>JAQPPZ010000850.1:26042500-26642500 GCA_028583015.1 Wollemia nobilis | reverse complement strand
AGCTTTATGTATCTTAACCAGTTCGGGCTCTTCTTCTGTCCTAATGTTTACATCATTAGCTTCTGATTCTTGAAAGAGTGATTTGTATGCTTTGTCAAAGTAATAAAATAACATTTCTAGAGAAACTAATCCCTTAAGAATTCTATTTGTTTTTAATTGGATCACTTCTACCGGTTATCCAATAACATATTTTTCCCTTCATCCTTTTCATCACATATTACATTTGCATACTGATTCTAACGAGTCATGAAATCCTTTATATCTAAATACTTGAATATAAACAATATTTTTTGGCATAGAGGGTTTATAAACAAAAATAGTAGGGATTTTTTCCATATATTTTGTATCAATCTCTGGACAATCTGCACCAAATGCATTTATTGCTAACAAGTCTGCAATATGATTTTGTTCTCTAGGAATGTATGATAAATTGAATGCCAATTTTTTTTTTTATATTTTCTAGCACTGGTAATTTATACTACTTCATTCTAGGATGCTTGGGCTAGTATTTACCTCTTATCTACTAAACTATTAACTTTGCATCACCACTAACAATCAAGTAATTAATACCCAATTCTTTTGCCTTTCTCAGTCCTAATAGTAATACCTCATATTCAGCTACATTATTTACGTATGGAAATTCCAATATGAATGGAATGCCTAAGTAATTACTCTTGATATTAGTTAGATTAATTCTTGCACTTACCCTAGACTATGACTTTGCTCCATCAAAAGTCATGGTCTATATTTCTTCAGTTAATATTCTAGTGGATTTTGCATCAACTACAACTCTTGTTTTTGGATCCATGTCTTTTGCATCAGGAACTTCCATTAAGAATAGATTATTCCAGACTAAATATACCCCCATTTGTTTCTCTTCAACATAATTAACTAAATTTATCATCATATCATCAATTTTCCTTAGCTCTACTAAATATTTATTGAATGGTTCTCTTATAAGGGTAACATTCTAATTTTTTGATATGGGAATAGTAGCATAAGACCAATCTAACTAAATTGAACCACCCAACTGTTCAGCCCAATGTCTGGTCAAAAGCAAAGACAAGAAAGGGTCCACATCTATAATTGCTACATCCATCACTATGCCTTTATTTGGGTATTGATCTAAGAATACAAGCAAGTTGATGATCACCCCTACACATGGAATCTATCTATTGTCCATGAATAAAATAGGAGGAGAATATCTTATGCAAATGAGTCCCAATTTGTCATCTATTTATTTAGGCATGATGTTATGTGAAGCACCACTATCAATCATGCAGTTGTGAATAATATATTGATCTCCTTAATCTGAGTTATATTTGAGAGATACATAGAAAGGTCTGACTAATGAATGTGTTCTAGTGTCATGACTATCATGTCTGGTAGCATTACATTATTGAATTTATTTTTATTCTATTAAATAAAAAGCCTTGCATACTTTCTCTTTGTATTTGTAAACTTTTATTAATTCATCAAAAGTTATGTTAACTTTCTATCTGCTCAATTTTGAACTAGCATGAAACTCAATTTTTATAACATCCAATGTTCTTGTGTATTCCTTTATTTATTTTTATTCATTGAATTCAATTATTTTAGGGATGGATTTCATATTTCTTGGATAGTTTTTATAGGTAAATTGTTTTGAGCCTGCCTAGCCTTTATTCTCACTAGTAGATGCTTTTGTTGTCTTTCTTGACACTGTTCTATTTCTCATATTTATAGCATGAATTATTTTCAATTCCTTCTATATTTTTTGCTATTTTAATTAGTTTCCTTTGCTTCATTTTGTCATATATAGAGTCTTTTGATATTTGCATAATCTTTACATTATCAACAACTAAAATGGTGGGATGATTATTTGCAACATATAAATCTATGTTTTCCTCAAATAAATTTTCTCTAGACTCATATTCTTGAGTCCAACAAACATTTAGTCTAATATATTCTTCAAATTCATCATCAATATTGAAATTATTATGTAAACTTAAGTAAATCCCATAGTTAGCTGAATTATGTGGAGCATCTGAAGAACACAAGCTTATACTAAGAGAGGGTGAATAGTATAAGACCACTTTTTAATTTTCTTTCTCAATCAATATTATGTAATGTATAGATAACAATATCAATAGAAATCATAAAAGCAATGCATAAATCACCACACAATAGAAACACCAATTTAACATGGTTCACCCAATGTGGGCTACTCCACGGAGAAAATATTTCACTAAAATTTTCTCAATCAATCTCTTGGGAATCCTTTCTCTATTACAATGTTTATGGACATCTATCCAAAGGAGACACTAATACCCTAATCAAGTTCATGGATCTCTATCCATAAGAGAACTCTTTCCCCTTAGCTCTGATTGGTGATCTTCTAGAATAACTATTGCCCCCACTACTCTAGCTAATGGATATCTATCCACTAAAGATACCTATCCTCATTGCCCTAGCTAATGGATCTCTATCCACTAGAGACTGTCTTCCTATATAGTCTATCACCTACAAAGATCTATCTCAAATTTTCACTAAACATAGTCCTTCGGTCTAGCATAAATCTGCTCAATCTCTATCTCTATTCTGGCACAAACCTGTCCTTAAATCTGCACCAAACTCTATCCTCAAATCTATACTAAATATAGTCCTTTGATCTAGCACAAATATATCCTCAATATCTGTCCTCTTATCTACACTAAACACAGTCCTTCGGTCTAGCACAAATCTATCCTCAAGCCTTAACACAAAGCTTGACTTAAACTCAAATCAAATCTGCTAGATCTACCCCAAACATTAATCCAAGGTCTGAACAAATAAATCAATCAACTATGCTCTCAAGTCTTCTCAAAGACTTATGTCAAATATGCCTTGTAAGCTTCCTCAAAAGCTCACACTAATCTGTCTACAAGTCCTCTCTAGATTTTGTTCAAATATGCTCTCAATATCTGTTCTCAAATTGTATTGTAAGCTTCCACAAAAGCTCACACAAATTTGTCCACAAGTCTTCTCTAAGACTTACCTCAAATCTACTCAACAAGTCCACACTATGTTAGCAGATAGTTGTTGACAAGAGGTTGATGACAAGGACGACAAGCATAGAAGAAATTCTCTTCACTCCCTTATTTCTCGCTCCACAGTTAGCTGGTTTCCCGTTTAGAAGTTAATAGATTTTTCCTAAGCTATATAAGGTTGTAATTATTTATATTCAAGTTAATGTAAATTTCTAAGTTTCAATTGGTATCAGAGCTATCGGTTAGGGGTTAGGGTGTAGCAGTACAGGCACGCATCTTGAGGAGGCCCACAAAGGAACTGATGTAGCTGGCATAGTAGTCCCAGGAATGGATTTTGAGAAGCTAAAGTGGAGCAGATCATGGCCCGTAGCATGAGGACCAAGGAGTAGACTAGAAAGGGATATAAATCCTGAGGAGAAGACCAGACTATTACATGTAGATGAAGGCAGACACATGGCAGATGAACGATGGCACAATTCTTGATGCAGACACATGGTAGATGAATGATGGCACAATTCTTGATGTAGACACATGGTAGACAATAGAGCTGACCTAGAAGACACATGGCGATAAGACACTGGACTGGAGGTAGACATGTGGTGGACTGAGGAGAAGACAAGTGCCATTTGACTAGGCTGAGGCACATAGATCAATGAAGATGACTAGATAGACTAGGCACTTGACACGTGGTGAGCTGTGAGTAAGAGTGCAGAGTTGGTGATTGTGCTGAAATGGCATGCTTTAATTGGTTGGTCATTCGCCAAAATGAGGGATCTGATTTTCTGAAGGCAATTGAGTTAGAAGGTGCGCGTTGAATCTTTTAAAGAGAAATCATTCTCTTTCCCTAGCGAATGTGGGATAAATAATCCCAAAGTTTTTTTTTTCTTTTGCTGCGAGGAAGGCCAAAGGAAATAGAAGGCATTTCCCTTGCCTTCACATTAGGCACAGTAGCCCGACTGGCTCGAGGAGCCAGCTGAACATTGATTGCCACCGCCCGATCGCAGGTTTGAGTCTCCATAGCATCCAAAAGTTAATATATTTTTTATTAAAAGGCATCGTGATTGTTTTTAAAGGTGAGTGCCTTCACATTTGCTTAGAAGTGGTGAGCCATCATGACTTGTTAGAGGCCACGAGGTAAGGTCTTGAAAAACCTAGGTCGCGGGTTCGAAACCCTCTGACCCAAAAAGCATAGTTTTTAATATTTTTTTTATTTTTGCAAAAAAAACTAAAATAAAATTTTATTAAATTAATTAATAATTTAATATTAATTTTAATTAAAATGCATTTTTAAAGTTCTTTTTTAAATTTTTTTAATTAAATATTAAATTTTATTATTAATTAAACTTAGTGATATTTTTTTTTTGCAATATTAAAAAAAATGAGACATTTCCTAAGAGGAAATTTTTGTAATAGTCTGAGAGGCTTTAAGAGTGAATTTTTTTTGTAATAGCCTAAGAGGCTTTAAGGGGGATATTTTTTGCAACAAAGGGGTAGGATTTTGTAATAATTAATGATAAGGTCAACTGGATGTTATCATGCGCTTTGTTCTCTTTTAGTAAGAGAAAACCCCGAATCCTTTGATGAAAAAGTTTGAATGTATGGATTGAATACTATATTTAGTCATCTTAAAAATGTTGTAATAGCCAATCAAAGAGCACCAGATGCAGGATATGACACTGATTCCAAATATAATTCTTTTGGTAGCAGATTTGAGGAGTCAAAATCTGTAGAAGTTACACCACAGGAGCCAAAGAATATTCATCTGAGTGATAGTCACTCAGTTGAAATACTGGAGCCATAACTGTATTCACCTGAAGTCATTCTTATTAGTGACAACGATGATTCAATTTCTAAAAAAATTGTTAATCCAGTGATCGGAGAACCTCTGTAGGTAGAATAGGATATCTACGAGAGAGTAGATCAAGTTAGATTTGATTTAAATCTATAATTTTTCCTTTGAAAAGCATAGTGTATAGATTGTATTGAGAAATAAAAGAAGTGTGTTTCTAATTTATTTCCAAAAATTATGGCATCCAATAATAATCTACCCATACCTGAATTTAATGGGTTTGATTATGATTATTGGTCCATCAAGATGAGGACCTCACTCATAGGCAAGGGACTATGGCATATAGTCAAATAAGGTTATTCAGAACCTTCATATTGGATCACTTTGAGTGCAGCTGATAAGAAGACAAAGAAAGATGCCCAAAAGAGCAATTCCTTCGCTCTCTATCATCTCCAAGCAACATTGGAGAAGAGCATCTTTCTAAGGATTGCCTCTTGTTTAACTGCCCAAGATGCATGGAAAGCATTTAAAGACAACTATCAAGGAAGTGAACAAGTGAAGCAAGTATGGTTTCAAAACTTAAAATGAGATTTTGAGAATCTCAAAATGAATGGAGATGAGAAAGTTAGAGACTACTGCGTAAGAGTCAAAGCAGTTGTCAACAAGATGGAAACTCTTGGTGAAGAAGTCAAACTTGAAATGATTGTGAAGAAAGTGTTGAGAACACTTCTTCATAAATGGAACCGCATTGCTATCATCATTGAAGAATCTAAAGACCTTTCCACTCTAACTTTTGATGCACTAATCAGTTCATTGATGTCTCATGAAGAGAGGTTACAAGGGTCTACTTCAATAAGCTATGGAGGAGATGATAAAGCTTTCTCATACAATGAGGGTGCAGGAAGAGGACAAGGAAGAGGCCAAGGCAGAGGACAAAGAAGAGGCAGAGGAAGAAGTAGCTCAAGAGGTGGAAATCCAAGAAGAGGTGGCAATCAAAGTAGAGGTAGAAATCAAGGTAGAGGTGGAAATCAAGGTCAAAATGGCAATCAAGGAAGAGGTAGTGACAAAACAAAGAAATCTTGTTTCAATTGTGGTAAGCCCGATCATTTTGCTTGATACTATTGGTCCAAGACTTATCAAGGAGGCAACGGTCAATATGGAAACTATGGTGAAGAAGAAGGAACATAAAATCTGTTTCTTTATTATCGAAAATTAGATCAAAATCTGAATGACACTTGGATTTTGGACACTGGTTGTTCCAATCACATGAGTGGTAAAGAATATCTATTTGCTACAATGGATTACACCTATAAATATCAAATCAAGTTGGGAGATGATAAATATTTGCAAGTTGAAGGTATTGGAGCCATGGAGGTTCCAACCAAAGAAGGCACCAAAAAGGTAAATAACATCTATTACACCCCCAAACTCCAACATAATTTGCTTAGTGTTGGACAAATGATGGAGAAAAATTATAGACTTGTTTTTGATGAAGGCAAATGTATAATTTTTGATAAGAATAATTGTAATATAGTCATTACACAAGTACCTGTGACAAAGAATAGGTTATTTCCCCTTAATTTTGGGGAACCAGTGCTCAACTTGCTAGTATTGCTATAGCAAATCCAAGTGTGCTTTAACACTTGAGATATGGTCACCTAAATTCTGCAAGCTTGAAATTGTTAACTTCTCAAGCTATGGTATGTGGAATTCCTAAAATTGATGAACACAAGGAGGTCTGTGAAGTATGTGCTTTGGGAAAGCACCCAAGATCCAAGTTACCAAAATGACAAGCGTGGAGGGCTAGCCATCCACTCCAATTAGTGCATTCAGACATTTGTGGTCCAATTCAAACAAAAATAATAGGTAGTAATTCTTACTTTCTCACTTTTATAGATGATTTCTCTAGGATGTGTTGGATATATTTCTTGAAAACCAAATATTAAGCTTTTGATTGCTTCATATATTTCAAAAATAATTTAGAGAAACAAAGTGAGTACATTGTAAAATGTCTAAGGACAGATAGAGGAGAGTATTCCTCAAATGCATTTCTAAAATATTGTAAAGAATGTGGGATAAAAAGGCAATTCACCACTATCTATACTCCACAACAGAATGGTGTGGTGGAAAGAAATAACTGCACCATAGTAGAAATGGCAAGATCGATGCTTCAAACTAAGCATATCAGTAACATGTATTGGGCTGATGCTATTAGAACTAGTGTTTACATTTTGAATAGGAGTCCTACTTCTAGTTTGGATGGGATCACTCCTTATGAAGGATGGTATGGCAAAAATCCAAATGTAAAATACTTTAAGGTTTTTGGTGCTCTTGCATATGCTCACATTCTTGATGAGAAAAGAAAGAAACTTGACCCCAAAATTCAAGATTGTATTTTTGTTGGATATTGTGAGTCTACCAAAGCATATAGGTTCTACTATCCCAAAAAACATAAAATTGTTCTTTCTAGGGATGTAATTTTTGATGAAGGGGGAGAATGGGGTCATAAAAAACTTTTTGTTGATGATGGATCTCATGATGCAAGTACCTCTCAAGTGCAACAAGTGCAACCCAAAAAAGGAAAAGGAAGTGCTCCAAGCCCAAGTATGAGTAGACTAGATGCTACTCCAAGTACTTCTCCACAAAGATCAGTAAGTTCTTCACAAATGGATATTGATTCTCCATCAAGAGGTAAAAGAACACTTTAGTATCATCCATCTTACAAAATGTTGGATAAGAATTTCCAGAAAAGATACACTAGAAGTCAAGCTAGTGAAATGAATGCAGTTTTAAAAAGACTTGAAAATTTGCATATGTATGGTGATGATGAATCCAATGATCCTAAGGGATATTTAGTTAATTATGCTTTAATGACTATTGCACAACTAAAGCCATCTAGCTATGAGAAAGCATGCACTCATGATGTATGGCATCAAGCCATGGAATAGGAAATAACCTCTATTAAAAAGAATGATACTTGGGAGATAGTGAAGCTTCCTAAGGGTAAACAATGTGTTGGATGCAAATGGGTCTACAAGACCAAATTAAATGTTTATGGAAGCATTGAAAGACACAAGGAAATACTTGTAGCAAAAGGCTTCACTCAAAAATATGGCATTGATTATGAGGAGACATTTGCTCCTGTTGCTAGACAGGAAACTATCAGATCAGTATTTTCCTTGGCTGCCCAAAAAGGGTGGAAAATTCAGCACATGGATGTAAAGAGTGCCTTTCTCAATGGGTACTTGAATGAAGAGGTTTATGTCCAACAACCTCAAGGTTTTAAAGAACAAGGTAAGGAGAACCTTGTTTAAAAACTAAAAAAAACACTATATGGCCTCAAGCAAGCACCAAGAGCATGGTACTATTGCATTGATGGATACTTTAAGGAATATGGATTCACTCGGAGCAAAAGTGAACCTACTCTCTACTACCTAATTCAAGTTAAAGACATTATCATAGTTTGTTTATATGTGGATGATCTCATATTTATGGGTAGTAATGATAAGATGAATAAGGAGTTAAAACATTCCATGATGAAACAATTTGAGATGAAAGATCTAGGCTTAATGCATTACTTCATAGGCATGGAAGTTCATCAAAAATATAGAGGGATATTCATATGTCAACACAAATATTCTAAAGATATGATTAAGAAATTTTCCTTGGAGCAATGCAAATCTGTTGCAACTCCAATGGATCATGGGTTCCAATTGAGAAAATATGATGGAGCACCAAAAGCTGACATGACCACTTACATGATCATGGTTGGGAGTCTGATGTTTCTCACAAAAACAAGGCCTAATATTTAGTATGTTGTTTCTCTTATTTCAAGGTTTATGGATGATTCATCAGAACTACATTTTCAAGCAACTAAGAAAATTTTGAGATATGTAAATGGTACATTGGATTTTGGGATCCATTACCATCGATGTAATTCTGTAAAATTAGTTGGATTCAGTGATAGTGATTGGGATAGAAATATAGATGATAGAAAATATACATCAGGGAACTGTTTTAGTCTTGGGCCAGGACTAATTACATGGAGTTCCAAAAATCATACTGTTGTAGCATTGTTTTATACTGAGGTTGAGTATATAGCAATCACACATGCTAGTACTCAAGCTCTATGGTTGATAAAAGTGCTTGAAGAGATTGGAGAGCAACAAAGTGGTCCTAAAATATTGTACTATGACAATATGAGTGCCATTCAATTGGCATATAATCCTATCCACCATAGCAGATCAAATCACTTTGATATGAAGTTTCACTTAATCCAATACATGGTGGAGAACCAGGTAGTTGAGCTTAAATATTGCAACACTTTGGACAACATGGTGGACATATTCACCAAAGGTATTGCTAAAGCTCAATATATAAAGCTGAGAGACTGTCTTGTCAACCCTCTTAACTTTAAGGGGGAGAATGTTAGCAGTTAGTTGTCGGCAAGAGGTTGATGGGAAGGACAATACGCATTGAAGAGAATTTATTTTTAAATTATGTTCACTCACTTATTTATCGCTCCATAGTTAGCTTATTTATTGTTTAGCAGTTAATAGATTTTTCCTAAGCTATATAATATTGTAATTATTTATTTTCCAGTTAATACGAATTTCTAAGTTTCACATTATAACTTGTCCAATCTCATAGAAACATAAAGAGAATTGTTAGATACTCAATATGCTTCAAATTCACCACAATGCTCAATCACTTTCAATCACTATTTTTACCACATAAACATATAGAGAATTATTAGAGACTCAATATGCTTCACATTCACCACAATGCTCAATCACTTTCAATATTTTTTTACCACATAAACATATAGATAATTGTTAGAGACTCAATATGCTTCACACTCACAAAATCTCAATCACTTTCAATCTCTCTTTTATCACAAAAACATATAGAGAATTGTTAGAGACTCAATATGTTTCACATTCATCAACACTCAATATCTTTCTCAAATCAATTTAGAATATAGAACAATTTATTTCATAGAACTTGAACTATCACATCAACACATCCACTTGACTAGGCTCAACCAACTCTACTCATCCAATCACTCAATGAATTAATCCTTTGATTACAAACCCTAGTCCAAGCATAAGAACACCCACTCAAATATTTCCAATAATGCTTATCAATCAATCTCACATAACAATGATACTCATGATTTTTGCAAATCCTAGTTCAAGTTCTTCACTCACTTACTTCAACAACAATGCTTATCAAACAATATTCACATAACAATGATGCTCATGATATTTGCAAACCCTAGTTCAAGTTCACTCAACTAATCACTTCAACAACAATGCTTATCAAACAAGGTTTTATCAACAACTCTTTATTCTATAAAACCTTGAAGCATTAATTCAAAACACACTCAACAATGCTTACCAAACAATCCTTTTCACTCCAAATTTGCATTCACAACATTCAACAATCACTCACTAGGAAGATGTGCCCATACATTTTTGTTTGATGTAGAAGTGGCCTTAGAAAACCTGTCTCAATCACAATTTCCTTCTTTCCAATTTCAATGGTTAGATGAAAAAATATCACTCTTAACACTTTCTCAAATATTCCTTAGACACAAAAATAATCAAAGCTCAAATACACCTTATTGCTCCTTCTTGGAATTAACATTCATCAAATCATTACATGAAAAATAATTATTTGGATACACCTTATAATATCCAACTTAAAATAATATCCAACACCACAAAACCTCAAACAATATTCCTAAAACACCTTATTACCCTTTTCAATCATTAAAGCAAATAACACCAAAAAAATTATTTTGCATCAACCTTATAACTCCCCTTAAAACCTTACAAACCAAATAAATTATGCAAAAATTAATTTTTAATAGCTCAACTAATTCCTCCAAAAATTTCAATGCTCAACTAATGCATACCTTTGTCTTCTCCCCAAAAGGGTTTCGGCGTGATTCGAACCATCGTCTCCCCAAGCGCCAAGCGCCTTAGCACTTTGGTGCCCACCGTGTGGGCTATAGATGCCCACATGAAGGAAGGAAGACTTCCTTCCTTTTCAACCTTCGTTCACCATCGATTTCAACACAAAACAAAAGATAATCCTCTCGTAGATTCAAACCTGCACCAATTGCTGCCCTCACATCTTGCTTCCACTGTGGTTGCCAATTGCGCTACCAACGCTTGGTGACCAAGGCTCCCTCCTTGGTGGGTGAAATCCTTTTGCCTCCTCTAAGCACTTTAATAAAAATGAAATCCTCTTGTTGCACAGACCGATTCGCACAAGCTCGCATAACATTAAATTTAATTCAAAGGCATAAGAGACTTTGGCTAAGGTGGGGTAGTCCCCATTTTATACACACTTGGTTAATTTGCTCCCCACATCGGCGCTCGATGTCAAATTCAAATTTTCAAATTTTGACTTAATAACCCACCTTAGGGTTATTTAAAATTAACATAAATTAACTTATAATTAATATTAAAATTAATTAATAATTAATTTAAATAACTTATAAGTTAAGTAAATTAATTTATAATAAAAAATTATATTAATTAATTTAAACTTCCCTGTATAATATTATAAAGAAATATTATAATATTATTCACTTGGGATTCTTCTTTGCACTTTGGACCACATCTGACTTCCTGGAATCGGGTCTTGATCAACTAAAAATGGACTATCCTTTTGCACTTATTGGAGAACCTGAAACTGATGTTGCCCACTAAAATTACCACTGACTAGTGTTGAAATCTTGACATCAATGACCACTCACTCTTGACATCAATGACAACTCATCTACTCAAAATGTCCAATAATCTCCCCCTTTGTCATTGATGGCAACCCAAATTATTTTTACCAAAACTTGATCTTTTTCCTATTCTACTCCCCCTGACTCAATGCTCTCTTCTTAAATCAAATCTCTCCCCCTTACTCAAATATCTCCCTCTTTGACATCAATGGAAAAGGGTCACCTTTGGGGCTCAAGGCTAAGAATGAGTCTCTTAGCTTAGCCCCTCCCCCACCTCCTCTTGAGGTGGTTAATTCTTGGGTGGGAGTATTTCTACTCCCAACAAGCACTAATATTTACCTTTGTCCTCTTTCCTTCTCATCTGATCCTTCTAATTTCTTTGATTATTCTTGTTCATGTCCATGTTCCTATTCTTGTCCATATTCTCATTCCTGTTCATGTCCACATTCTTGTTCCTGTTCATGCTTGATTTTGGAATATCTGCTCTACACCACTTTGTTGTATGTCCATAATTATTGCACTTATAACACTTAATGTTTTTATTCCTTGGAGGTGCAAATATCTTGGGATTCCTCCTAGTGAAGCCATATATGTTCCTATCATGAACCCTACAATTCATTGCCTTGTGACCAAACTGATTACGTGAGTAGTAATACCCATGGAAAAGTTGCCTGTTCTTGAAGTTTCCATACTCTTATTTTTCATGTGTCCTACACTGTGAATCCATGTGCCCAAATATGTGACATGAGAAACATCGTCCATTGAAATTTCCTTGCCTTGACCTCATTGGTCTCTTAGTTTCTTTTTCTTTGTATTGGTTCTTGTTCCATATGTTTCTTCTTTGTGCATTGTTCCTTTTCTTGTTGAAATTTCTATTATCCAACTCTTCCTCAGAAGTCTCACTTTCTCTCACATTGTCTTCTTCTAAAGTTTCTTCTTCTTTAGAACTTGAGGTTGACTCTTCTTCTTGTTTCTTTTGAGCCTATTCAAAACCAAGACCTATATTGCTTGATGTAGGCTTTTGTGCCTTGATGAAATTATCCAAATTCTTTGAGCTTCTTCCAAACTTATGTATCTTATCCTTAGACTTCTCTAGTTCTTCCCTTAGTAGGGTTACTTCTTGTTCTAACTTTTCACATTCTAAGACCTTTGCTTCTAACTTATCCTTGAACTTCTTTGTCTTAGCCATTGACTTGTTTAGATCCTCTATAAGCTTTTCTCTTTCTTCATCACATTCTTGAAACTGAATCTCAAGTTGGGAGCCTTGCTTTCTTACCTTTTTTAAAGTTTTAAGAGCATAAATAAGCTCTCCCTCAAGATCAACTCCCCCTTTTTCTGATTCTTCCTCTATTTTTTTGCCTTTGAGAACATCTTCATTATTTTCTGACTTGTCTTCTATAGGATCACCTACTTCTTCTTCTAGTGCCATTAGAATATTCTCTTCTGGTCCTTCAAGTGCATCCTCATATTCATCATCACTAAAACTAAAACCATTCCTTGTACAACTATCTTCAAGATGTCCAAAATTACCACATCTAAAACACTTGAGAATTATTGGTGACATTTTTCTTAACTTCTTCTTTTTCTTCAATCAGAAATAGGACTTCAACTTTATTATTGCCTGAGAAACTATTATCACTATCACTTGAGTACTTACTTGCCTTTTCTGCATAGTAGCTCCTCTTTTGTCTTTGAAAGAACTTCTTTCCTTGTTTGCCTTGTCCATCCTTGCCTTTCTTTTGGTACTTGTATCTTTCTTATTCCCTATTCCTGTGATCCTGTTTTTCTTCATCATTGTTATTTTTAGGTTCTTGAAAATTAGTTGTATAGTGACCATACTTTCCACAATTGAAACATCTAACAAATTTTACATCTTTAAATCTTCTTGAATCCTTATTCCTTCTGCCATAATTAGCTTCTTCATCACTGGATGACTCATTGCTTGAATATGACTTTTTGCCCTTTGTCTTCTTAGTAGCTTTGAAGGCTGCTTCCTTTCGAAACATTAGGTTCCTCTTTTGTTCTTAACTCAAAAGTTGTAAGAATACCAAGTAACATATCTCTTGTCAAAATATCACCATATTTTGATTCCTCTATAGCATAGATATTTTCACTAAACCTTTTTGGAAGAGATCTTAAGACCTTATCACAAACATCTTATTCTTCAACCTTAAGTCCAAGTCCTTGCATGGCATTAACAACCTCATCTACCCAAAGTAGATAAGTACTAATGTTTTCCTCATCCTTCATTCTTAATTCTTCAAATTATCCTTTGATATTTTGTATCTTTACCTTTTTGACACTTTTATCTCCTTCATATATGATTTGCAACTTATCCCAAATTCCTTTTGTATCTTTACAATGCATAACTTTTATGAATTTTATTCTATGCAAACCTCTCAAAATTGCATTCATTACTTTTGAATTGTAATGTTGTAGAAGCTTACCTTCCTTATCTGTAGGTGGATCAACTAGTGGTATGTATCTGTTTTCAATTTCTTCCCAAATTTCATTGCCAAGTGCAATCAGGTGAATCTTCATTCTCATACTCCAAAATATATAATCGCTTCCATAAAATACTAGCATCAAATTATCTGAGGACCCATTCTTAGAATCCATTGTGTTCTTGAAAGATTTTCCTTCAAGCTATTAAACTCTTCTGAATAAACCCGCTCTGGTACTAATTGAAGAACATAATCTTATACTAAGAGGGGGGTGAATAGTATAAGATCACTTTTTAGTTTTCTTTCCCAATCAATATTATGCAATGTATAGATAACAATATCAAAAACAGTAATCAAAGCAATGCACAAATCACCACACACAATAGAGACAAAAATTTAACGTGGTTCACCCAATGTGGGCTACTCCATGGATAAAATATTTCACTAAAATTTTCTCAATCAATCTCTTGGGAATCATTTCCCTATTACAATGTTTATGGACCTCTGTACAAAGGAGACAGTAATCCCCTAATCAAGTTCGTGCATCTCTATCCACAGGAGAACTCTTTCTCCTTAGCTCTGACTGATGATCTTCTAAAATAACTGTTGCTCCCACTAATTTGGCTAATGGATCTCTATCCACTTAATACACATGTCCTCACTACCCTATCTAATGGATCTCTATCCACTGGAGACTATCATCCTCTATACTCTATCATATTCAAAGCTCATATAAAATTTGCATCAAACTCTGTCCTCAAATTTCTACTAAACATAATCCTTAGGTCTAGCACAAATATTTCCTTAATATCTTTCCTCTGATCTACATTAAACACAGTCCTTCGATCTAGTACAAATATGTCCTAAATCTCTATCCTCAAGCATTAACACAAAGATTGACTTAAACTCAAATCAACTCTGCTGGATCTGACCCAAACCTTAATCCAAGGTCTGAAAAAATCAATAAATCAACTCTGCTCTCAAGTCTTATCAAATACTTATCTCAAATATGCCTTGTAATATTCCACAAAAGATCACACTAATATGTCTACAAGTTCTCTCTAGAACTTGTCCAAATCTGCTCTTAATATTTGTTCTCAAACTGTATTGTAAGCTTCCACAAAAGCTCACACAAATCTGTCCACAAGTCTTCTCTAAGACTTGCCTCAAATCTACTCAACAAGTCCACACTAGAACTTGTCCAATATCATAGAAACATAAAGAGAATTGTTAGAGACTCAATATGCTTCACATTCACCATAATTATCAATCACTCTTTTTACCATAGAAACATATAGAGAATTGTTAGAGACTCAATATGCTTCACATTCACCACAATGCTTTATCACTTTCAATATTTCTTTTTACCACAGGAACATATAGAGAATTTTTAGAGACACAATATGCTTCACACTCACAAACTCTCAATCACTTTCAATCTCTATTTTATCATAGAAACATATAGAAAATTGTTAGAGACTCAATATGTTTCATATTCATCAACACTTAATCTCTTTCTCAACTCAATTCAAAATATAGAATAATTTGTTTCATAGAACTTGAACTATCACATCAACACATCCACTTGACTAGGCTCAACCAAATCTACTCATCCAATCACTCAATGCATTAATCCTTACTTACAAAACCTAGTCCAAGCATAAGAACACTAACTTGAATGTTTCCAACAATGCTTATCAATCAATCTCACATAACAATGATACTCATGATTTTTGCAAAACTTAGTTCAAGTTCTTCACTCACTTACTTAATTAAACAACAATGCTTATTAAATAATCTTCACATAACAATAATACTCATAATCTTTGCAAACCCTAGTTCAAGTTCACTCAACTAATTACTTCAACAACAATGCTTATCAAACAATATTTTATCAACAAATATTTATTCCAGAAAACCTTGAAGTATTAATTCAAAACACACTCAATAATGCTTACCAAACAATCCTTTTCACTCCAACTTTGCATTCACAACATTCAAAAATCACTCACTAGGAAGATGTGCCCATACCTTTTTGTTTGATGTAGAAGTGGCCTTAGAAAACCTGTCTCAATCATAATTTCCTTCTTTCCAATTTCAATGGTTAGATGACAAAATATCACTCTTAACACTTTCTCAAATATTCCTTAGGTAGAAAAATAATCAAAGCTCAAATACACCTTATTGCTCTTTCTTTAAATTAACATTCATGAAATCATTACATAAAAATAATTGTTTGGATACACCTTATAATCTTCAACTTAAAATAAAATCCAACACCACAAAACCTCAAACAATCTTCCTAAAACACCTTATTACCCTTTTCAAACACTAAAGCAAATAACACCAAAAAAAAATATTTTGCATCAACCTTATAACTCCCCTTAAAACCTTACAAGCCAAATAAATAATGCAAAAATTAATTTTTAATAGCTCAACTAATTCATCCAAAAATTTTGGTGCTCAACTAATGCATACATTTGTTTTCTCCCCAATAGGGTTTCAACGTGATTTGAATTGCCATATCCCCAAGCGCCAAGTGCCTTAGTGCTTTGGTGCCCACTGCATGGGCTATAGACTCCCACGTGAAGGAAGGAAAACTTCCTTCCTTTTCAACCTTCGTCTGTAGTCGATTCAATACAAAACAAAAGAAAATCCTCTCGTGGATTTAAACCTGCGCCAATCGCTTCCCTCATGTCTTGCTTCCGCTGCGGTTGCCAACTACGCTACCAATGCTTGGTGACCAAGGCTCCCTCCTTTGTGGGTGAAATCCTTTTTCCTTCTCTAAGCACTTTAATAAAAATGAAATCCTCTTGTTGCACAAACCGATTCGCACAAGCTTGCATAGCATTAAATTTAATTCGAAGGCATAAGAGACTTTGGCTAAGGTGGGGTAGTCCCCCTTTTATACACACTTGGTTAATTTGCTCTCCATGTCGGTGCTCGATGTCGAATTCAAATTTTTGAATTTTGACTTAATAACCTACCTTACTTAACATAAATTAACTTATAATTAATATTAAAATTAATTAATAATTAATTTAAATAACTTATAAGTTAAGTAAATTAATTTATAATAAAAATTATATTAATTAATTTATAATTAATTTAAACTTCCCTGTATAATATTATAAAGAAATATTATAATATTATTCACTTGGGCTTCTTATTTGCACTTTGGACCACATTTGAATTCTTGGAACCGGGTCTTGATCAACTAAAAATGGACTATCCTTTTGCACTTATTAGAGAACCTGAAATTGATGCTGCCCACTAAAACTGCCATTGACTGGTGCTGAAAGCTTGACATCAATGACCACTCACTCTTGACATAAATGACAAATCATCTACTCAAAATGTCCAACAACATCACAAGAAAAGCAATAAAACATAAAATCTGTAGTTACATTAAAAGAAGGGATGAGATCGAGGATAACATCTACATATTTATTAGTTTCCCTCTTTTTCCAACCATTACCATTATTTCTATTTTTATTACCTTAATATGATTTGTAATTATTTCATCCTCAATTAAAATCTCTTCTAAATGGAGGTTTGTTATTTCCCTGTTGTTTTTCATCTTGAGAGTGTGAATTTTCACCATTAATCTCTTTTCCTCTCTCTATTCTTGCTAATTTTTTATTCATTGTGTTAAAAATTTTAGTCATCTGGTTTGCCAAAATTTTCACTAGATCTTGCTTAGTTTTTCTTAACAGATTGAATCCTACCTTCTTGGGTTTTTTGTTCGATTGATTCACCTCTAATGAATACGACTTCATTTTAACACTATCTATCATAATTTTTTTCAATATCTATTGCTTTTTCCATGCATAAATTACTGATAGCTACTTGTTCTTGAGTTAATTAATAGTTAAACCTTCATAGAAATGCATTCTTATAAAAAATATAGATTATACATTGTTGGGTCTTAAATCAATAGGAATTTTATTTTTGATCTTGATGAACCTTCTATTGAAATCACTTTGACTCATTTTTTTTTCATTTTTGCTAATTCTATCAATAGTGACTTGTTTTTTTTTTTGGTGGTGGCCACAAGGGGTAAACAGACTGTGACCACGAGGGAACCATTACATAACATATCCGCAGCATGTGAGGCGAGAGATTTGAACCTGGGCCTCTCAGCAACTAGAGAGGTTTAACTACCCACTTGCTCTCCAACTCCTCTACATGGGCGGATAATAGTGACTGTTTTTTTCTCTCACCATACTTCTTGAGAAATATTTCTTGCATTTGGTGAAAATTTAAAATAGTATCGACTACAATACTGTTAAACCATTCTTTGGCATATTTTTACAGTCTATAAAACAACCTGAGAACTACATCCTCTTCATTTACTTCTAAGCTATCCATATCATATAAGAAATCTTTGATATGGTCTTCTCCACATACATCATTATTTTATTAGAACTTGGTAAGTATTTGTGAGCTTTCGTAGGCAAGGGATGCAATACAATAGGTAAGCTAAATGGGAGGTAACTATTTGTTCTCCACTAATGCATATTAGGTTGTGGGTTGGGGTTGACAATATTAACTACTGGTGTAGTTTCAACAGTATTTACAGTAATAATAGGGGGAGTAACAATTGAGTTATTAATAATAGTAGGTGGAATAATATCTATAAAGGTAGAATTTGAATCTGCTTTAGGACTTTTTGATGGACTAGAATTATGATTTCAAAAGAATACCTCCGGGTGTAAAAAAATTGGCAGTAGTTATCAAGTGGTTCTTCTTGTATGTGCTAAATCAATATGCTCGTTCTTTTTTGATTTTTTGATTTTTGGGTATCAGCCAATCAAAGTTTCCAGCACTGGTAAATGTAGAAAGAACTTAATTCACTGATCAAGATTGCTCGACATTTTCTCTCTTAGCCTCACAAAGCTTATACACTTTTAAGATATGGGTTGAAAGAAAAGAAAATTTAAAAATTAGAAGTCATTACTGATGTATTTTAAATTTAAAAAATAGTATAGGAACACTGTGAAAGATTCAATAATAAAAACTCTAGTTATCTTTGGTACAAAAGTAGTTTGGCTAATAGTTTACCATTTAAAAATATTTGAAATATGATTGGGAAGTAAATTCAAAAATTTAATATTTAATAAAACACAAATTTATTCCCCAAAAATGATGCCATAATCTGTTGGCCTACTGTTGGTGGTAAAAGATAATCACAAATGAACTCCCAAGGTCAACCTTAAAATTTTTTAACTTATAAAGATTGAGTCCATACCAACAATGCCATAATATATTGGGATTTTATAATATGTCCTTAAATTTATAGTGGTCATGCCACATAATAACTCTTGATACAACAATATCGTAGACTCTGGTTGACCTAACTCTTTAACCTAGGAATAGATTTTCTTTATGATTCTAGATAGACTGGGGAGGGTAAGGATACCCCTGAGGTAAAATTAAAGATTTGAAAATATAAGTTCATGCTCATATAGATAAAAAAGGTGTAAAATTTATTATTATTTGACCAAGATTTACTGTAGCTCTTTTATTATACCTTAATGTATAACCGATGCCTTATCCTTGGGCTATTGTAGCAAGATTTAAGATACATTCATGTGATAGAAATAAAAATAAAGGATATATTGAGCCAATTATATTCATTCAAATTATGTAATAAACATAATTTGTTATCAAAGAAATAAAGCATCAAATACACATTCAAATAATGTAACATGTAAATGAGAGAACAAACAAGACTGAACATAGAGATTTGATAAGCGAAGAAGCCCAAAATTGTATTGATATCAAATGCATTTAAAATGAGAGCTAGCTTGAATTACCATTAAGCTATTTAAATATTTACTACAATAAGAATTACAATTCAAATAATGTAACATGAATCCTTTGCCTTCCCATTCTAATCTAGTAATAGTTGGGCCTTTAGACCTATGACTCAATAGCTAGAAATGATCTTAGTTCTTGAGCAGTTCTCTATCAAAAAATGCATAGAAATGGGATGAATGAGAGATGAAAAAGGAGAAAGACACAAAGGGAATACAACAACAAATATAGGGGCACTCAAGTACACTAGAAAAAATTTGCTATGCAAAAGCTTGATCCTATTTTTGGATGTAGCAGTTGTCTTTATAGCTTTAGGGAGCCCTATTATGTTAGAACTAGCTTCATATAAGCCCTCCATTTATTAATCCTATGTATTTCGTTAACTGAGTGTGCTAAAGCTAAAAAATAGCTATCTTTATTTTATTTATGAGAAAATCAGTAATTGGCTTCCTCCAGATTTTAAAATATTCAAAAATGATGTACACTTGTATGTCACTTTACATTTTAGGGCTGAATGGCCCCTCTATCTTTATCTTTTTTTGCACTGGGTCCCAAATCAGTTTTTTCCTACTCTAGTTGAATCATCCCTAGTAGTTTTGTAATTTTTCTCCATGCTTCATCACAAAAAGAAGCTACAAAAGTAATTGAGTACTTTGTATTTAATAATTTGCTAACATAGTCCTTAGTGAGCAATTCATATTCTTTGGAAAATCTGACTATGGGTTGGACCATTTTTGTCAGCTCATAAATATGTTGGGCTAGTTTTAACTCATTATTTTTGTCACATTTGAATTCTTGTATTCTTTTGGCTATTAGTTCATCAATTTTTTTGCTGCTAAAATTTCTTCGATCAAGATGTCAGCTTGTTTTCTTTTATCAACCACTTCACTTGGCCAACTCTCCATATATTTGAGGAAGTTCTCCTAGTACAACTTCTCATTAAGGTAAGTGTTCAGTTTGAGGAAATCAACTTGATAGTGTTAGTCTTACAATGGCACTGAGAGGGAGGGGGGTGAATCAGTGTGGTACTTTAATCATGAATTTACAGCTCTTAAAACAGCAATAATTAAAACTTATAAATAGATACAACAAGTACAACAAGAGAACATCACACAACACAAGATTTTAATGAGGTTCACCAATTTGGCTACTCCTCAAGAATGACTGCTTGGACTACCATCCAAATCTAGCCTTTGCAAAGCACCAACTTTACAAATAGTTTACCAGCTTCCACTGGAAGGAGCACCAACCCCTGATTTATCTGTACCAACAGAAAGGAGCAACAACCCCTGATTTACCAGCACCTACTGGAAGGAGCACCAACCCCTGATGCCAGACTGCAACCTGGACTTCAATTTTGAATCTATAAGTTTGATGATAAAATACCTTTGCTTTTACAAGACCCTAACTGGTCTACTTCACCTTTGCGTTCTCTGCTCACTCTACTCTCTCTGCGCAATCACTTCGCACAATCTACTACTTCACTGTCAAGCTTCATGATCGTCTTCTCCCTTTTGCACACTCTACTTCCTTTGCGAATTTCACACTTAGCACGATTTGACTTCTTTGCTCACTTTGCGCACTTCGCCATCATCTCGTCGCTTCTGCGCTTTCTACGCTCTTACGACCGCATTTCACACTTCAACATGCATTCGACAATATCGACAACAATGCTCAATTCTCCAAACAGCCATGCTTTTATAACAACATTTTCATGATGAAAAACTCTAATCTTAGTCGGCTGTAACCCTCATCATAGTCGGTTGCAAACCCTAATCTTTGTCGGCTGCAAACCCTAATCTTCGTCGGCTAACATCGGTCTTCATCGGCTTCAACTGCCCTTGTAACTCTTCTGTTGCTATTGCCACGAAAACACAACATGTCGCGATATCGCGACACTTTCACCTCCGTACGCTTTCTCTTAGCTTTGGCCCACGAGAATACAACATGTAGCGATATCGCTACACTTTTTCCTCCGTATGCTTTCTCTTATCTTTGGCCCACGAGAATACAACATGTAGCGATATCGCTACACTTTTTCCTCCGTACGCTTTCTCTTAGCTTTGGCCCGCAAAAATGAAACATGTCGTGAAATCGCGACACCTTTTTCTCTCTCCTCTTTCTCTTCGCTTTGGACCGCGAAAATGAAACATGTCACGAAATCGCGACACCTTTTTCTCTCTCCTCTTTCTCTTCGCTTTGGACCATGAAAATGAAACATGTCACGAAATCGCGACACCTTTTTCTCTCTCCTCTTTCTCTTCGCTTTGGACCGTGAAAAAGAAACATGTCGCAAAATCGCGACATCTTTTTCTCTCTCCTTTTTTAGTCGCGAAAATGCGACATGTCACGATATCGCGACACTTTTTCTCCTTAGCACTTTTTTCTTTCCTTTGGGTCACGAAAACCCGACATGTCGCGATATCGCGACACTTTTTCTCCTTAGCGCTTTTTCTTGCCTTTGGGTCGCGAAAACCCGACATGTCGCGATATCGTGACACTTTTTCTCCTTAGCACTTTTTCTTGCCTTCGGGTCGCGAAAACCCGACATGTCACGATATCGCGACACTTTTTCTTTCGGACTCTCTCTCCTGCAACATGTCGCGAAATCGCGACACTTTTTCTTTCGGACTCTCTCTCCTGCAATATGTCGCGAAATCGCGACACTTTTTCGTCCGTACAACCTTCCTTGCAATATGTCACGAAATCGTGACACTTTTTCATCCGTACAACCTTCCTTGCAATATGTCGCGAAATCGCGACACTTTTTCTACTTGCCTCTTTTTCTTTCAACATGTCGCAAAATCGTGACACTTTTTCTACTTGCCTCTTTTTCTTCCAGCATGTCACGAAATCGTGACACTTTTTCTTTCTTCTTCTCTCTCTTCCAACATGTCGTGAAATCGCGACAATTTTTCTTTCTTCTTCTCTCTCTTCCAACATGTCGCGAAATCGTGACAGTTTTTCTTTCTTCTTCTCTCTCTTCCAACATGTCGCGAAATCGCGATAGTTTTTCTTTCTTCTCAACATGTCGCGATATCGCGACAGTTTTTCTTTCTTTTTCTCTCTCTTCCAACATGTCGCGAAATCGCGACAGTTTTTCTTGCCTGCTGAATATGTCGTGATATCGCGACACTTTTCTTACTTGTCTTTTTCTTTGATCTTTTGCAAGTGGTCCACTTCGGTCTTCTTGGAAACTCACTGTCCATACTCTGAATAACCTTTGAACTCTTGTTTTCTGCATCTGACTAGCAATTGAACTTCCTGTCCACTGCATCAATAGATCTGTCTGACTGTGTTGACAACAATGACAATACTCTTGCACCTTGCTCAACAATCTCCCCCTTTGGAATTGTTGGCAACACATGTGCAATTTTCTTGTAAATCTTCTCCCCCTTTGACAATAATACCAAAGGGCTACTGCAGACTCCCCCTGAGTCTATGCACAACATTCTCAGCAAAAATTATTATATTTAGCAAAAATCTTGAACATGAGCAAAAAGATAAACAAATACTTAAATGCTCCCCCTAAGAATGTGATCCCGATAGCTAGTCAATTCTTGGGAAATGTGACCACTCCACAATCTGTTGTTGGAATGAAAATCCAACTTAACCTCACTTTCTGCAACTTTCTCCTATGTACAACACGTTGTCGCTGCAATATATTCTGCCTCTGCTATGGATAAGGAAACTGACTCTTGTTTCTTATTGTTCTATGCGACCAAACTATCTCCAAGATAGAATGCACCTCCACTAGTAATCTTCCTGTCATCTACACATCCTGCCCAATATGCATCTTTAGGATACCATAACCCATACTCCATAGTACCCTTGTAATATTATAGAAGACTTTGTCTCTCTGCTGCACTGACTGGTGGACCTCTTCTTCACTTGAAGAATCCTAACTTAGATCTATCTTCAACTGTGTTGGCTGCCAGATTTCTATCCATTGAGACTCTGTACTCTGTACTCTGTCACCTTCAATGCTCAGTCAATAGGCTCACAAAGATCCTGCTCAATAGGCTCACACAGAACCTACTTAACAAGCTCACATAGAACTTGTCCAAACCCCCCCCCTTCTCCCCCCCCGCTCTCTCAGAGCTCTTCCGCTTCTCCCCTAGCAATCTTACCAAGAACTTGCCCAAATATGCTCTAGAAATCTGTCCCAACATTGTCCTCAAATATTTCCCAAAGGCCTTCTCAAAGGCTCAATCAATCATGCTCAAGTAGTACTTAAAATGAACTCAACAATGAATGGCGATCTCAAATCAAATCCACTTCATAGAACTATAAAAATCACTTCACACATAACTTGACTAGGCTCAATCAAATCACCTCAACCAATCATCACAAGGGACAACTCTCTCTCACACAACCCTAGTCCAAGTATGTATCAACTAACTCAAATAATTCCAACAATGCTCAACCACAAATATCATATAACAATGATACTCATGTTCTTTTCTAACTCAAGTTCTTTCACAACCAATGGGCTTAAACCACTATGCTTTTAACACAAGGTTTAAACACAGCTCTCAATTCAGAAAACCTGAAGCATTCAACCAACCACTTTCGAAAAAGGAAACCACAAACAATCATTTTCCCTTCAATGAAAAAATCAACCACCATAATGTTGTCACATGAGTCTCCTTGAGATTAACCTGAAATCGTGCTGTCATGCATACTGCCTGCAAAAATATCTGGTCTGGTAGCTGTCAGGTACAGTAAACTTCCAATCATGGATCTGTCCATGGTTTGATCAATAGGTGGAGATTTGTCATCCTTGCTCAACTTACAGCCTGTCGTCATGGGAGTGCTAAGCGGCTTACAGTCCTCCATTGTGAACCTTTTTAGCATCTCTTTTACATATTTAACTTGAGAAATAAATATGCCCTTCTTACTTTGATTAACTTGCAATCCGAGGAAATATGATAGTTCTCCAATCATTGACATTTCAAATTCTTTCTGCATCTTATCTGCTAAGTCCTTGCACGACTCATCTTTGCTGCTGCCAAATATGATATCATCATGCTCGGGGTGCCTGTTTTAAGCCATATAAAGCTTTCTTCAACCTGCAAACAAGGTTGGTTGGGCACCAGCCAGAAACCCTCTGGTTGCTTACTTAATATACACCTCCTCCACGCTCCCCTCCTCAAAAATGCTATTACACCGTCAACAAAATTGACAAGTGACTCACACTTGTACCAACTTTTGTCCAACACTGTAACAACACTGCAATTTTACCGCCAACTTTGTGCAAGCATCAAACACTGTACCATAACACAACCAAATCCCTTTTTACATTTTCAACTTGGTCTATGTTTTCTATAGTCACCGCTGGTCACACCTTACTTTCAACTGTTCGAATCAGGAGACACCATTTTGACAAACACTTCACAGCCAACTAGTGCACCTTACTCAAACTCATACTTCTGGACCTCGGATAGGTATGATTCACAAAGCAATGTTGCTCATCTTGATGAGCTAAACATGAGTCAGAGATCAGACTTCAATATTTTTCACCACAGCGTCATAAAGATCTAACAATCTTCACATCAATGTGTAGTTCAAGTACCCACTGCTTTTAACGAAACACATATATACGGCTAGAGCAACATTCTTTCACTAACCAAATTATCTGAACTGTTATAATCCTTAACTTTGGACAGTGGCAGTGAGAACCATCATCAGTACAACAATGACATATAGCAATACTACCAATAATGAGAACTCTCAATTTAATCACCACCCTTCACGACACTTCCACAAACAACTACATGAACTGAAAACACACTTCGACAACTATACGACAACTCCCCCTAACTACTTGCCTTTCATCCTCAGAAACCCAAACAAATACATAGGAGCATTAAAATAAAACTTTAAGATTGCTCCCCCTGAGGATGTGCTACTTGGAGTTGCTTAGTGCAATAGAGGAGTAGTCTCCTTCAGTCCAAGGAGACACGATTTCCTTTCTTCTATCTTTCTCCAAACTTTCTTGAACTCGGGCTTGGATTTTTCAACTGCATCCCTGTTTTGCACCTTTTCGTGAACTCGAACATCTCTCTTGTGTGGTTGTCTCTTGTGCATCCTTGATGAATGATTATTTTCCTTTCTTATATGTACATGATTTATTCCCTGTCTGTGTTGCGTTCTTTGCGTCTGATGAAATCTACTGTTCTACCTTAGATTAGATACAAAAGTGCTTGGACAAAACCTTGCTATGTGCCCATGACCATTACATTGAAAACATTGTACATAGTGTTCAATCAGAAACGTAGATGTATTTCTCCCAGCATAACTCTTTGATTTATTATTCAATCCACAATAAATTGCCTTGTGACCATACTGGTTGCATCTGAAACAATAGCCTTTAAAAGTATTCTTATGAATAGAGTGAGAGTGATAGAACCTCTTTTGTTGTGGTTGCTTTGCTGTAGATCTCCTTTGATATTTTCTTCCTTTTGAAGATTCAACTTCAAACTTTTCTTGCTTTGATCCTTCAATAGTGAACTTCTTCTTCTCTGCAGAGTTGGAAGATGAAGGTTGTTCAGCTTCATATCCAAGACCACGCTTATCCGTGGAGCTTCTTTGTTGGCTTATCATTTTATCTAGCAACTCTGTGCTCTTCTCGAATTTGAGATTTGTATTGGCCTCTTCTAGTTGTTTCTTCAATAAAACAATCTCTTCCTCTTGTTTGTAGCATCCAATCACTTTCTCACTTATCTGTGACCTGAGAGTTTCTTCAATCCTTTTGAATTCTTCTACCTGTATTTTCAAGTTGGTTATTATTTCATTTGCATCCTCAAGATTTCTTGAGATCTCCTTATTCCTTTTTCTTTCTATCTTCAATTCATCCAGAGTTGCAATTAGTTCCTCTTTCAAATTTATTTCTGCATCAATTTCTTCTTCATCACATTCCTGTTCTTTTTTTGTTTCTTCTTTGAGTGTCATGAAAAGACCTTCACCTGTTTCCTTTTTAGAGTCATCCTCTATGTTCTCATTGTCACCTTCATGAATACTCCTCAGATTGTCCCATATTTCTTTTGCCATTTTACAACTCATGATCTTTACCAGTTCACTGTCTACTAATCCGCACCTGATAGCATTCTTTGCTTTTGAGTCATTCTCAAACAGTTTTATTTCGCCAGCCTCTTCTGAAGGAGTGATGGGTATTGTGTATCCACTAACTACTGAATCCCAGACGCCATATCCCAAAGCACAAAGATATGCCTGCATCCTGATTCTCCAGATCGCATAATTTGTTTCGTCAAACAAAGGTGCTTGGTTTGATAAGAAGTCTTCAACCTTTTTTGGTTCAATTTTCTCTTCCACAGGAACTGAAACTGACTGAGATGCCCTTTTGGTGGAGGATCTATTCTTCTTACCCATTGTGTACTAATCCAAGATCAACCCTGACTGATTTAGCCTTAGAAGGGAACTTGGCTCTGATACCAATTGTTAGTCTTACAATGGCACTGAGAGGGGGGGTGAATCAATGTGGTACTTTAATCATGAATTTACAGCTCTTAAAATAGCAACAATTAAAACTTATAAATAGATACAACAAGTACAACAAGAGAACATCACACAACACAAGATTTTAATGAGGTTCACCAAATTGGCTACTCCTCAAGAATGACTGCTTGGACTACCATCCAAATCCAGCCTTTGCAAAGCACCAACTTTACAAACAGTTTACCAGCTTCCACTGGAAGGAGCACCAACCCCTGATTTATCTGTACCAATAGAAAGGAGCAACAACCCCTAATTTACCAGCACCTACTGGAAGGAGCACCAACCCTTGATGCCAGACTGCAACCTGGACTTCAATTTTGAATCTATAAGTTTGATGATAAAAATACCTTTGCTTTTACAAGACCCTAACTGGTCTACTTCACCTTTGCGTTCTCTGCTCACTCTGCTCTCTCTGCGCAATCACTTCACACAATCTGCTGCTTCACTGTCGAGCTTCATGATCGTCTTCTCCCTTTTGCGCACTCTGCTTCCTTTGCGAATTTCACACTTAGCACGATTCGACTTCTTTGCTCACTTTGCGCACTTCGCCATCATCTCTCCTCTTTCTCTTCGCTTTGGACCGCAAAAATGAAACATGTCACGAAATCACGACACCTTTTTCTCTCTCCTTTTTCTCTTCGCTTTGGACCACGAAAAAGAAACATGTCGTGAAATCGCGACATCTTTTTCTCTCTCCTTCTTTAGTCGCGAAAATGCGACATGTCACGATATCGTGACACTTTTTCTCCTTAGCACTTTTTCTTGCCTTCGGGTCACGAAAACCCAACATGTCACGATATCGTGACACTTTTTCTCCTTAGCGCTTTTTCTTGCCTTCGGGTCGCGAAAACCCGACATGTCGCGATATCGCGACACTTTTTCTCCTTAGCACTTTTTCTTGCCTTTGGGTCGCGAAAACCCGACATGTCGTGATATCGCGACACTTTTTCTTTTGGACTCTCTCTCTTGCAACATGTCGCGAAATCGTGACACTTTTTCATCCGTACAACCTTCCTTGCAATATGTCATGAAATCGTGACACTTTTTTGTCCGTACAACCTTCCTTGCAATATGTCGCGAAATCGCGACACTTTTTCTACTTGCCTCTTTTTCTTTCAACATGTCGTGAAATCGTGACACTTTTTCTACTTGCCTCTTTTTCTTCCAGCATGTCACGAAATCGCGACACTTTTTCTTTCTTCTTCTCTCTCTTCCAACATGTCGCGAAATCGCGACAGTTTTTCTTTCTTCTTCTCTCTCTTCCAACATGTCGCGAAATTGCAATAGTTTTTCTTTCTTCTTCTCTCTCTTCCAACATGTCGCGAAATCATGACAGTTTTTCTTTCTTCTCAACATGTCGCGATATCGCGACAGTTTTTCTTTCTTTTTCTCTCTCTTCCAACATGTCGCGAAATCGTGATAGTTTTTCTTGCCTGTTGAATATGTCGCGATATCGCGACACTTTTCTTACTTGTCTTTTTCTTTGATCTTTTGCAAGTGGTCCACTTCGGTCTTCTTGGAAACTCACTGTCCATACTCTGAATAACCTTTGAACTCTTGTTTTCTGCATCTGACTAGAAATTGAACTTCCTGTCCACTGCATCAACAGATCTGTCTGATTGTGTTGACAACAATGACAATACTGTTTGCTGCACCTTGCTCAACAATCTCCCATCAACAAATCTGTCTGACTGTGTTGACAACAATGACAATACTGTTTGTTGCACCTTGCTCAACAGATAGTCATAGATTTTTCCATCTGAGATAGTCACTTGCCTATTACTTATCAAGCTGTATTATTCTCTACACTTCTTGTAGATAGGTTTTATAGTTGTTGTTCTCTAATCTATTTCTTGTATTAATGCCTTCATGTTCTAGGTTGTAGTAGTGATATCCATTAGATCTATGAGTATTTTGTCTAATGATGCAGTATCTACCTTCAAGTCTGATATCATTTCTTATTATACTTCTTACCAAAATGAGCACTATAAAATTGCCTTGATGTTGGAGTTTGTGGCATCTATCCCTGTAGTTTATTGACTTCAGTTTGTAGTTTTTTATTTTTTATCTGCAACTTGTTTATTTTGCCAGTTACTTGATTTTTCTTGTATAGGTTTTCAATGGTGGTTACTTGGGCTTAGGACTATGTTTTGGCCAAGGTCAAGGGGTTTTACTGGTATTGAACAATTGTCTATTTTATAGTCTTATCCATCTACAAGGAAGTTATTTTTCTAATTGGTATGCTTGCTTCTATTGTCATAATGGGCACAATAGAAGTCTGGGATCCTTAATATTTTGATTCCTTTACTGTATCATGCATATTTCTAGGATATATTCCTTCTTCCATGTTATGAATATGTTCTTCCTCATCTGGGTTGAAGATCACAACTTCCTCTATTCTAGTGAGGATGATTTGGTAGAGTTACTTTCATGTCTAGCTCTTTTTCGTTTTGGTGAGCTGGCTAGATCTCTAGTTTTCAGTTGAAATTTTCTAAAGAGATTGGTCAATCCTTTAGCTTCATGAATCTTATTTTGCATAATCTTAGAGATTTCAATTTCTTATTTATTTACTACAATAGACCTAGGTATGACCTCAGGAAAGTTCACAACTAACTTGAGATTTCATTGAGGGTACATTAATATTTGTGTTAGGTTTGAAGTAGTAGGCTGAGCTAGTGTAGAAGAATAGGTGATGATCTATTTACCTTGACCTCTCTTTTGAGCTGGAAAGAAGCTAGTATACTAGAGATATCCCAATTTATAGTATGGTCGAATCAACCACTTCCATGACCACCTCTATTTCTTTAGGTTCCTATTTTATAATATTCGAAACTAGGTCCTATAGCTCTTCAAGATGTATGGGGGGAACTAGTGGAGCAAAGGCTTGAACTGAGACTTGTCTTAAGACTCATAATTCATTCGGGTAATTGTCTACCATCTTAATTTGAGTATGGATTCTCTTATTTTTACAGTCCCTCCATATAGACTCTAAGGATTCTTCTATCCTTATTGTGAGTTGCATTGCATATTCAAATTCATCTCCTCGATGAGAGATAACGATATTTGGCACTTTATCAATGACATTGTCTCTATTATAATTAAATGGGTCATAATGCCACCATGTAATCTTATAGAAACCAAATAAGTCCATTTTCCACAATGTATCCAATAAGCTCAATTGTACTTTGTAGGTATAATAACCCATCCTACATGGGGAAAGCTATCCAAGAGAGCTTGAATCTCTTCTTAGAAACCCTCATTTTAGTTTTCTCAACTTTTTGCCTTATAATCTCATGGGTTGCAATAGACATGGGACATAATATAAGCAATAACTTTGGTGGAATTTTTGACCTGTATATCCTGATGAAGGTGAATTGCTTGATCAGGAAGAAATCCCTTACTTTCCTCTCATGTAATAATGTAGCTATTCCTTTGCCAATCTTGTTGGGCTTACTATTGTAAAGCCTATAATAATTTTTTTGGCAAGAAATTGTTGAGAAATTAGGTATGGCTAGACCACCCTTCATGTATCCAAGTGATTATTTCTTGTATGAGTTCTTCATATACTCCCTCTCATTTCTCAATCAACTCTTTGGTCATGTGCCCTACTATCAAATGTATGAGAAAGGAACAATGTGAAAATTGAGGCATCATTTCCCTTTGTTCTATAATAGCCTTTTGTAGCTCTTTGAGCTCTCTTATCCATTGTGTTACTAAGTTTGGATTCTCATAAATACATAGTAGGTTGATCTTTTCTATTATACTATGTAACTAGGTACAAAACCTCTCTGGTGATCTAATTCAGGTCTAGTTCCCCTATTATTATATTTATCATGTTTGCATAAACCCTGGCCCAAGGATGTAGGTCTAACTTATGGATCGGGAAATGGTATGACATGGATGCATTATAATAAAAAAGCCTTATGAAAAATGAAGCGACAATTAGATGTTGGGACTAAGAATAGAGTACCTTTATGTCTGGTATCAATGTGGCCCTTTCTAGCCCAAAGACCTTGTTGATATTTTTAGGGGTGAGCTTAAATGCTGGTTAATTAATGAAACCTCTGATTGTTTAGGTGCGATAATCACATGCTAAATCCAACCATGATAAAATATCTAAGGAATAATACACTCTAGGGTATATTAGCTTGCCCAAGTTGTAGGTCCATTTATTGTAGTACAAACTTTGATTATTTTGAGCCCCTCATGCCCTTTTAAAGAGTCTCATGAGTAGCCATGAGTGACAACTATAGGCTTCTTGTGTTTGCTCATAATTGAACGTGACTTGCTTCTCTATTTCCCACTGCTAAGGAGGAATGATTTTTAAGCTCGACTCTAATTGTTGGGCAAAATTTCTTGGGTCCATAGTGGTGGCTTTTGCTTTGATTTATTGATAAGGTGGACCATTTGTGAGACTGTCTATCTTTGCCATAACCACTAAAGGTGGATTTTATTGGGTAACGCTTGAGGATGCCATGGAAATATTTATTTTCACACTTCTCTCTTCCTTTGGTCCTCTTTAGCATCTATATCGCTTAATATACATCTGTTATTTTCTCTACTTACACCCTATTACTGTGAATGCTTACTTTAAGTGAAATGATTTTTTTTTGGGTAGGTATTAATAGCAAGTTCAACATGTACAAGCTTTTATTACTTCCAACCACATTATTTTTTCTTTACCAGTTGAATTCTTCCACATTTCCATCATATTTCTACTTAGTAACCACCTTAATAGTCATGGCATATTGGTCATGCTCCATGATTGGCCAAAAAAAAATATCTATATTTGAAACTGGGTCATTGGTACCTTTTAGAGATTGGTCCTGAGATGTCTATTAGGTTCTAGGCATGCATGCAAGGAGATATTGGATTTATCTCATCTACCATGGGCGTTAGTTTAAAATATAATATATTTTCATTCAAAATGGACTTACAATTTCTAATCAAGGTACAAGTTTTTCATTGTGTTCCTAGGAAGCATCCTAGCTATGCACTTATTCTCCAGCGAGGCCACTCACACAATCTATTTTTGAACCAATCAAGTGCTAGCGCTTCTCCTCAAGCGAGTAGATCTGGGTCATGTGCTTCTTATCAGATGAGGCTACCCATGCCATTTATTTTTGGCCAATGGGATGTGGGTGCTCCATTTCACCCACTTGAATGGGATGGTACCATGTGTCTTCGATGAAAATTCAAAGTAGCTATTGGTATTGAATCCTTCGGTGAAACATTTTGACAATTGTATGTGGATGGGGTCCTTTTCCTAGGGTATACTTTTTTTATTAATAAGGGGGTACTTTGACATGATGGGTTGTCTTTGACCTTAGAAATTATGGAAATATTTTGTAAATGATCTTAGGAAAAGTATATGATGAGTGGCAAGAATTTAATATATGAGCATTTTGGGGCTTAGGAATAATAAACGAGACTTAGGATTTTTGTAATTTTTGACTTTTTAACATTATGTTATATGACCTTTATAAGGTGCTTTTTGATTTAGGTTGGGGAGACAAGAGGAGGAAATTTATATCATGAAATGGGACCTTAGGACTTGGAAAAATAAATCAAATTAAATTTTACCCAATTAGATTTGAGTGCTTAAGGCTAGCCACTTCTATCCATATCACACATTATTTTAACCAATGAGGTAAGAGAACTTGAATTCACCCCCTCACATCCCCACTACACATTCTTTTGGCTAACAAGAATCGGGAGCTTGAAGTCGCCCCCCTTATATCCTCGCCAAACATTTTCCAGCCAATAAAAACAAGGTGCGTAAGATCACACCCCTTCATCACTTCCACATATTTTTTAACCAATGAAAAAAAAGTACCTGAGGTCGTGCCCTTTCATATTCGTCACATATTTTTCTTTGACAAAACCTTAGGCGTGCTTTAAATTATTTTGGGAGAAAACGTTTTATTATTTGGAGGCTTTTAGACTTTAGCGTATAAGATTTTTAGGCAAAAAGGAGGGGAAGGGGTACATGTTAGTGTAGACACCAAAATCCAGCCACTTGCAAGTCATCTATACCTTCCTGTTAGCCACGTGTCGGTCATCCACCTTCCCGCCATTATTTGGCCCAAATCCACACTTTCCCGCCATTATTTGGCCCAATTTCACCTTTCCCGCCATTTTTCATCCCCAAATTTATTTAAATTAATATTTATATATATATTTTAATATTTTAATATTTTAATATATATATTTAAATAATAGTTTAAGTGATTTAATCTGAGCCGTCCATCCTTCATTTAATCTCATCCGTCCATCCATCTTAATCCATTCCACAACCAAGATTTATTCTCTACCCTTGGATCCGCTTTAATCTTAGCCACACGTTCAAAGTGTTGTTAAAACCCTAAAGTGTGCCCTAAGAGTGGATTATAAATTGAGTCACTTTGATGGCTCAAACCCTATGTATTTTGCTACTTCTATCTCCTATGCGCTATCTCTGATTCTAATTCTTCTACTGCTATCTCCTCTATCTCTCTTCTGCTACCCTTTCGTCGCATCCATCGCCGCTTCTGTCGCCGCTTTCGTCGCCATCTCTTCTGCAGCATTCTGTAGAATCCCCCATTCTTGTCGCAAGTGCCCGCGGGCGTTTACCCCTTTACCAAGTGCCCACAAGCGTTTACCAAGTGCCCACGGGCGTTTACCAAGTGCCCGCGGGCGTTTACCCACAGCCACAGACTCAGACCGGCGTCTGAAACCTTAATCCAGAAGCACGCGGGCGTTCAGCGAGTGCACCAGGGCGCCTTCCGTAGCCTATTCTGACAACAACATTACCTCCAGGTGTCGCCTGGTCTAGCTGCGTTAACAGAGAACAGGTATAAATTAGTTTAAAGCAAGTAACCTCTTTTCTTCTATTTGATCTGTTATTGAATTCCTGCATTTCGTTTTTCTAGGGTTTTAGATAGTTTTCGAGGGCTCACACAGTGGAGCCCTCTTATTAATCTCTAACTCCTTGATAGTGTTAATGTGTGCAGGTTTTTGACAGCAGATCCAATTTATTGATGGCAGCTGATTAAGCTGGAGTGGTCCAAGAAAGGGATACAACAAAGCCCACTCACTCTGTTGGGATTGAAGATATGTTCTTCGGAAGTGCCACCATTTGTGCCAGCTAGGGTTTCGGAGAACCCTAGCATAACTTGTAACTGTGTATCACAAATAAAGGGTTACAGGCCCAGTTGTATTCAAAAAGGAGTTTTTAAACTCCATCGATTAATAGAAATCGTTTGTTTTGTGCAACTATTTTGTACTCTGTCATTGTGATTTTATTTATTTTTGTTTGGTGTGTATTTTCAATCTACAGTTAGCAACCTTTGAAAATTTATAGTGTGGATATTTTTCGAATAAATTTGGGATAGTGAACACCATGGGATGGATAAGGGGGAAATAATGTATGAAAGTCTAAGGATTTAAATGGGTAAATATATGCGGGTTTAGACTTAGGGACTTTTAATTTTCTTAGGTGACACAAACTTTGACTTTAAGTATTTTGCAAAAGATATTTCATGGCTTATGGCAAGGGGATTTAACACATGGATTATTAATTTTCTATAACATGGGCATAGGCTTTTCTTGAGGTAAAAATTCATGAGGCGCTATTATTCTAGGGCTGAAGGGGGAAAAGTCACTATGCATCTAGGACCCTCAAAATTTATGGAAGGGAATTATTAAATTTTAACCAATGATAATGGAGCACTTGAGGTGTCCCCATTTTATCCCTTCCACATGTTTTTCAACCAATAGAGTTTGAGTGCTTGAGGTCGTCCCCTTTCATCCCCTCCATAAGTTTTTCAACCAATAGAATTTGAGTACCTAAAGTTGTCCCCTTTCATCTCCACCACACATTTCATTGGCCAATGAGAATAAAGCACTTGAGGTCACCCCCTTTCATCCCCTCCAAATATTTTTTAGGTAATAAGAATCAAGCATTTGAGGTCATCCTCCTTCATCCCTGCCACACATTTTCCTTTGTAAAATCTTAGGGAAAGATTTAAATATTTTTGAATTGTGCATATATTTTTTCATGGGGGAATACTTTAGACCTTAGGACATGAAATTGATACAATGATCCAAGGATTTATTTTTTGGGACTAAGGTTAGGGTAAAAATGGGGAGGATTTTTATTCTAGATGACTTATGAATCTTAGGAAAAGGGAAGACATTATTTTTTAGGGGGGACTCTTTTAGGTATGGATATTATATGGTGTGGTGAAAAAAAGAGGGAATGACAAGCAAATTGACCTTAGGCTATCAGATTTAGGATGAAATAATTATCAATTGGAGCTTAGACATAGGGAAAAATGAAATGGAGATGATGGATATGGAATTTTCTAAAGCATCCTTAGGGACTATGGGAAAAAATGGATGGATGATGGTATTTGGGGATATTTTTGTGATAACCTTAGAAATCAAGAATTTGTCATTGGAGGACTAGGACTTATGACAAAACAAAAATAAGTAGACTTTAATTGGGACAAGGAACTACAAGGGACTTTTGGACATGACCATAACAAAGGACATCTTGAAGTTCTTTTACTTAGCCTTATTTGATAGACTTGATGGTCATTTTATTTTGACTCGATAAAAACAAACCTATACCCAGGACCTTAGAAAACTCCTCAAAATTTTAAAATAGGGGTCAATCTTAAGTTGGATTTTTGAGGATCCAACATCACCTCAAAAACCTCCTTAGTTTATCACTATTAGGGCAGTTAAAAACTAATTTTTTAGGGTCTATTAGGGCGATTAAAAACCACCCTATTAGGTTATTTTAGGGCGGTTTATAACCTCCATCTTAGGGTATATTAGCACGGTTTTAAATCACCCTCTTAGAAATTAGAGTGTGGTTTCTAATTTCCCTAATATTATCACTTTAAAAAATAAAAATAAAAAGCTTAAGAAACAACATTGTATTCAAGATGCGTTCATTGGATTCATCAGATATTGGAGAGAGAGAATCACCCCCAATCATTTATATTGGAGAGGGAATCACCCCCTCTTTTTTATAAAAAGACATCCAATGGTGGTTTCATGGGAATATAAAATTTATTACATGCTAATAGATAAGTTTAGCTGTAAGGAAACAAGAACCCATGCATTTATCAGTCATAAATACTTATAGTTTAGATTTACCTTATTAACCAATACCTAATAGTTACAAGAATTTAGTATTATTTGAAATTTTGGAATCATAAGTATTACTTCTACTTTCTAAAGTTTAGAAGATAACTTATCTATCATAATAAATCATACTTAAATGCCTTTTTGGCCAAGGTAATTATCAATTGCAAACTGAACATCTGAATACAAGAGAATAGGTACACAAGCATACATATGATCAATTCAAATATCTTCATATAAACTTTAGCATAATAGTCATGTCAACTAGCATCCAAAACTCATGGTTTAATGGTATTTCCAATATATATACAATGTAGTTATATTTGTTCTTGAGATTCAACCCCTACCACAACAATACTTTCCTTCCATGACATTTGTAAAAACTTGGAGATAATGTTGACCAAGTAAAAAATAATATGAATTTTAAGAATATGTAGGCATGTGCATACAAATACATAAAGTTATAACCTGAGCATGAACTCTATTAATAAGAAAATTCACTACAATGAGGAAATATATTTACTCCAGTTCTTTGTTGGTTTAACCCGCCACTAGCTACAATCTTCAAATAACCATTGCCACTAGTCTCATGTGTTGTATTTGCATAGAAAACAAACACTATGTACCACAAGTTATTCAATATTGTTGGAAATATTGAGTTATCATTGATGTCAAAGGCAAAAAATCTTCAAGGATGAAATGTTGATGTCAAAGGCAAGAATATCTTCAAGGTTGAAATTATGAGTTATTATTGAAGTGCAAGGCAGATATCTTCAAAGATGATTTAATTTTGTCAAAGCAAAAGTGATCTTATATGCTTTAATATTTAAATAAATATTTAAATATTAAAGAAGGAGGTTTATATTTAAATCAAAGGATTTAAATATAGTGTAAAAGTTTAAATATTTAAAATTTAAATATTTAAATGTTTTAAAATTCAAATGATGGGCGACCTCCTTAAGAGCACCATGCAAAAGGGAATTAAATATTATGGTCCAACCATGCAAAAGGTTGAAAATTCAAATATTCAAAAATGTTGGGCCAAATTCGTTGGGCGTGCATGAAGAAGCATATAAATATGAGCTCCTAAGTTCACTTTGAATAATGCCAAGCAATTCGAAGAAGATCGATCGAGCGGAGAATGACAATGAGAAGGAGGGAGGAGAGGAGCACAAGTTTTGGCAGCATCAAACTTTAAACATTGGTTCGTGCCACTTCTATCTCAATCGAGTGGTTAGACCAGTCGGTAGCCTAGCTTGTGCTAGGGTGCTATGTTGCAAGAGGTTAAAGGATCAAATCTCTTTGATGTCATTTTGCTGAAGTGTTGAATATAGAGCTACAAAGAATTTAAATATTGTTTTTACATCTTTGGTTGCATTCGCTGGGGTAGCCCAGTCGGTTTCCTAGCTTGCATGGAGTGTTGCTATGCAGGAGGTTAAGGGGTCGAATATCTTCGATGTTATTTTGCTGAAGTGTTGAATATAGAGTTACGAAGGATTTAAATATTGTTTTTGCACCTTTGGTTCCATCTACTAGGGTAGCCCAATTGGTTCCCTAGCTTGTGTAGAAAACTGCTATGTAGGAGGTTAAGGGGTCGAATCTCTTCGATGTCATTTTGTTGAAGAATTGAAAATAGAGCACCAAAGGAATTAAATATTGTTTTACACCTTTTGGTTTCATGTGCTGCGTTAGTGCAGCTGGTCACTAGCCCAAGTTAGGGTGTTGCACTTCTAGAGGTCAAGGGATCAAATCCCATCTGCGATTGTGCAAGGTATTTATAAATTTTGTTTTATTTGATAAAAGGGGAGATATAAGGCATAGTATTGGGATTTGATTTTTGCAAATGATAAAAGGGGAGATATAAGGCATAGTATTGTGATTTGATTTTTGCAAATTATAAAAGGGGAAATATAAGGTGTAATGTTGTGATTTGATTTTTGAAAATTATAAAAGGGGAGATATAAGGTGTAACATTGTTATTTTAAAATTGTATTTTGCATGCTATAAAAGGGAGTTATAAGGTATACGGTTGTTATTTTAAAGTTGTATTTTGCATGTTATAAAAGGAAAATATAAGAAGTCATTTTGTTGTTATTAAAGATTTATTTTGTAAGTTTTAAAAGGGATAAATAAGGAGTTATTGTTAAGATTTATTGTATATGTTTTTAAAAGAAGTGATAAGGGTTTAAAGTGGTTGATTTGATATTTAAGCAAGAAAATAAAAAGAGAATTGTTGACCAGATTTGAAAGGCACATACAAAAGGAAAAATCATTTTTGTCAAGGTAGGTTTGGAAAGCTCATGCAAAAAGAAGATCATCATCATTGAGGCAGATTTAGAGGTATAGTGTTCTTTTATCAAAGTGGTTTTGTTTGAGGAAAATATTTTTGTTGTCATATAGTGGGAGGTATAAGGATTGATTGGATGAGCATTGTTTTGATTGATATTGAGAGTAAATATGCAAGGGTTATAGATCAGATTTGCAATTAGTGCATTGTTCATGGTTGATTTTGGGAATAGATGAGCATTATTTTTATGCAATATTTGGGAATAGATGAGCATTATTTGTATGTAATATTTGGGAATAGATGAGCATTATTTGTATGCAATATTTGGGAATATATGAGCATTATTTATATGCAATATTTGGGAATAGATAAGCATTATTTGTATGCAAGACTAGAAAATAGTTGAGCAGGTATTGGAGCAGATTTGAATAGGTTTTATGAGTAGGTTTGGAGTAAATTTGAGCAGGTTTTGGAGCAAATTTAAGCAAGTTTTGTGAGCCGATTTGAGAAATGTTGTGAGTAGTTTAGGGACAAACCTGGAGCAAATTTGAACAAATTTAAGAGCAGGTTTTGGAGCAAATTTGAGAGCAGGTTTTGAAGCAAGTTTGAGAGCAATATTTGGAGTAGACTGGAGCATAGGGAATTGGTGTCTCCTATGAAATGATATTCATGAACTTGAGAGAGGATTGGTGTCTCCTATGGATTGGTGTCCATGAACCAGATTAGAGGGGATTGGTGTCTCCTATGGATTGGTGTCCATGAAATTGAGAGGGTATTGGTGTCTCCTATGGATTGGTGTCCATGAACCTGAGTAGAGGGGATTGGTGTCTCTTGTGGGTTGGTGCCCACAAACCAGTAGAGGGGATTGGTGTCTCCTATGGATTGGTGTCCATAAAATTGAGCAAGGGGATTGGTGTCTCCTATGGGTTGGTTTCCACGAAATTTATTAAAGAAATATATAAGCAATATTTTGTCGTGATTTTCCCCCAAGAGGGAGTTTCCATGTAAAATATTTGTCTATTATGTGTTTGGTGATTTGTGCATTGTTTCATTATTGTATTAATATTATTGTTGTTATCATTTGGATTGAAAAGTGAAAAGTTTTATCTTATACTTTTCACCCCCCTCTCAGTATAATCTTGTGTTCTTCAAATACACTTACAAGGAAATATTATTTGTATGTATTAGATGCAATAAATTTGATAATTATATTATAGTTCTCAAAAATTTTAGAAGCAATTGAAATGAAAAACTTGCTAGACAAGGATATTTCATGGTAGATAATCACAATAATTTACACATTTACATGAGGCTAAAATTCCCCCCAAGACTAGAAAAGAAACCTTGAACAACATACTTACATGTAAAATGACTGCTTGGCTCATTGCACCCATAATAAAACTCTAAATACTTTGAATTATAGATATTATTTATACTTACCTTTGCAAAAAATATGGAATTATGAATGATAATGTGCATTAGCACTTAATCTATCTTATTCAATTGATGTGTGAAAAATATGCACCATAAGTTGTTTAAGACAAATTATTCACATTAAGTTGTTTAATAACTATTAGCATGAACAACTATATGAGGAAATGAGAGCATACCGATGTATCACTTAAATTACTCACCTTTGAAAATGATTAGCTTGCTCATTCCATTGAATAATGTTAATAAATTACGATATGTGTGGTTATTGCTATCCCTTCTTTCTCAAAGTCAGACCTCAAAAATATGACATCACTATTGTTTAATACAATCTTATTAGAGTTAAAACAAATTAATTATAGGATAACCACTATAAGGTAAACATAAAGGTAAATTAAGACCTAAAATATTAAGGAGGTAAGACAAAATATCCTTGGTTAGACCAAAGGTATTTAGATTAAGACCAAAAAACATATCTTAGAAAGTATATAACTTGAGATAATATAAAGGTAAAGTGAAATATCCATCATTGCAACAAAGGAACCTCATAGCCCCAGTAGGCTTGTTGGCTATACTGAGATCTTCAAAGTCACCAATAGAGGCATCCAATTTGGAACACAAAATTACATAAAGTGAAAGATCCCTTATTCTAACCAAGGGATATTATAAACCAGGTAGGCATCCTAGCCAAAATAAGACCTAAAAAGTCACCTTATTACCTGTTACTTGAAGTAAGGGTTCCAGTATCACTGCCATGAGTTTGGCTCTAAAGGAAAAAAAATACATATCATTTCATAAGATAGTTGATAGCCAATTTCTAATTTCATGTCTATCTCAATAGTTATGTCTATTAGAACTGTATCTAATGCATAAGTACACCACTATAAGCAAACTTCCAACTAAAGACCCACTCTTATTATGTTATCTCTAAATATGACCATCAACAAGAATAAACATAGAGGACAACATTACCCACTCGATTGTTTATTCGAATTTAAAAGGAATTGTAAAAAAAATCTCTAGATTATAACATTGAAGAGTCACCCAAAATTTTAAAAAAATTGGCACCTATTACGGGAAATCTAAAGAACTCAATGCAAACAAATTTGCTGTGAATTTTCCATAAGCAAGAAAGCCCAAAATAAAATTGGGTACAAAGAGGGACTTACAACATTTAAGGATTGAGATGGTTTCCTTCATTGATCTTTTGCCTAGCTAGAGCTATTAGAGCTATCCTACAATATGAAAACATGTTTTGCAACTTAAAAAATGAAGTTACCCTATTGGAAAAAACTCTATATATAACCTGATAATATGTTTGTGTGTGCACGTTCAAAGTTTCACAAAGGATTAAACCTTTTCCAATATCTGGCAAATCCACTTCATAGGCATCTAAAAGGACATACCCATGAAAATAAATACTAAATATTCAAATGTATATCAAGTATTAAAACTTACAAAAATATTCACATTTTGCAAGTAGAGAGTCCAAATTCCATTTAACATGGACTGTGGCCTGAAACAAAGTCAAACAAAAAAGAGTGGCATGCTAAAACATTTTATTGCAAAATAGAAGATAGGTTTGATCTGAAAGTTCATTTCCTAAATAAATTAAAGAGACCAAATTAAATAAAAAAATATGCCTTTGAACATGCTTATGTTGCTCCATTCTTTAGGAAACATAATTCAATTACATGCATATTTTTGCAAAAATTGCAAAAAAAAATTAAATGTCCAAGACAAGATAAAAATTGAATTGCAAAAATAAAATAAAAAACAATATATTGATCCTAAAATATTAGCTTCTATATGTGTTTAAAGGAAAAAAATTGGATATATTTCTAAAAGGTAATGTTACACTAAGTTCGTAGAAAGTTGAGCAAGTGCACATGGACAAGATAATGGATGAGATTATGATCACAAAATCTTATCCTTTCTAGCATATCACTTTGAAGTTTGTACTAAATTTTAGAGCTAAAGGTAAATTAATGATTAATAGGCTCACCATACTATCTAACTGTCTTAGGACTAAGACTATAATATCCATATTTTTTTATATTTAGAAAAAATAAAATAAAGAATTGTACTTTGTACAAACTCATAAGAAAACTTAAGATACTAAGGAAAGGTGTTGCAGTTGTAATATCCAACTCCTTGTATAAATAAGATAAGGGAGAAAACTCCACTCAAAACAATAACAACACAAACATAGATGGCACAAACAACAATACAAGGGTTTTATTCAAAATTGTATTCAATTATTCCTGAATCAACCAGTCCACTGTTAATTTAAAAGAAAGGAAAGAATTTTGGTACAACAATGAAACAAAACTACATCAATGAATTTTTTATAAAGTGTTGAAATTGCTTCAAATGACTATTTTCATACATTTAACAAAGGAAAAACAACAACTATTTCAAAAGAAAATGACATAGTGCAACAACCCAATCCATAAGCAAAACAACAATATTTGGTTATAAAATCAAATTCAATTGCTCATACTTATCAATTTATGGATTATAAGAAATGAAATATACATGTAACTCTAGATTATTTATTATTCATTAAAAAATTGAAATGTACAAATGGAACAATCCCAATATGTGGATATGTCAAATAAAATGAAGTGTGTGAGTCAATAAGTGATGTAGTTGCAATATCTATCTTTTTATACACAACACCTTAACGTTTCTAGAATACAATCATTTTATTGGGCATAAGCTAATATAGTCTATGAGAAAACAAATTTAATTGATCGTATGATCATAAAATCCATTTATGCTCTATTTTTAGAAATTGAACAACCAAAGGAAAAAGCCATAAAATTTTATTCTTGGCTGTTGGAATATATTACATCATTTGGTAATGCTAATGTACCACCTTGGGTACATCTTTAGATTAGGAGTGGCTTGATTAGGGTTTGAGTATTCACATTATGCAATGTAATAAATGCAATGTGCAAAGTACTTGATGATATAAATGTGCATGTTTTCCTGTGGCATTCATGGGAAGTGAAGGTGGGAACAAGAGTTTGGTATGGAATGGGGGGTTGGGGAAGGGATCTGCTGATGGGGAGTGGATTTATGTAATTAATGGCAAGTTATCTAAGTATGCTAGATTAATATTATAATGATTAGGGTATTTAAGTTGATAAGCTATTGGCCACAAATAGGAATAAACCAATGCTCTTTCCATTAAGAACTATTAGAGATATACAACCTTTGCAAGTTAAAAATTAGCAAATTGTCAATCATTACCTAGTCCTAGAATGATAGGAAGAAATACCATACATGGATGGTTTGAGAGAAAGATCTTATGACAAGGAAAATAAGTTCTAGGACAAGGCAGAAAAATCTAAAGTGAGTTGTCTCCTGATTGACAATAGTTTGCTATGTTGTAAGCATAAAATAAAGTTTTCTTGCATAATCATTGTTTTAAGTGCTAACAATTTGTTACTCCTAAAATGGACCATTCTTTACAAGCAACATTTTGGATTCCAATATTCCATTCGATTGTATGTCCTTGATTTGAACGCATCCTATTGCTAGTACCATAACATAATAAATTCTGCAATTTGATGTATTGTTACTGAAATTGCTCCCAAATCCAGATCAATGTTGTCAAAGCAGGTGATTATGTCATTGTACATCCTATCAAATCAGGTTTGACTACTGGTAGGATGGTCTCAAGACATATTTATGTTGATATGACCTCCCAAGGATCCTTTTGAAAATGCAACTGAGACTGTTACATCAATAAATATATCTATGACAATGTCTTCTCTCTCCTCACCACCATACAAAATGTGGGAGGCCCACAACCCAAAGGAATGATACCTGTATATATGCCAAAGTATAGAAGACTGGAATTGGTTTTGATGAAAAAAATATATTGGAATGACTAATTCTTCATGAAAGCTTATCAACCAAGATAGGATTGACAAATACAAGTGATTGTGATTTTAGGCACGATACAGTGGACAAATAATTAAATTGTCGAGTCTAAAGTCTTACAACCTATGTTACACAGAGTACCCTTTAGTGGCAATAGAGAAAGGAGGGGATGCAAAAAGGTGACAACTAGGAAACACCCCTAAATTTTAGTAAAACTGGGATGACAAATGGAACAACAATATAAAATTATTTAAAATATAGAAATATAAGAATAAAAATTACAAATGAAATAACATTTTGAAGGGCAAAACAATTGTGTTAATCATTGGTTTACTCGTTACTAATCACAGTCATAGACAAACTAAAAATATAATGATGCATTATTAGAAGATTATAGTGATTAATTCAATGTTATTGGGCCACTGAACAGACAAGGATATTATGTGGTAACATCATGCACACACAATATGTACATAAATGAATTACAAAACTTCTTTAGAGATGCTAATGTTGGGTGTTTCAAATTTTAATAGAATCCATGCAGGCAACCACATGTTTGCATTCTTGTGTTACTAAAATCTTCACATTTTGGAATATGAGGATAATTAGGTTTCTAGATATCAGTTGCTTATCTAATCTGACAACTCTTGATATTTTGCAAACAACTCTCCATATTCTCATCTCTCTATATTAAGTGTCCAGATTTAAGCTATGAAACATTGTATATTACATTGGGGACTCCAAGGCATACCACATCCCTCAAGTGGATGTATGGGCATCCCATGCACATCTTGGCACAAATGATGGTATAAGGGGATGCTTTTCTGGATGTCCCCTAGTTGTTGTTGATCTGATGGTGCAAAGGATAACTCCCCTAAACCAACTTGTAGCGTTAGGTGAGTTATGATACAAAGTGGCACTATGAAATTAACCACCAATAACTTGATTGTACTTGTGAAGGAAGGAAGACACAAATGCTTTGTGAGCTAGGACTTGACTGTGACATATGCTATAGCAACAAGAAATGGTTGACTATGCACTAAGGTGTTAACACCAAGGTCAATTGGTAGACGCTAAGCAAGGGACTACTCAGACTGGGTGTTAAGACAAGACTGTACATGGATGAAACTCATGGTGCTAATACACAAGGTGATAAAGTTGGCGATGACAAAACTACAATTAAGGCATTGTGTCAGGATATATTAGGCATAATACTAACATGACAAAATTCATTCACTTAGAAGTGAACACAGTAGATACCCATGAAACACATCCATCTTCATTAAAAAATAATATTACAATAGTCCTCTATGGAAGAGAAATATGCCTTGAGGCATAAGCCAGATCCCTAAGAAAGGGTGTGAGAGGATGCAAGCCAAATCTCTATCTAGAGATGTGAAGACACTGGATGCATTCTTGAGAAAAAATATGATGTGGCATGTCAGGTCCCTACGTAGAGATGTATTGGTGCCAATCGTGTCTCTTGTATACAGATGCAACTATAGATCTCATAGGTGAGATGTGAACTACCATTGACTACTCAATCCCTACTCCTATTTTTGCCTTCTTCCTTCTCAATATTCTATCTAAAACAATCCTTTATGCAAGAGGATGTAACTGAATGGGAAAGGATAGTGTTGGAAGATAGAACGGTTCATTGTCCAACTACAACTAACAATTCCCAAAAGGGTAAAATTGTTCACCTTCTAGCAGTGGCTAATAGTTACAATATTATGATGTTATCCACCAACCTCCCAGGTTGAGGTGGCACCAATGACAAAAAGTTTGATGCCATCTCTCGCAATATTGACAAGTGGTAGTTTGGCACCAAAAATAGGTCAAAAACATAAATTGCAATTTGAAGGTTTTCAGTGTGATTTTCATCCCAAAAACATTAGGAGTGCTAGAGTTAGCTAGAGCACATCCTACAATTTCCTAAAACAACTAACCCAAGTTATTGATGTCATTAGCTCCATTGTGCACATTACCATTTGATCTTGCATTACATGTTACCCTAAAATTTTAAGAAAAGGCTCAGAACACAATTTACAACACAAATTCAAACCATTCAAATTTAAAAGCATGAACAACATCCTAATTGCTTGCTTTCTATATTCAGTAATTGTTATCTTTGATATTATAATAATTGTGTGCAACAAGAAGAAAAGGTGTTGTTGCAAATTGAGAAATACAAAGAGCAAAAGTACAAAGAAACCCTAAAACAATTTTATCCACAAATGTGTGTGACAACAAAAAAATGACACAATTTTGACCATAAAGGCAAAGCATTCACAAATTTCACAGAAATTTCTAAAAACCCTAAAACAATTTTATCCACAAATGTGTGTGACAACAAAAAAATGACACAATTTTGACCATAAAGGCAAAGCATTCACAGATTTCGTAGAAAATTCCAAAAACCCTAAAACAATTTTATCCACAAATGTGTGTGACAACAAAAAAATGACACAATTTTGACCATAAAGGCAAAGCATTCGCAGATTTTGCAAAAAATTCCAAAAACCCTAAATCTTACCCGTAGCTTGCTTCTTTTTGCCTTAGCACTCCCAAGCCCTATGCCACTTGAACTCTCCAATGGGTAAAAAACTACCCTGATACTGAACTCTCCAAAATGTGCACTTGTTTATGAGATCTCACTCACCCCTCCTTTTCAAGAGCTCAAGAAAGAGGAATAATCACTCTTGCCTCTCCCCTAAGGTCGAAAAAGGATAATCACTCTCACCTCTCAAGCCCCTCTCTTTAAATTAAAAAGGTTGGTCAAGTGCTGAGCATTCCTAGTTTGAAAAGGTCGAGGCCATGGGAAGCTTAGAACAGAGAGCTTGACAAGGTTAAGGCAACCATCGAGTGTTGAGCATTCCTAGTTTGAAAAGGTCGAGGTTGTGGGAATCTTAGAATAGAGAGCTTAATAGGGTTAATGCAACCAAAATTTTTGCGTTCCAAAAGTTCCATGAATCCTTTAAGGTTGATTTTATAGGGTGGTTTTAAACTTACCTTGTAGGGTCTATTAGGGCAATTATAAAACACCGTAAAAGGCTTTTTGTGTGCAATATTTTAAGGATGGTTTTAAATCACCCTCTTAGGGTCTTTTAGTTGTGCTTAAAAGGATTTTTTAGTGCAATGTTTTAAGGGTGGTTATAAACCATCCTCTTAGGGTCTATTAGGGCGGTTTAAAACTATCATAAAAAACTGCCATCTTTAGTTGCCCTGAAAAGCATTTTTGGTGTAGAGTTTTAAGGGTGGTTTTAAACCATCCTCTTAGGGTCTATTAGGGCAATTTTTTACCATCATAGAAAACTGTCATCTTTTAGACACCCTTAAAAACCTTTTTTGGTGTAGTTCTAGGTGAGTAATAGAAAAATATGACCTTGGATGTTTCTTCATTTATAAGTTGTCTAGTCACTTTTGTAAACTATCCTAGAATCATTTTAAATATAGAGGTCTCCCTTGCTATTGATTTTCCTAATAATGTAGAGTCATCAAAAAATTGTAACTGAATAATTGATTTAGCTCCAGTTGCTATTAAAGCTTTGGTTTCCCTATCCTTAGCTAGTGTTCTACATAGACATTCAACCAATATGATTAATATGTATGGGGATAAGGGGTCTCCCTGCTTGATACCTCTAGAAGCTATAAATAATTGGTTAGGAGCTCCATTTACTAGAACAAAAAAGGATACTAAGGAAATACATATATTTATCCATTCTACTCATTCCCCTAAGAATCCAAATTGTCTCATCACATTTAGGAGGAAGTGCCAATCAACGGTATCATATGGTTTGGATATTTTTAACCTAATAAACATAGGGTATTTTTTGTACCTACATATAGTAGATGGCATCTTGAGATAAAACTATCTCATCAAAGATCTATCTTCCTTCCATAAAACCACCCTATTTTGAAGAAATAATTTTGTGAAGAAGAGGTTTGACTCATTCTACCATGATCTTAGTGATAATTTTATATAGGAAATTACAAAGGGCTATTAGCCATAGCCAAATAGGTGTTCAGACTTCTAGGCTTTTGGAACCAATACTATATATTTCTTGTTCACCTCTTTGAGCACCACTTTGGCTATCCTAGCCTCTTTTACTACTTTCGATAGTTCTTCCTTAAGGATATCCCATAATTATTGGTAGAATTCTATGAGAAATCCATTTGGGCCTAGAGTTTTGCCTTTCCACATCTTGAAAACTACTTACTATAGTTTTTTTGGTAGTAATTGAGGAAGTCAAAGTTACATTATCTTTTTATGTGATGAGAGAAGGAATCCCTTGAAGTACTTCTTGCTATACCTCTTGGTTCAGTGGTTTTGCCTTAAATATTTGGGTAAAGTATTCTCTTGCTATATATTTCATCCCATCCCATGTGTGTATTGAATCACCTGCTATTGTTTTTAGGGATGAGATGAAATTGGATGACCACCTTGCTAGGAGAAATTTATGGCAGAAACTAGTGTTCCTATCTCCCTCTTAGAGTCAATGGATCCTAGATTTTTGTTTCCACAAGATCTCTTCTTTTTTGTCCCATTCCTCAACTTGAGCAATAAGCCTAGCCTCCTTGCTTTAGATCTCAATGGTACCATCAATTCTTATTTGCTCATTTAGGTCGTCAAATTTGGTTAAGATATGTCATTTATTTTCCTTTATGCCATCAAACTCCTCCTAGTTCCATGTTCTCAATTTAAATTTGACATACTAAAGCCTCCTAACAAAAATATACATCTTCATACCATGCCTAGGTTTACCCTCATACCACCATTGTTGAACCTTATCTCAGAAACTACTATCTCAAAATCACATTAGATGGAATCTAAAAGGAGCATGACTGGGTATGGTCTTTCAAAATTCTATCGACATCGACCAATTATTTGATCCTACATTATTTAATGTTTGTGCTATTGGAATATATCCAATGATTAGAAACTCTTCTAATAACAAAAATCTATCTAGTCTTTCTAGAATAAATGTTGGGCCCTACCTTTTTAGACTAGGTCATCATACTGTTGTTTGGTTTGATATCTACCATATGAAGATATAATAAGCTTTGTCATGAGATCAATACTATCATGTATAGTATGAATTTCACCTATCTTCTCTTCCAATGGGAGGATGGTGTTGAAATATCCACCTACAAGAGACCAAGTTCTGGGAAATGATCGATAATATAAGCTACATTTATCCATTGTTAATGTTTTTTATTCAGGATGATAGAAGAGTATACATTGAGACAACCAGTACTGAGGAAAATATCTACTCTATGTCAGTAAAGCTAGAATCCCCTAACCTCCCATTGTTTGGTGTATCACTATCTCTTTTGGATCCCAAAGACAAGCCACTCCTCCAAAAGGTCCTTGGGAGCTTAGTTATTCCACCCTACATGCAAGCCAAATGGTTTTGGTAAAAATTTGCATCTCTTCTTCTGACACTTTTATTTCAAACCAAGTAAAACGAATGATGTTGAATCATTCGTTTTACTTCATCATGCTTTACCAGTTTACCCTTAAGCCCTAGAATATTTCAGGTGATGTACTTCATCAAGCATGGGGATTGAAAATGTGGGTAAAATCCTTGACCTTACCTATTGCTATCAAATTTGCACCTTCTTTCCCAATTTGATATTGAGTAATCTTCAAGCTTGTTCTTTGGCATGTATCTAGCTTTATCAATTTAGTACTCTTGACTCACTCTTTTTAGTTCTAGGATGGACTCCAAATATGGCGTAGGTGAGAATACCACCATGGTCCTGTCAAAAATTCTTGAGTGTTACCTCCACTATCTATTCCTTTATGAGTTCCTCCATTTGATTGGTTAGTCATTATCTTTCTCTTGGATTTTGTTTTTCCTTAAGATATCTTCAAATTTTGGGTTAGATTTTCTTGTGAACTACTTAGTAGATCTAAAATTAACTCGATGTTACGATTTATTTCTTCAATTATTAGTTCCTTTCTTAGGACATGAATAAAAATTCTTAAAATTTCCTTTATTTATTTTGAGTAATACTTCTTATACACATCCACTATGGAGATTGAACCCAGATCACATCACCCATAATGCAAAAAATTTCTTTTATTTTTCCTAATAAAAGATTGCTGGACGATCTTCTAAACAGCATTTGAGAATTTGAAAGTTTTATTTCAGAAGTTAATGTTGGTGGTAACCACAAAACTTAATCAAAAATGTGGTAACCACAAAGTTTAATCAAAAATAAAAATTGTATAATACCAAATGACTTTGGAAACACCCCACCTCACATGGGCTAGTTGTTGGTCGTCCAAGCAGTTAACGTATATACAGGAGGATATTAAATCATACATACAGGGCATTATTCATTTGTTCATAGAATTAGCAGAATCAATTGCGAAATTTTATCCTAAAAATATTTTATTAAAAATAATAGTTTGTAAAAAAAAAAAACCAATATTGTAAAAACGGTTAATAATCAAGAAGTCCAATTACATTTCCTCTCAATTAACCAAATCAGATTTAAATCAATAAAAGAAATATTAATTTTAAATTAAAGATCGTAAACTTGTATTAATATAAAAGGAAAGATACAAAATTAGCGCGAAAGTACATTATATAAATTAGAACTAGCTAGAAAGAAACCATAACTACATATTAATTTTAAATTAAAGATCATAAACTTGTATTAATATATAAAGAAAGATACAAAATTAGCGGGAAGATACATTATATAAATTAGAACTAGCTAGAAAGAAACCATAACTACCTATAAAACATTAAGACTACATCATATATATCTTTGATCATTACAATAATATAATTCAAAAAACTTATACTTAAAGTTATTTATACTATATTATACTAAAATCATGATTATTGATCATGGTTGCTCTCCTTGTAACTTGCAACTGTTTGGGTAATATTAGTAAAGAAATATTAATTGACTGCCACTCCTAACGTTTTATTAATGTATTTATATATTAACCGTAGCGAATTTTATGTATGGATTGAGATATTTTATATTTTTACATAGTGGATCGAGTATAATTAATTAAGGTAGAAGACCTTATAAAAATTATATATATATTACATCGTTTACTTGTTGATAGCTTCTTTTCCAAAGAAAAATAATAATTAATTTTTTTTCCACAATTGAGGTGGTCAAAAGTTCCATATATCGACTAACATGTCTATAAGATCACATAAATCTTGCAGTATACTTTTCCACAATTTCTTTAAAGCTTCATTTTTCAAAGAAAAAAATTTAATTAAAAAAACATTTTTCCATAATTGAGGTGGTCAAGTAAATCCTTTTGCACACTTTCTTTTAGAAGTTCAGTTTTTTTTTTATAATTAAATTCTTTCTCACAGTGGAGATGGTCAAAAGTTCAGTAGCAATAAACATTTCCACAATTCCTTTTCGAGCGTAAAATACAGCTAGTCTTCTACCTATTTTGAATCGTCGTGAATGTCAATCACTTATCACATAAAAGACCTAGACATTGCAAGTGTGAAATTTACTTTTCCATATAAAACATGGATGGTCATCTTGTTCTGTGATAGTAGACATCAACAAGTAACATTTGGAAATTTCAGAAAATTCTCGTGAGACTTTTAGGCCGTTTATGCCTTGGGCACAAACTTGGCTTTTAGCGATCCCAGTTCCTCCTCGCTAAGTTGGAAAGCTTTTTGAAGAAGCTTGTCTTCTATGCCCGACCCAAACAATGTGAAGGGAAGCCTCTCCGTTCCAGGGTTCTGGCTATTAAGAGTCCCTACTATCACAGCAGGGCTTTGTCCCACATTCATCTGGAAGTGCACCAGCCCTTGCGGGAATACCATCACGTCGCCCTTGTGAATGATCTTGGCATATACCTTGTTCTCGGATGTGAATAGAGGCTTCCCTTCACCACGAAGCCGATCTCGGTGGCTCTGGGATGCAGGTGAGGCACGTTCACCCCGCCTTCTTCGAAATCTGCCCTCACCATCGACATCCCCAGCGTGTTGAACCCCGGAAATTGCATCACATTCACCGATGTGGCTGCAAATCCAGTAGCGGATGCATTGCCCTGCTTCCTAATTCCTTCATACACAAAGTCATCCACAGTCACATTACCCATATTTTTACAGGGAAGTCCATTGACATGAACATTCTGATTATTAAGGTCGCCCACGCATAAATCCTGCAAAGGATTAGGGTCCGTTGCTGCTGCAATCCCCATAACTATGAATATTACAAATATTGAGTGTCTCAGAAAAGCCATTTTCGATTTGATCATTTCTTTTAGTCGAGCCTTTTAATCTCTAAAACTCAGTGCATAAGGTCTCTATTTTAAGCTGATCAACGAAGCGGTCGAGGCACAGGATTGCCTCTATTAGTCCTACGCCTCATCTATTTATAAGTCTTCTTATGCTTATGGGTATACAAAACAGTGTCCGATAAATTGGCTTTTCCACACGATAAACAAGGCCGTCAACGTTGAATTATGCTAAAAACACGTTCGCTATCTTATCACCTGCTAACTCTTGCGTGGACCAGGACTCGTGGACCAGGACTCTCATCGTGGGTATCTGTCATCAAGATTTCAGCTATCTTAACATTGAACGTGCTCAGAATGAAATATAATATAACGCATAGAACTAACTTATTGCATAATGATGACTCCATTATATGGGTTTAGTCACGTTTGGGAGTGATTTCCACCCAACAATAGCATCAAAAGAATTTAGCACTAAGTCCCTTCCTTGTCCAGAAGTGCATCCTTCTAAGGCATCAAGTTGAGGAGTTGGGAGAGAGAGGAATAGTCAAGTAGCCACGACCATCTCTATAAGGACCTTGAGTTGGGATATGAGTGCAGTTTAGGAGAGAGCGACATTGCTGTGTAGACCTAAATCGACTTCAAGGAGTATCATGCTCAAGAGGAACCCGATTGATTGTGCACGATGAGTTCCCCCATTGATCAATAAGTTCCTGAAGATGAGTGAGCTCCATGGCCACCTTATTGGCTTGAATTGTAATATGAAAATACATAGATGAAATAATATTAGACTTCTCAAAAGCAAAGATGTGCAAAGAGGAAGAACACTTACCAAAGATACAATCATTTCTAGCTCTCCATATGCTAAACATGGTCGCCATATAAAACAAGTGCCACACTTCAAAGAAAATAGTCGGCAAGGGCAGGGAGGTCTCCCAAAATGATATGCTTCCACTCAAATGTGGTGAAGGAATAGGGTTTAAAAAGGAAAAAAAGCCACTCCCAAAGGGAATGAGCACGGACACAAACCCAAAAAAGATGGACAAAGTCTTCAGATTGAAGATAAAAAGGGCAAGAAGGGTTAGGGATGCCTAAATGTTGGAGACGCTCCCCAATAGGAAGCCCTTGGTGCAAAAGACTCCAAGGTAAAACAGGTAAATTTTGACTCCAAGAAAGGAGCCCAAACAGTTTGGAACCTGTGCATCCAAATAGGCTAAGGGGAGGAGACCTTCCACCATTGATTGAGTTTATCAATCATGGGGAGGCAAGGAGAGAGCCATCCATACCCCAATCGAGCCTTATAGTTTCGTAGTGAAGTTTCTGGATACCACTTCCAGTCCTTCCACCAAGGTCATTGCGAAAGCACAAAATCTTATGTAAGATAGAGTAAGGGAGAGCAGCATTGACAACCTCAAAAGTGTCCCTATCAGAGTGAATAAGCCTAAATTTGGCTCTAAAGTCATCCCAAGGGAGTCAATCCCTAGTAGGACAAGAAAAGAAACTAGTGATGCATCACATAACTTTGCAAAAGAATCTAAGTTCATGAATCCAGGGAACCTGCGCAAGCGGGGAACTCTGGTAGGTGATAATATGCGACCACCAAGCATTCATCTGGTTTATGGAGAGGCCATGCCAAAAGCTTTGGCCATTTCATCTAAGCCAAGGCTTAACACTCTTCCCAGGATTTCCAAATGCTCATAATGACGAAGGATGTCAACACTTTGATAGACATAGGGGCAACAAGGAGGGAAGGGAACCCCATGCCCCTCCAACTCTTACGACCAAAAGAGGAACCTTCATTGATACAATGTCAAATGAGAATCTTCCAAGCCTCATTGTCTATGAGTGCTTTGATGACCCACTTAACATAGAGGGCCAAACCTTGACGTTGGGTATTGTGAATGCCAAACCGACCATGGCTTCTAGGAAGACAACAATACTCCTAGGCAACACATCGGAATCCCAAACTATTATTGGAAGAGGACCATAAAAAGTCTTACAGAAGCTTATCAAGATTCTTATAGTAGTTTTGGATGGGAACCAGTAGGAATAATAATAAACATGGGTGGCTGCAAGGACTTTTGTGCAAATATGGAATTTACCAGCAAGGGAGAGCTTCTTTGTGGATCGGTAGGTATTTTTTTGTTCCACCATGTTAATAACATACTTCCACAACTCTGGCAATGAACTGTTAAAGGCAAAAGGAATGTCTAAAAAATAATTTTTTTTCTCCTATTGGATGATCTTCCACTGATATTGACTAAGTTGATGGGGTATCGGGTCAAGAGACTGTATATAACATTGAGTCTTGCTCCATTGAATGGAGGATCCAGAAGTTAGAAAAAAAGTATCTAGGAAAGCAAGCACCTATTGAATAACACCTTCTTCTTCAATAATAGTGAGGAAAGAGTCATCAACAAAATGACCATTGATCAACTGAGTTTCACCTTTAGGGAAAGAAATTCCTTGAATAGACCCTTGAGCAGCATGGTGAGCTAGTAAATAACCAAACCCTTTAGCAACAAGGACATAAAGGAATGACACCAATGGACAACCTTTTCTAATGGATTGGAAGAGTCCAATAGCTAAGGACTTATGTTTGTAAATGGACAAAATCACTGAAGACATAGCAAACAAAATTTCCATAAAACTATTTAAGTAGGGCCCAAAACCAATCGATCCTATCATAAGATTTCTCAAATCTATTTTTATGAACAATGATCGTTGGTTGGAATTACGAGCCCACTCCATGCCTTCCTAGACAACAATAATATTGTCAAGGATGAACCTGCCCTGAATTAAGCCAGTTTGCTATGGGTGCATAATAATAAGAAGGATATAATGGATGCGTAAAGCCAGGGCTTTGACAATGATCTTATAGGAAACATTAAGGAGAGTAATAGGTCTCCAATTGGTGATGATTTTAGGATCACCAACCTTGGGAATAAATTTAATAATCCCTTGATTAATACTAGGTCCTATAGAACCCTTAGAGAAGGCCTCCTGATAGACTTTTAGAAGATCAGGCCTAATAGTGTCCCAAATGGATTTGTAAAATTCGTAGGGGAAGCCATCAAGACTAGGGGACTTGTCATTGACCATTTGATAAAGAGCTTCCTCTAGATCCTTCAAAGAGAGGGCATTTTCATAGGTAGCTCTTTGAGACTCAAAAAGTTACTCTGAGACAATAAAAATGCAGGATTTCAGAGCCTGGTCACATCGCAGGGAGTGGGCTTGAGCTGCAAACACAGTCTGGTTGTGCTTTTCAAAAGCAAATATAATACTAGGAATTTTAGAAACACACACTTCATTAATGTTAAAGGATTTAATAGCCAAAAATTTATTGCGAGGATGCAAGCAATGAAAGAACTCTTTGATCATCCTGTCTCCAAATTTGAGCTAGTGCAACCTTGTCTTGATTTGCACCCCTTTGGCATCATACTATTCTACCATTAGAAGTTGGTGTTTAACCATAACAAGGTGCCTTTAAATGTCCTAATTGAAATGATTGGAATGAAGTTGAGTTGATGCCAATTCCAACTCTCGCTTAAGAGCAACGTTGGAGCAACGATGAAGCTTAAATCTTATGACCAAGCAAGCAAAGGAAGTTGGCAGTGTGTTGGATATCAACATTCTACCAATCAATCCAACTTGAGACCTCTTTCAATTTGGGGACTAGGTTCCAAATTTTGATAACATAGGCCCTCAACATGAGGTGGTGCAGAATAGAGGTATTAAAGTAAAATTATGATAGAGAAAGACGAGTAGGGGCAAAAGAAAATAGAATGGAAAAGGAAATGGGAGAATGATCAGACAAGTAGAGATCGGGGTGGAAAAATACAAAGGGAGAAGAAGATGAGGGCCGCTCAAAGATAAAATATTAGAATTTGAGAGTATGGCTTTATCCAATATTTTTAGAACATGACTCTCACCCTGTTGGTTGTTAGACCATGTGAACTAGACACTAGCTGGGAATGAAGAGGGTAAAAAGTAGCTATTGGGGTCAAAGAGCCCCAATTCTTATTTCATGAAAAACCATGATTCTCATTTCCTTATGATCTACTTCATGGGAAGAAGACCCATCTTTTTATATGGGAATTTGATCATATTAAAGTCTCCACAGAGCAATTAGATAGCATGGGAGAGAGAGAGCACTGCCCATCACCAAAGTGCACAGTGATCATTAGCATTGTTAGGCACATAAATGTTGAGCACACCAAGAATATGGTTGTCACTCTCCATCACAACTCAGACGACATGATTAGAAGGATTACAACCCCAAGAGATTAGTCTAGAATAAGGTTCTAAAAGGCAGATGATTGCCCCTCCTTTACCTATGTCATGCATAGTATGAAAGGTGTGGCCTCAAGGCTAGAGAAAGGAGCAAGTACTTCATAAAATAAAGTTAGTGACTTTGACTTCTTCAAGGTAAAGAATATCAATACTACCAAATTTGGTCTTGAATTCATCCAAACCTTGATGCACTATGTATTTGCGCATAAGATCTGTCAAAACCTTGACATTCCAAGACATGCACTTCATGAGACCTGATAAAGGAGCATATTTCCTTCGATGACCTCAAAGTCCTCAAAGTTGCCAAAGATTCAATGGTGTTTTAGAGAAACCTATTATGGTTTTCATGAAAATAATCTGTCTATCGTCGCTTCTTCAAAGGAATGCTTGAGGCCTCCCTAACTTGACTATGAGAGCGATGAGGGTTTCATAAGGGAACTTCACTAGGCATATTAGGTGGAGAGATAGGGCATCCACTTGAGGGGATGGACTCTGGCATAGCTAATGGCCTAGCTGATTGGTAGGATTGAAGAGTTGGGGAAACACTTTTGTTATTACCACTAGAGGTACCTACATGAAGAGAAATAGAAGTTCCTTCTATAGAGGTTGCATAAGAGCTCCCTGATTGAGATCTCAATCGAGGATTAATGTTATTTTATTTTCTTCATGATGTGAAGGATCTCCCTTCTTTCCCTAGATGAAAGAAATCTCTATCTTTTATCAAGGAATTCAAATTGATATATCAAAAAAACTTTAGAAGAATAATTTTATTTTAGTTTAGTTATATTTCATATCTTTATTTAATAAAAATAATATAACCAAGTATTAAAATAAATAATTTTTTTATTTTATGTCATTTATAAATCAAAATAAATAAAAATTCTAGCATAAATATATGTCATCAGAGAAAGAACATGTACAACCCTAAAATTATCATGTGAAATGAAAGAACTTAATCATGCTAAACTACATAAATGGCTTGCTTAAACTATTGTTAAAATGCACAAAAGGAGTGGGCAAAGAAGCCAAGAAGCATGAATGCTATGTTGGTATGTAGTCTCAAGTGATGGGATAATAAGTTGATTATATTATATACAATATTTCCTTACAGCAATAATGTTTGGTAGCATTTTAAATATATTTTTATTTAATTATATTAAATACTATATTTTATAAGAATATATAGATTTAAATAATGTAAATATTAAGATTTTAAATAATTTGTTTCATTTTTAAACTTAGTTTTCAATTATTTTAACTAGTTCTATTTTATTCATATTTTTTATTGTTTTATTTGAGAGTATATCACTTGTGTACTCAATCATGAAAATAGATTCTATTCCATTATATATCTCAATAACCTCACTTAAAACCTTTTTAGCCATATGATTGGCCTGTTTGATGAACCCTTCTTTTTGAGTTACTTTATGTAAAGATAAAATTCCATGGCAGAAGTAGAGAGGCACATTGGCTCCTCTACCCACCTATGCTAGGTCCATTCACCACTTCAAAGATATGGGGAGATAGATTAGGTTGCAAGACATAAGTTTTGTTTTTAAATTTGAAAACCACCTATGTTTCCTAAAGATTCTAGCATAGAGAAATATAAAGAAAAATAAATTGAAACTTTTGTTATCTTAGGCTATAGATCTAGGCATACAAAATGCATGCGAACAAGATCACTAACCTACATGCAATTTTATTTCAATGTTATAAACAAAAGACTTTTTCCTTTTTTTTTTTACGAAAAGGGTGCAAGGATAATATTATGCAATAAAAAAGAACTATCTTACGTGCAATTTAATCTTCCTTAAAATGTAACAATTGATCTAAGTAATAAGTTTAAATGATAAGAACAATAAAACAAATACTTTAGACTATATTCATTTTTCTTGTTTTGAAAAAACTTCATAGATAAAGCAAATAGATCTACTACACAAATATGTAAACAAAATAATGACTATAAAATGAAAGATGAAGTTCAGGACAATTAAAACCCATTTTTTCTTAAGGTCTCATAGAAGCATTGTAGAAGATTGGTGCTAGTAGAAGTGCTAGTGATGCTCTCAATAACATTGTTGAGTAGCGGTGCTTTAACCTACAAGTATATAAGGAGAGCTTTCTTTGATATATGTTTTACACCTTGGGACACTTGCACATAGAAAAACAGACAATAGGTTAAGTTTTAAGGGCAATACCTCAGTTAGACCCTTGATCCAAAAAAATGCAAAAAATAAAGAATGGATAAATGGATAAACAACCTCAAGTTTCAAGCCTAACTATAGAATATTGGCACTAGCAAAAGTTCTAACAAAGCTATTGATAACACTATTGAGTTGTGGTTGGTTTACCTACAAATATAGTAGGGTATATTTCTTGATTTATAGGCCTACAAGAATGACTAGAATGCGATAACACTCCTAAGATTATAAAATTATGGTGCTTTCTCTTGCAAGTGCGGCGGTCCTTTATTTCTTAATTTATAGAATTGCAGTAGTGATGAGAAATACAAAAATTCACTAGTACAAGTGTAATAATTTAGCTACAATGCAAAGATGATTTGATACAACAACAAATGAAAATCGAACCGATGAACAAAAAGGAAAATATTATAAAGAACAAAAGGTTTTGGATAAATTATCAAGACAAAATGAACTAAAAGGAAAATATGATAAAAAACAAAGGGCTTTAAATGGCAAATCCAAACTATTGTGATGGATGACCAAATACTTTTATGCTCGTGTCGATGCAATCAACACTATCATCAATGGTAAGAATGAAAAAAGAACTTAGTCTATTGAGGCCACCATATGGGAGAATATCCATAACAAGTGAGGTCTCCTCATAAAGATCCTAGTTAGCCATTGCATCTTCCACCTTGTTCTAATATTTAAAATGTGTATGAACTTTATTGTCTTAAAGTGTTGTTGGGTCATTTGTATTTTCTCAAGTATTCTTTGTATTCTACAATCTATATTCTTTTGTTTGCCTAGTCCTTTTAAGTGGTTAATTATAATTTGGAAGTCTTATTGCACCTGAATTTTCCTCCACCCCACCTTCAAAGCCTCCTATATTAAATATCTATTAGAAGATCATTTAACAATCATATACTTATCAATGCATATAATAGTAAAAATAAGCAAAGGATCGTCCTTATATTTACATATGAAGGTTTATTATTATCTACACACTTAATAGGAAGGAAGGCAAACAAATATAGTTTGCATATTCCATTCCTATTAGGAAAAATAATATAGTTCACATATCCCATTCCTCTTTAAAAATATTTATTTTTATTACATGACATGTTATAGATACATCTTTATCAAAATGATTTTTAAAAAAATTATTATCAAAATTTATAATATATTTTTATTTGTTATGGTTATTAAATTTAGCCTATTATATAAGGTATACAAGTAAGGCCTATTAACTAAGCATATAGGTAAAATTGATGTTTTATAATTTAAAGGACACACATAGTGATATCCACAGTTAAAGAAAACCCATAAAAATTCCACGCCTGACTACAATGTTGGAATTAACTAGTTTACTTAAATATTGAATCTATTTAAAGTTAGTATTATGCTTATGTAATTGAAGTTGGCATTTTATAAAGGATTATGGTGAAAATAATTAGGAAATTATATTCTTTTAAAAATTGATTCAAATAATAAATCTTGTTTTTAGCACAAAAGTGAAATGCATGTAGTTGCATTCTAGGACAACCTTTGCATGTTTACATATTCTCATCTTCTTGCTCAAAATAATGAAATATTTTACTATTTTTCATAGGCATTCAAAGGAAAGTTCATGTAGAATAGGGTTTTGTATGCCAACATCTATTTGCATCTACATCTTGCATAACATAAATTAGGTCTCAACATCAAGGTTAGGATACAGTCCTAGAGGGAAGCTTTTGCTTCCTGTTAAACTCAAGTGTTTGCAAATTTGATCCATCAAATTAGTTTCTTAGGATACAATAAGATAAAAATTGTGAGTGTGATATCACATGAATAGGGACATGCATTTGCTATTTATCTCAATTTGCATGAGCACAAACAACACCTAATATTATCCAATGATAGACTCTGGTTTAAATAATATTTTTTCTATTTGTTCACAATGATGTTTTTTATTTTTATGGAACATTTATTACTGCTATATTCCTTCATGTCATTGTTGCATATTTGATAGAAATTTTGAAACTTTGTAATAAGTTATCAATAATTCATTAAGTCTAAGATCTTGATATCAGTGCCTAAAACTTGAGATTTAGAAAACCCTTATTAGTCATTTCATGAAATCTAAGAATTTTTTATATGAAGAGTAGTTTCTATATTTGGCTTGTCCTAAAAACTTCATTTAGCACCTAAAACTTAGTCAATGATGTGCGATCACTTCATATGTTATTTTTAAATATTTGGATGATGTCAAATCCCTATCCAAATATGTTTCTAATCAAATTTGCATAGATAGTTTCATTATATCACACTATGTGGGGATCTCTACCATTATTGACCTTGTTGAATTATCCAAATTTAGGGTTATTCAGCTTCTTTTATAGATGTATTAAAATTATTCAAGATTTGGTAGCTCATAGAGTGATTATATTGGAGCTAACTAAAATAACAATTTGAATTTTTTCATATAAATTAATTTATCATTATTACCTTGGACAAAGTCATAATAATTTATGTGGTCTCTTAGAGGAATGGATAACAATGGAATTTAATTGATTTCTTTTAACAATACACATTGCGATTACATTACGGTCTACTTTTTTAGCCATCTAATATATTGTTAGTAGTTAATCACATATAGGGCATTAAGTTTACACCTAAAACTTGAGCTTATTTCTTAGACGAAAATTGGTACTTAATGTTTTAATCCAAGAAAGGTTATTTTATCTATTGCATGTTATGTTAGGTTTGCACATTTGGACCATATACATCACATAGATATTGCTTTATAAGCTTAACAAGTGATTTTTAAGGTTGCTTAATATGACATAGTCCTAAAAAAATCAAATACATTTTTGTTTTGTTAGGAAACCTAGAATGGCAAGGATTATATTGAGTCATTTTAGCAGCTTGTCAAAATACATTGTCAATTTTAGGGTTACTTTCCATAGACAACATTTTAATAATAAACATTTTACTTTGGCATTTAAAAGGTAGGTATTAGATAGTTTTTGAGTATGAAGATCTATCTATCTAATATATTTTTCTAAATCTAGATCCACTCTTAAAAATTGTTAAAAAGTTTCAATATCTAAAAATGTTTACAGTTTAATATTAACATGAAGCCTTTTGAACATGATATGTTCTCAAAAACTAATATTATGTAGTTAAATCATGATAATTTATAAAACAAACCTTCTCTAATTAAATAATATTTAATTGAATTAAACAACTATTATAAATAAAATTATTATTATAAATTATATATATATATATTATAAAAAATATTTATATTGATAAAGATGTTTCCATAACATTTCAATATTAAAAATAATATTGTTAAGAGGAATGAAATATGAGAACTATATTATTTAACCTTCCTTCCTATAAAGTGTGTACTTAATAATAAATCTTCGTAAATAAATGTAAGGATAATCATTTGCTTAATTTTACTTTTTTTTGGTGAAAAAGATTAATAAATTAAATTAGTTGAAAATCAAATTACATCTCCTTCCTTTTTAGGATTGAAGGTTTTTAAGCCAAGTTTTAACAAAGGATGTGGCACTATTCTCCCTCACATCTAATCCACTACATCTATACAAAAAAAGAGTAACCATGTAAAACAAGGATATAAAAATCTAGATACAACAAGTAGTACTATCATAAATGGTAAGAATGGAAAAAATAAATTCCCTGGTCCACTAAGGCCACCATTTGGGAGGATATCCATAGCAAGTGAGGTCCCCTCAATCAAAATCCCAATTAGCCATCACATTTTCCACCTTGTTTTTGTAAGAAATAAATTATATTACATTATTTGGGTCATGTAAATGTACCTTCCTTGGTACATACTTAGGACATTAGATTAATTTAGGGGGAAGTTATCTAGTTACTTCATGCAATGTAATAAATGCACAAGTGTCAATGTGCAAGCTGTAAATGTGCAAGGTGTCCCTTGTACAACTAGGTAGAGTGTTGGCCAAGGAACTTATCTTCCTATATAAAGGGTCATAGATAGAGTGTGAAGATATAGAGGAGAGCATAGTAGTGTAGGATAGAAATAAAGTGAAGAGTATGTGAGATATAAACTCAGATCTCATTCATTGAATAGTAGCTTGTATCATGGAGTGTTCATTTCCTCCATAGCTACTATTGTACTCATTTTTGTCATTTCTATTTATAGCATATTTTAGTCATATTGCAGATTTATTTTCTTTCTTATTATTCTACATCTTGTGAATGCTATATCCCATTACATGGTGTATCAAAATATAACAGTGGTATCAGAGCTACATTAGTTCAAGCTATAGTAGATAAATAGGAAAATTACCATTTTCATTGATCCTGAGTGTTTTGTTAAGTTGATACGCCATTAGACTAGTCACTGTCACAATTTCTTAGAAGAGTCTAGGTGATAGAATTAGGGAGAGCCACAAGTGAGGACTAAAAAAAATCTTAGTTTTAGAAATACTGAGATTGCATATGGCTAGATTCTTTCCATAGAGTTGTAGGAAAACTCATGAAGACTAGGACTCAACATTTGATTAACTAGTTTGATGAAATAAGTAGTGAAGCTCATCTAAGAGATCTAGAAATATTTCCTTGAATTTTATTTTATTGCAGGAAATTAATTCTTAGATGATTGGGACACCTCCTACAATAGAAATCTAGGAGACCTCAAATTTGTTGCTTGAATGCCGTAGTGCCTTCATAGTGTAGATATTAGTTGTTGCAGAGAGGAGAATACTTCAGAAGAAACTTCTAGAAAAGAATCATCGTGAAGTCTGGAGATAGGAGATCTCCATTGTTATATTGAAGAAATTCACAAAAAGGAAAAGGTCATAGAAGCCTATATTCAAAATAAAAAGTCCATAGAAGCCTAGAAAAGGCCATAGGAGCCTTGATCTAGAAGAAAAGTCCGCATAAGCCTAGAAAAGGCCATAGAAGCCTTGATATTGAAGAAAAGATCATATAAGCCTTGATATTGAAGAAAAGGCCATTGAAGCCTTGATATTAAAAAAAAGGCCACAAAAGACTTGATATTAAAGAAAATGCCATAGAAGCCTTGATACTGAAATAGTCCATAGAAGCTTTTATCCTGAAGAAGACTCTAGAAGAGAGTACACAATTCAAAAGTAGATTTTACTACTAATATTTTTGTTGCAGGTAAAAGAGATCCAATAAGTTAGAAAAGATTCCTACAAGAAAGTTAGGAAGAGTATCCTCTTCAGAATCAATCTAGCACTTGAAGGAAAAGAGATCAAGAGGAGATATCATTGAATAAATTCTATAAAATCAATAAGAAGAAGGACTAGGAGAATCCTTATTGAATCCAAAAGCAGTAGAATTAGATTCTAGGAGAATATCTTACCACCAACACTTCCAAAAGTAGAAGGTTGAAGATAAGGTATCAAGGAAGACCATAAGGATTAAAGACCTTGGTGAGTTCTAGATGAGCATCCAGTTAAGGCTAGGAGAGCCGTACTGAAGAAATCATCAAAGGAGAACTCATTGGAGAAATCCACTACCAAGGAGAAGCCCCTGATAGTGAATTATCACCATCCAAAAAAAAACCCAAGAGGAGGAGAATTTGGCAAGGAGTGCTAAATTCGAGCGAAAGAAGAATCCAGTGAAGACCTCAAGAAATTCAAAATAATTAGAAGAAGATATTGCTTGAATTTAAAATTTGACAAGAAGAATTGAAGATAGAAGAAGCTCATCAAATCCATGATATTTAAATATTACCTCCCATAGCAAGAGGACACCACTTCAGAGATACATAATTCTCAAAATTTATAGTAGAATGAGGAGACCACAAGAGGATAATAAATTCATAAAATATTAGGTTCGTGAAAGGAAGTTTGAGACCATCATTTTGTGAAGAAGGAGCTATTCAAAATAGTCTACAAAGAGCTGTAAGATCTTACTCAAGGTAGAAACTTGGTGATCTAAGACACCAAGATCTACATCCTCTACAAAAGTGATAAAGAAGCTACAAAATCTTTCAAAAAAATGTAAGTAACTATTGGTTCAAGTAGATTCATTAATTGGACTACTTTTTAGATTTTTTAAAGCACCTTAATCCATATTAAAGTTGCAAAAATGTGATTAATATTATAGTATTCAAATATGCAAAAAGAAAATTTATTTTTAAGGTTCATTTGCACATAATGAGTTGATTATATTTTAGAATTTCAACTATCTATCAACTGTCTATCATATACTTTGGAAAGAAAAAGAAGATTATCTTCTAATAACTTGCTTATAAGAAAATTGTAGAATAATTCTTGAAGATTAATTTTAGATTACTCTTGATTAAGTTACAATAAATTGATTAAGTGCATTTATAAGTTTTTGAGAGTTATTTGGAGTGATAAGGTGTAATAGTTAGTGCATTAAAAAATGAAATATTAGTGGGTTCATTTGCACTACTGTATTACTCTCAAAAGCTTTGTGTTTGTGTTCTTGATAAAGGCATAAATTTAGAACTTGTCAAAGTGTCTAAAGACACTCTTAAAGCACAAAAACCTACAACTCTTAGTGGCAAATAGAAGCCATCAAAATTTGTTAGTACAAGCAAATAAAATCTAACCAAAAAAAAGCTTCAAATATTGAGACTTGGTGAGTCTCAAATCCAAAGTACTTAGGGGTTAGTGCAATTGAAACAAAGCTTCTATTTTATAGTGTTTAAAAAGCTTGGATTCACCATAAAATATCCAAGAAAATAGGGTAAGGATTCTACTCAAAATGACATACTCAAAACCCTCATTTGTGCATTCAAAACTTTGCTATAATATCAGACTACAAAACCTAAAAAAGGAAGTGCAAAAAGTGTGCAAAATAAAGTGTATTATTCACAAGGTATTGCACTACATTGTTCACAGAAATGAAATAGATACAAGGTGCCATTGAAGGCAAAAATATCATAGGGAATCCAACCAAGAAGGATGTACAAAAATCACTCCATATCCATAGTACAAGGATACATAAAAAGGATCATTCCTCACATATCTTGAATGGATGAACCTGCATAACACAAGTACACATCAGAAGATCAGTATCCTACAGTTACGTAGAAAAATAGGGAGCCATACTACAAGAAAAGGTGTTAATATTACCTCATTCAAATGTGCATGAACAACACTAAAATTTGCGCATCAAAGAGAACCAGAAGTGAGGAGAAAGTGTGCTAATTGCAAAGGTCTAAAACTTGGTGAAGAAAATACACCAAAGGCATCATCTTCCACACCATTTAGATATCCAATACCGTCTCAAGGATCGAATATGAGAGAAAATAGTTTTCTTGCACCTCAAGGAACATAGCAAGCAAAGGAAGAGGCATAAAGAAGGAGTTAAATTCTCCTTGGAGGTATTACAATGATATACGCCATTCAAAAAATTTGAGTGCCACTTGGCACAATCTCTCAACAATGATTAACATCCAAGAAACCCTACAAGGAATGTTACAAGTACCTACTCAAATTTGAAGTATTACAACAAGGTTTTAATTCCCATAGACCATGTGGAAGAGGAGTTACATTTTTCCATTGGCGTTATCATTCGAATAGTGCAAGAAGAAAGAACATGTTTCAGATGTTACACTTGCAATGAACATCCAAGAAAGAATTGAAGTGTAATTGAAGTGATACTTGTCACTAGGTTGACCGCTTTTTAAAAGATCCTTGGACCAACAATTTCAATGGAGTATTTGAATGCAAAATTTTAACAAGGCATTATAATGCATTTACGTCTGAGATGTGGGAGCCATAATAGCGTAGAAGCAAGGTATAGATCATTCAATGCTCTGGTCCATACATAATCAAGGAAGCTACAATCAACAAGTGCAGCCATTACACATCCAAAATCAACACCGATTATTGCTTGGTATGAGGTAAGGTTCATTTCTATATTTATATGCTTTCATATCTAGGTATTTATAAGGTTGAATTTAGAGGAATAAAATTATTGAAAGAAATACCTCAAAGGGAATTATCTATCAAGCTAATATAATATTTGCAATATTGAACTTAGGAATAATAAGTTTTTCTACTAGAAATTAATCTTAATACTTGCAAATATTATTGTGATCTAATTTTTTCAAAATTAGGGAGTCATAAGGGTTACTACATCAAACTAATTCAATTGGAAATTATATACACTTGGATTAAAAAACCTAAAGGGATATTTAAAGAGAGTTTTAATAAAACATTTTAAAGGTTAAAAATTTATAATATTATTGTCTCAAATATTCTTAAATTGAGACAAAAGATCCAAAATTAAAACCTATTTAAACTTGGAAAAAGTGCTTAGTTCAATAGGAGCAATAAGGATAATCGAAGTTTATTTTGGTACAAAACTTTACAAAATCAACCAAAAGCAAACTATAATTTATATAATTTATAAAATCACTTTATAGCTTATCTAAAACATACTAAGGAGTCATAAGGTATTCTACAAAACTTGGTAATATCAACATGTATCAGAATTATCAAGTTGCATTATATAAGATTTCTACAAAACCTAAAAATCCTTAAGAGTATATATTATCATACTAGGGAGACATAAGGAAGCCTACAAAACCAAATATTAATAAATAGTTTACCAAATCAATCTTATATACTTCTATCAAGGATCATATATCCTAATAGGGAGCCATAAGGATGTCTACCTTCCAAAATACTACAAACACCAATAAGGAAAAATCTAGTGCCATAAAACTTGGGATCATGAATCTACTCTTGAAATAAAAAAGAATGATAGATCTAACTTCTAAAATAATCCATAGTGAAGCCTTAGAAGATAACTTTGACACTATGGAATGCTATCTTCAAACTCATCTCAATGAAGCTATTGGCAATGGAGAAAGTGACATTACACTTTCCTTAGATCTTGTGAGCATATTATATATGGCATTACTCACATATAAACACTACAAGAATGAAAATGTAGAACAAAAGGGATTGATAGAACTACTCAAAAAGAAGGTAAAACTAAGTGAGTCATATCTAGAAATTTTTTTTCAATCCTCATGCAGAATTGGCACTTCAAGTTCTACTAACTCAAGATATTATCATGATGCCCTAAGTGGTTGTTCAGAAGCATCTGTACATATTGAAGACAAGAAAGGAGAATATTCCATACAAGAACCAAGTAGCAGCACAACCACCTATGAAAAAGTAGAGATTGAATTCAAAGGCAAAGCTAAGGAAGAAGAAGGAGATGAATCCAATGAAGGAGGAATACAGTGCAAGGTCAACTAAAAGAAGAACCTACAACTTTAGCCTATTTTTGTATCATATGAAGACTGAAGCAACTACAGAAGGACCAAGTACAAAGCTCTTTTAGAAAGAATGACAGGTTTTGAAGATTCTAACAACTTGCTTTAACAAGTTACATAAATTGGAGAAGAAGAATTAGAATTCCAAACTCAAGAGGAAGATCCACATTGAAGACAAAAGTATTCAATACCCAAATATTGTAATACAGGGGGGTTCTAGAATTAGCTTATATTACATTATTTGGTTTATATAAATGTACCTTCCTTGGTACATACTTAGGACATTAGAAAAATTTATAAGGAAGTTATCTAGTTACTTCATGCAATGTAATAAATGCACAAGTGTCAATATGCAAGTTGTAAATATGCAAGGTGTCTATTGTACAACTAGGTAGAGTGTTGGCCAAGAAACTTATCTTCCTATATAAAGGGCCATATATAGAGTGTGAAGATATAGATGAGAGCACATTAGTGTAGGATAGACACACTAGTGTAGAGTGTGTGAGCTATAAGCTCAGAGCTCATTCATTGAACAATAGCTCTTATCATGGAGTGTTTATTTCCTCCATAACTACTATTGTAATCATTTCCATCATTTCTATTTATAGCATATTTTAGTCATCTCATAGATTTAATTTCTTTCTTATTATTCTGCATCTTGTATATGGTATCTCCCATTACATGTATCAAAATCTAATAGTTTTGATCTCTAAAGATGTGTATGAACTCTACTATATCAAAGTGTTGTTGGATCATTTGTATTTGCTTAAGTATTCTCCAATCTATATTCTTTTGTTTGCCTAGTCCTTTTAAGTGGTTAATCATAATTTGGGAGTTTGATTCCACCTAAATTTTCCTCCACGCATCGTCAAAGCCTCATGTAATATCCTTAAGATGGAATATCCCTCTGCCAGGTTATTGGATAAGATACTTAGATTTTTTATGAAAATAAAAGAAGGGGCACAATTTGAGAGGTGGCCTATTCCCCCCATATATGTTCTTCTAATATTTTCCCTTGAGGTTCCATCCATATTAATATTACCTAGTCCCTCTAAGGGAGGTTTCCAGTTTCCAGTTCTAATTACTTGTGCATGATTTGGGGTTACCATTTTTTATGTGACCCCACTAGAGACACTTGTATTTTGGATATTATCTAAATCTACTTTTGATTAGGATTCTAGGACTCTTTTAACAGGTATTGGATTGACTCCCTCAGATTGGTTGTGATTCTTTGTCAGACAAAGTGGTTGTCTTTGTACTTTTGGTTGAATATATGATTATTTCACTCCTTCAACAAATTCCACAAAAATAGAGTCATCCCCACCCAAAAAACTTGCTAAGTGGGTTCATCCATTTCCTCTCGTTTAGGCCACTCCCACCAAAGTTTTTCTGTAGAAGACATATTAGACCAATGGATGCCTAGAAAATCTACCATTTGTTTTCATATTTTGATTGTGTTGTGACATTCTATAAAAATATGAGAGATTGCTTCCTCATTCTCCCAACACATATCACATTAAAGATCCATACATCCCTTTTTTCATCAATTGTTCGCCTGTTAGCACTCTTCTATGAAGTAAAATCTAAATTAAGAGTCTTAATTTGGCCCAAAGGTTTTGTTCCCATAGTTGCATGAGTATATCACTTAATGGGCTTAGGGTAATTTAGTAGAGGGCTAAGTATACAAAGGTAATTGTATATTTACTTTGATTTTTCCTACCCCATTCAAGAGTATCCTCCTCTTGAGACCATGAAAGTGATCTTGTTTGGATGGTCTTATAGATTTATTTTCTATGATCCTCTAGGATTTGTATTGGTCACTCCTTTATTAGGATCCATTCCCTTCCTACCTCCCATATACTACTTTGAGGCTTATAGTATTTGGCTATATTAACCTAATTATTTTATTTAGATTCTCCATAAAAATTCTCCAAGTTAGGAATTGAGTTGTTATAGGAGGATGACCATCCCCAACATTTTTCTATAAGTTAGCATTCTATACATTATGGATAATACAAAACAATCATTCCTTGATCATATCCTCTAGACAATACAAAAAAATATTTCATTGATCATATCCTCTCCTATTCTGAGTTCCATTAATATGGGAGATCATTTGCCAAGAAGTGGAAACTAGATAAGATTTGTCAATGTTTTATTCATTGCATATTTGGACCTAAAAAATTGAGCCCACAATTCCTCAAGAGATTCTAGCAATATCCAATATAACTTAGCCACTAATACCTATTATTCTTGACAACTAATATGATTCCTAGTTCCCCCTCCTTTTTTGTAGGTATAAAGTATCTCATTTCACCAATGCCCATTATGTTCTTCCTTGATGCTACTCTAGAGGAATCTATCGCTTATTTGATCCAATTCTTTAAGAAATTATTTGGGGATGGTCAAAATTGAGGAGACATAAATAGGTGTGGCATGGAGGGTTGATTTTATTAGCATTATCCAACCTCCTATAAAAAGCCACATATTAGTCCATCCAATTTGGTTTTCACTCTCTATAACATCTAAGTCCATTCCTCCTTTTTTTGCCTCCTAACTATAAGTGGAATTCCTAGGTAGGTGATTGGAAGAGATGTCTTCTTGTATCTCAATTTATCCAACTTGCCTACGCGAGTAATGGAAAATATAACCTTGGAATATTTCTCATTTATAAGTTGTCCAATCACTTTTATAAACCATCCTAGAATCATTTTAAATTTGGATGCCTCTCTTGCTATTATTTTTCCTAACAATGTAGAATCATCAACAAATTGTAGGTGAGGAATTGGTTTCACTATAGTTGTTATTAAAGCTCTGGTTTCCCTATCTTTAGCTAGTTTTCTAACTAGAAATTCAACCAATATGATTAATAGATATGGGTGTTGGAATTATAGACACCAAATCCTAGCCACTTGCCAAACCCTAACCCTTTACAAAACCTAATCCACATCTCATTGCCACTTGCCAAACCCTAAATATTTACAAAACCTAATACACATATTATCCCTACCCTAACCTTCCAAAAATTTATAAAAACCCTATAAATTTTATTAATGGAGGAGGAAAATCATACCATCATGCTGACCATGTTTGTGTATGATTGCTCAAACTACCCAACTTGTTTTGGCCATATCTCACTCATCCATACTCATATTGAGATAAAATTTTGAGGGTAGGTTCCTAAAAAATCCTATAACATCTTAAAATTTTTTAGGTTAATTTATAGAAATAGATACCCATTAAGGAAGAGGATGAAATCATACCATCATGTTTCCCACGTTTATGTAGAATTGCTCAAACTACACAACATGTTTTGACCATATCTCACTCATCCGATCTTGGATTGAGCTAGAAGTTTGAGGGTAGGTTATTGATAAACCCTAGAAAATATTAACCAAGTTTTATATCATTTGGAGCAATATAGACCCAATTTCAGCCCTATGTGTGAACAAGAGCAGATTCAACCATCAACATACCTAGATCAGAGCAGGTAAATCAACAAGATTTTATATTTAATTATTTTCTACCTTATAAAATTTATTTTTATGTTATACAAGTATTTAAATTTTAGGGTTTTATAGCTTTTAATTACATTAAAAAGTACCTCACACAATGGAGGTTATTCATATGCTATTAACTCTCTTTTGGTAGGATATGTGTGCAGGTGACAATTTCTTGAACAACTGCTGAAGCTAGGATGGCCTACAAGGATATTCAATCACATCCAAATAAATGATTATAGTAGAGAAGATCAACTGAAACCACATTCATTTAATTAGGCAAAAGAGTTTTTTCCTCATTTTTTTGATCATTGTATTTTTGAGAGCAAGTAAAAATTGTTATCATACCCCTGCATACTTGGGGCAATTCATTGTAAAAGGAGATCAAAGATCCATTGTATCTTAATACAAAATATATTTTTATTTGCACATTGCTTGTCTTTATTTTTCATTTCTTGGTGTCTTATTTATTTTATTACAAAATGGTGATCATGGTAGGACCCCCAAAGGGTTCTATTTTGCTTGCCTTGTTGTCTATTATTTGTTGATCTGTGTCTATTTTTTGTTTACAAGTCTTTTGAAACTCTAGTTCAAAAAATTAATAGAAGAATCAATAGAAGTGATAGGATCCCATGTAACTTGAAACCCTAACTAAAAAAAAAACTTTTGAAAAAGGAAAAGCTTTATGTTTCTATTCCTTTGTATTTTTTGTCAGATTTTGCATCAAATTAAAAGGTAGTATCATTCTAGGCATTGAAAGCTAAAAATCCATTCTAGGGTGCATTAATTAAAAAAATAGAGTCACAAACACAATCTTGTGACTAACAATCTTAGTCCTTCATTTGATTCTGTATCTCAAAAATATTTTAAGGCTTGTTGGAAGCTTGTTTGCTGCATTTAACTCAAGGTTTTATTTTATTTCTATTGTTTTGTTTAACTTTATCTGATTCTAATCGTATTTAGGCTTCAAAAATTGAATTGCATAATATAATTGCATTTTAGGGTTAATTTTATGCTTTGTTTTACAAAAACCTATAAAACAAAAATAAAACCTCACATACACTTGCATGAATCATAATTTAACACCATTGCATGATAAGTATAAGGAAAACCTCCTAAATGTGTTGGATTTCATCACCAACCATTAATAGAGCCTTAGAATAATCCATAGTTAGTATGATAGTCACTTGAACTTCATAACCAAGGGGTTGGTCACTCTTGAGGATAGCTCAAGGTGATCATTAGGTTATATGCCCTTGAACCACGGGGCTAAATAATCAATGGATTGCAGCTATAGTTATTATCCAAGCACACCCAAGTGTGAAGCAAAAGCTTGATTGAGAATGTAGTAGGATTTAGACAATGCAACCTTCTATAAGAAGTAATTTTATTCCCATAGGTTATACCCATTATCAAACCTTCATCTACGAAGCTATATTAGTCATTCATGATTCAACCTTCATTATAAGGTTGGGTTTGAACACACCTTTTAGTTTCATTCCACCACCTACCATACATAGTTTTTAGGCCTAGGGTTACATAAAACACACTGAAAAGTTAAAAAAAATTCAAAAACCTTCAAAAATTCAAAAAAAACTTAAAAACTTAAAAAAGGAAAAAATAAAAAAAGAAAATAAAAAATCAAATTCAAAACAAAACATTACAAAAATTGAAAATGCTTGTTTTATTGGTGTGATTGTTTACTTGGTTCATAGTATAGATCTCACATCTTAGCATACACATACCTTGCACACTCACTATCCCCCTAGCTTATGGTATTGACCCGAAGTCAAGCCAAAGCTTTAAGACAATTACCCACAAGCCAACGACCTTCACCCATGGAGCACTTCACTCAAACCTCCCATCCCTGTTGTGGAAAATTCAGGTATCCTTAAGATATTTATCATACTATCTAAAATTTCATGATCACAACAAAATATACAAGCTCTGGTAGACTCATATCTTTGACTTGGAAATGAAATTTTTACATACAAACTTACAATAGAATAGGTTGGGTTAGGATACCCCAATATGAGCTCAATTATTGATTGATATTATGTGTTAGGTTCTCAACCAAATTAAACAAAAATTAAAATGAAATGTATTAAGACCAAGCATTAATAGTGTATTCTTAGTCTTAGCTTAAATATGCAGAAATTAAATGACCTCATGAACCTTTGATAAAGGGAAGAGAATAAATTGACATACCCATGTCCATTAAAATAATGTAATCAACATGAGCATTAAATTAGTGAAAAGAAAGCATTATTTGTGGATTCAAATTATGCAATACACAAACAAGCGATATACACACAATGACTATGGAAAAACCAAAGAGCAGGGTTGGAATTTGTATTATATTTTACATATAATGATTACAATATCATAGCCTAACAGTGTGCTGAGGTCTCTCATAAATACAATACAATGTTCACCTTGTTCAAATAATGTAACAAGGGAATTGTGATTTCCTATCCTAAATATAGTGACACAGAAACTCCATATCCAAGAAAAATCTCCTAAAAATGAGCTTAGGTGGGTTGATTATACTCTTGGCTATCTCTACACATAGGTGAGAAGAATTAATAAATAGAAACACTAAGATAAAAAAGAAGATACAAATAAAACATTTAGAATTCCTCTTGCAAACATTTGCTATTCTATTGCTTGATCCTCATCTTGGCATTGGAGGCTTCTTTTTTATAATTTGAAATTTGAAATTTTGTTATGAATACTTGGTGCAAATGTAGCCACCTAGAGCTCTCTTTTCCACTTATTTTTGTGAGTGTATTAAAACAAAAACTAAGCTATCATATGCTATCAAAATTAGAAAAATTGGTCATATGTACCCAAAACTATTATTTTAGTTATTATTGTTCTACGAGCGGCTTGACTTATTTCTCTTTTTTGCAATGGTGGACTTGGTGCTAACTTATTCTTTATCCTCTTCTAAATATCAACTCCTAATATATCTACAATATGATGCCAGAATTCATCACAAAAATAAGTCAACTTAACTTTATGTTCTATGTTCATTAACCGATCGATATACTTTTTAGCTAATGGCTTGTTTCCATTAACAAACCTGACTGCTTCTTGGCTTACTTGGGTCAATTCTTTTAACTGCTATACTAACTCTTGCTCATTTTCTCCATTGTATTGGAACTCTATTATTCTATTGATTGTGAGTTCTTCACAACTATATGCTTTCATGATCTCCTTAAGGGAATCACAACTTTGTATTTCTATATCATCAATTTATTTTGTCCATTCATTCAAATCTTGGAGAAAATTCTCCCAGTATGGCCTCTCATGGAGGTAAGTACTCAACTTTTAAAATTTTATTCGACATAATTTTATCCATATGTAGCAGTGACCTACTTGTTTTTGATCTAGATGTATTCTTGTTTGTATTTATGATAGATGGGATTGATAGCCAATGCTCTTTGGTCTATGTTATACAATAGGCTCTTGGTAGTCTAAGATATACTCATTATTTTTGCCAATTTCTTGAATATATTAGGTATAGATTTTACTTGTGCTTTCACTTCTTCATTTAGACATTATTTATAATATTCAATAAATGTTGCACTATCAAACTATTGCTCAACTTGGACTAGTGGAATTTGATCTTTTAACTTACTGATTTCTTTTTACAATTTACTCACTTTGGCCAAAAGATTTTTATTTTTAGTTCTCAATTGATTCCTCTCTCCTTTTACCTGCTTTAGCTGTGAAGAACACAAGCTTATACTGAGAGGGGGGGGTGAACAGTATAAGTCCGCTTTTTACTTTTTCCTTCAAATCAACTTTTAATCCAATATTATGTAGTGTACAGAAAGCAGTATCAATGGCAATAATTAAAGTAATGCACAAAATACCATTCACAAAAGAGACACAACAATTTACATGGTTCACCCAAAGCGAGCTACTCCACGGATAAAACTTTTCTCTAAAAGTTATATCACAGTTCTTTGGGAAACATTCCCAATTACAAATTTTATGAGCCTCTACTCAAAGGAGATACCTTCCCCTAACTCTGCTCTAGCTGGTGATCCTCTAGAAGACCTATGCCTCTTCTGCCCTTAGCAAGTGGAACTCTATCCACAGAAGACACCTGTCTTCCCTGCTCTGGCTGGAGACCTCTGTCCTCACTCTATCACCTCAAAGCTGGTCCTCGAATTTACACCAAAACATAGTCCTTCGGTCTGGCACAAATGTCCTCTTCCTCTTTCTATGGTCTGCACCAAACACAGTCCTTCGGTCTGGCACAAGTCTATCCTCTTCCTCTTTCTTTTTTGTTACAGCCGCACTTGGTCAAAACCAACTTTTGCACTGGTCATGCAAACATAGCAGCACTCGATCAAATATCAACTTATGCACCTCTGCGCAAACACAGCAGCATAGTCTTCGCACACTTTGCTTCTTGATGATTGAATTTCTCCCTAGTACTCTATCTGCAAATATCACACTTTGAACGCACACTTCGATCGATTCGACTCGACTCGCTCTCTTGCGCACAATAGACTTCACTTGCACAAATTTGACACACATTCCATTCCATACAATCTCAAAACAACCCTCCTTTTATAGCATAAATTCTAAGATCAAAACACTCAATCTTAGTCAGCTGTAACCCTAGAATCCGTCGGCTACAAAACCCTATGCTGCGTCGGCCCAGATTTAACTCTATCGGCTCAAAGTTAACTCTGTCCTTCAACCGCCTCTGGAACTCACCTGTAGCTTCTGTCACAAAACTACAACATGTCACGATATCGTGACATTTTTGCAACCATACACTACCTTATGGCTTTTGTCGTGATATCATGACACTTTTGCTTTTGTCTGCCTTGACAACGTCCTTGTCGCAAAATCGTGACACTTCTATCTTTTGCTGATGTCATCTTCACTCTTGTCGCAAAAACATGACACTTTAGTATTCATTGCCTTCTTCTCTATTTTTGTCGTGAAATCACGACACATCTGCTTTTGCTGATGTCATCTCCAACTCTGTCATGAAATCGCAACACATCTGCTTCTGCTAACATCATCTCCAACTCTGTCACGAAATCACGACCCTTATGACTTCATGGCCTTCTTCTCTACTTGCACTAGCGAAAATGAAACATGTCACGAAATCATGATGCTTTCGCCTTCGAGCTCTTCCTTCTTCAATTCTTTGCGAAATCATAACGTTACTTCTGTTGAAGACTTTCTAATTGTTTCTGTCATGAAATCATGACAGTTTCTCCAACAGCAAGCTGCCATGTCGACCTATTGTGAAATAGCGACACTTCCTGCATTCGCAAGATTTCTCTCCAACCTGTCATGAAATTGTGACACTTTCTACATCCGGGCAACTTCTTTGTAGCCTGTCATGAAATCGTGATGCTTATCATTTCAGACTCTTCCTTTTGCTGCATGTCACGAAATCATGACAGTTCTCACTTTGAGCTTTTTAGCATGTCGCAAAATCATGACAGTCCTCAACTTGACCTCTGCAGCATGTCGTAAAAATGTGACAGTCCTCACTTGGAACTTTGCATCATGTCATGAAATCATGACAGTTCCTGAATAACTTTCTCTCTCTTCGATCTTGTCGTGAAATCATGACAGTTCACGCTGTGGACTCTCTTTTCTACATTATGTCGCAAAATCGTGACACTTTTTTGTCCGTACAACTTTCCTGGCAATGTGTCACGAAATCGTGACACTTTTCCCTCTCTGCCTTCCAGCACTTTTTGAGTCACAAAAAAGTGACATGTCGCAAAATCGTGACACTTTCCAACTTGCTCTCTTTCTCTGCCAACATGTCACGAAATCGCGACAGTTTTGCCAGCTTCGTCTCTGTCTTCCAGCATGTCGTGAAATCATGACACTTTTGCCTAAACTTTCTCTCTCCTCAAACATGTCGTGAAATCATGACAGTTTTGCCAACACTTTTTCTCTCCTCAAACATGTCACGAAATCATGACAATTTTGCCAACACTTTCTCTCTCCTGAATCATGTCGCGAAATCGTGACAGTTTTTCTAGCCACCTGCATACTTTTTCTTACTTGACTTTTTCTTGATCTTTTGCAACTGGGCTACCCTGATCTTCTTGGAAACTCACTGTTCAAACTGAAACCTTCATTAAAACACATGCTTTGGCAACAAATCAAATTGCTTCAAGAACTCTTTGACATATGCTTTGGCAACAAATCAAATTGCTTCAAGAACTCTTTGACATCAATGACAACATCTACAATTAGAGCAACCCTTAACTGAAAACATATCTCAAGAGCCAAAACTGAACCAAATGATCCAACAACTGAGAATCTGTCTTTGAAGTTTTTGCTCCCCCTGAATTGAAGCTCTCTTCTTCACTCATATCTCCCCCTTACTCATATCTCTCCCCCTTTTTCATCAATGGCAAAGGGTCACCTTTGGGGCTCGGGACTAAGAATGAGCCTCTTAGCTTAGTCCCTACCCCACATCCTGATGAGGTGATTAAAATAGGGGTGGGAGTGAAACTCCCATTAGACACTCATCATCATCAGTGTCTACAATTTCCTTGTCGGGCCTTCTCTTAATTTCTTTGTCTGTATTTCTGTTCCTGTCACTGTTCTGATCCTCGGACCTGTTCATACTACTGTTCCTGTTTCTTTTATCATTTCTGTTCTTATCCATGCCTTGATCCTTGGACTTTTTCATACTACTATTTATGTTCCTATACCTCGGAAGATTAGCTCTACACTGTCTAGCTGTGTGACCTTCATTGTTGCACTTATAACACGTAACAAAGTTATTTCTATTCGGCATACCTCTTCTTTGAATTCGTCTATTATGAGTAACCGTGTTCCTGTTGTTAGTTTTGCAGAACATTGCCTTATACCCAAACTGATTACAAGAGTAGAAATATACTTGAAATAAGTTACGACCCCTGAAACTATCATTTATCTTCCTTGAGTCATGCAATGCGAAGCCATGTGGCCAAACCTATGACACGCAAAACATCTGCCATTAAACTTTCCTGTAAATGACCTTCTAGGTCGGGTAAACTTCTTCTTCGCATTCAAAATTTTGTTTTCTATTTTTGCGCATTTATCACTCACGGACTCTTGATTTGAAGTACTTTCTACATTAGAAATTTCTTCCTTTTGTAATCTCTTGCTAGATTCCCCAACCTATTTCTTGTGCGGCTCAATAAACCCAAGACCTGTTTTATCTGTTGGTTTTCTTTGACCTTTGATGAGAGATTTAACCCTTTTGGAGCTATATTGAAACCTGTACAGCTTATCCTTGTACTCTTTAGTTTCCACTTCCAAAGAAGCCATTTTTTGTTCTAATTCACTATACTCAAGCACCTTAGATTCTAACTCAGTCTTGAGTTCTTGTGTCTTAGCCATAGAGACTTCAAGATTTTCTATAAGTTCGTCTCTCTCCATACAACATTCATCTAACTTATCCTTGAGTCTAGAATTCTTCTTTCTTTATTTTTTAAAAACACTAAGAGCATTAGTAAGTTCACATTCAAGATCCTCTATTTGATTGCATTTTGAATTATCAAGGCCTTTTTCAGATTTCTTATCACTAGAGGTGCTGCCCTTTTCAAAAACCATACATGCATCTTCCTTATCATTTTTTGAAGCATCCTCATACATACTAGCAACCAATTCATTATTTTTGCAATTATCCTCAAGGTGCCCAAAATTTCCACATCTAAAACATTTCATGACAATGAATTTATGTTTCGGTTCTTCCTCCTTTTCTAAAATGAACAACATCTCATTTTCATTATCACTAGAAGAGCTTTCACTATCACTGCTAGAAAACTTACTTGCTTTGTCTAGGTAGAAGCTCTTCTTGTGTTTGTGAGAATGCCTCTTTCCGTGATTGATGTACTCATATTTGCTCTTCCTGTGATGCTTGTGCTTTTCAGAATCCTTGCTCTTAGAATCCTATATATCTTCATCACTGTCATTCTTTGAAACAGTACAGTCAGTAGCATAATGACCAAACTTCCCACAGTTGAAACAACATATGTTTTTCATGCTCTTGTGCTTTCCGGAAAACTTGCCTTTCTTGCTGTAATATGCCTCTTCATCACTAAAGGACTCATCACTTTCTTGAATCTGTTTGCTCTTTGATTTCTTGGTAGCTTTGAAGGCTGCCTCTTTCTTGACATTAAATTTCACTTGAGTTCTCAACTCAAATGCTGCAAGTATACTATGGAGCTCATCCTTTTTCAATTTATCTAGATATTTAGCTTCCTTAATGGCAAATTTTTTTTCACTAAATCTATTCGGAAGAGATCTTAAAATCTTATCACACACATCATTTTCAGCAAGTTCAAGACCTAAGTCTTTCATGGAGTTAACAATCTCATCCATACGAAGCATGTAGTCACTAATATTTTCATCATAATTCATTTTGAGTTGTTCAAACATACCTTTAAAGTGTCTCAATTTGGCCTTTTGAACATTTGCATCACCTGTATGAACCACTTGTAGTTGTTTCCACATTTCACTAGTTGTCTTGTAGTGAATCACCTTGGTAAGATCTACTTTCTATAAGCCTTTTAGAATTACATTCATAGCTTTTGAATTACTGTGATGTAGAAGCCTATCTTCTTTAGTGTATGGACCATTTACAGGGATAGTGTACCCATCTTCAATCACTTCCCAAACCTCATTACCAAGTGCCATAAGATAAACCTTCATTCTTGCACTCCACAGACCGAAATTTGATCCATCAAGAATAGGTGCTGCATTGCCACTTGAATAATCCATTGTGTTCTTTGCTAGCTTTTCCTTCAAGCTGTTAAACCTTTTCGAAGGAACCTGCTCTGATACCAATTGAAGAACTTAAGCTTATACTGAGAGGGGGGGTGAACAGTATAAGGCCGTTTTTTACTTTTTCCTTCAAATCAACTTTTAATCCAATATTATGCAGTGTACAGAAAGTAGTATCAATGGCAGTAATTAAAGTAATGCACAAAATACCATTCACAAAAGAGACATAGCAATTTACGTGGTTCACCCAAAGCGGGCTACTCCACGGATAAAAATTTTCTCTAAAAGTTATATCACAGTTCTTTGGGAAACCTTCCCAATTACAAAGTTTATGAGCCTCTACTCAAAGGAGATACCTTCCCCTAACTCTACTCTAGCTGGTGATCCTCTAGAAGACCTCTGCCTCTTCTGCCCTTAGCAAGTGGAACTCTATCCACAGAAGACACATGTCTTCCCTGCTCTGGCTGGAGACCTCTGTCCTCACTCTATCACCTCAAAGTTGGTCCTCGAATTTGCACCAAAACACAGTCCTTCGATCTAGCACAAATGTCCTCTTCCTCTTTCTCTGGTCTACACCAAACACAGTCCTTCGGTCTGGCACAAGTCTGTCCTCTTCCTCTTTCTTTTCTGTTACAGCCACACTTGGTCAAAACCAACTTTTGCACTGGTCGTGCAAAAATAGCAGCACTCGATCAAATATCAACTTATGCACCTCTGTGCAAACACAACAACACATTATTTGCACACTCTGCTTCTCGACGATCGAATTTCTCCCCAGTAATCTATCTGTGAATATCGCACTTCGAATGCACACTTTGATCGATTCGACTCGACTCGCTCTCTTGTGCACAATAGACTTTACTTGCACAAATTCGACACACACATTCAATTCATACAATCTTGAAACAACCCTCCTTTTATAGCATAAATTCTAAGATCAAAACACTCAATCTTAGTTGGCTATAACCCTAGAATCTGTCGGTTGTAAAACCCTATACTGCGTCGGCCTAGATTTAACTCTGTCGGCTCAAATTTAACTCTGTCCTTCAAATGCCTTTGGAACTCACCTGTAGCTTCTGCCGCGAAACTACAACATGTCGCGATATCGTGACATTTTTGCAACCATACACTACCTTATGGCTTTTGTCGTGATATCGCGAAACTTTTTATTTTGCCTACCTTGACAACGTCCTTATCACGAAATTGTGACACTTCTGTCTTTTGCTGACGTCATCTTCACTCCTATCACGAAAATGTGACACTTTAGTCTTCATTGCATTCTTCTCTATTTTTGTCACGAAATCATGACACATCTGCTTCTACTGACGTCATCTCCAACTCTGTCATGAAATCACGACACATCTGCTTCTGCTGATGTCATCTCCAACTCTATCGTGAAATTGCGACCCTTATGACTTCATGGCCTTCTTCTCTGCTTACATTAGCAAAAATGGAACATGTCATGAAATCGTGATGCTTTCGCCTTCGAGCTCTTCCTTCTTCAATTCGTCACAAAATCGTGATGCTACTTTTGTTGAAGACTTGCTAACTATTTTTGTCATGAAATTGTGACACTTTCTCCAACAGCAAGCTGCCATGTCAACCTGTCGTGAAATCATGACACTTCCTACATTCGCAAGCTTTCTCTCCAACCTATCGTGAAATCGTGACACTTTCTGCATTCGTACAAATTTTTTGTAGCCTATCGTGAAATCGCGACACTTCTCATTTTAGACTCTTCCTTTTGCTGCATGTCGCAAAATCGTGATAGTTCTCACTTCAAGCTTTTTAGCATGTCGCAAAATCGTGACAGTCCTCAACTTGACCTCTATAGCATGTCGTAAAAATGCGACAGTCCTCACTTGGAACTTTGCATCATGTCATGAAATCATGATAGTTCCTGAATAACTTTCTCTCTCTTTGATCTTGTCATGAAATCACGATAGTTCACACTGTGGCTCTCTTTTCTGCATTATGTCGTGAAATCGCGACACCTTTTTGTTCGTACAACTTTCCTGGCAATGTGTCGCGAAATCGTGAAATTTTTCCTTCTCTACCTTCCTGCACTTTTCGAGTCGCGAAAATGCGACATGTCACGAAATCGTGACACTTTCCAACTTGCTCTCTTTCTCTGCCAACATGTCGTGAAATCGTGACAGTTTTGCCAGCTTCGTCTCTGTCTTCCAGCATGTCACGAAATTGTGACACTTTTGCCTAAACTTTCTCTCTCCTCAAACATGTCATGAAATCGTGATAGTTTTGCCAACACTTTCTCTCTCCTCAAACATGTCATGAAATCGTGACAGTTTTGCCAGTGCTTTCTCTCTCCTGAATCATGTCACGAAATCACGACAGTTTTTCCAGCCGTTTGCATAATTTTTCTTACTTGACTTTTTCTTGATCTTTTGCAACTGGGCTACCCTGATCTTCTTGAAAACTCATTGTTCAAACTGAAACCTTCATCAAAACACATGCTTTGGCAACAAATCAATTTGCTTCAAGAAATCTTTGACATATGCTTTGGCAACAAATCAAATTGCTTCAAGAACTCTTTGACATCAATGACAACATCTACACTTAGAGCAAAGGCAATATACCCAGGGTACCCAAAATTGCCAACAAGCTAAGTGCTTTGGGATCTTAAATCTTTGAGTTCTACTTCAATAGTCATAGTAGTTTAAGTGTGAACTACAAGATAAATTTTCATCATATCTATGGTGTCTCTTTTTAAATTCATCTTTTTTTTTTTGGTAGATAAGATACTATGGCATTAATACTGGTTTTTACAGGTTGACCCAAAACCTTTTATAAAAATCAGCCCAGGGATGTTGATGAACATATCCTTACTAAGGATCATATATATGTAAAATCTACATGCTGCCAAAGCCATTACATCCGGTAAGGCACATAACCTATTATCAAAAAGAAAATTCCCATACAACATTTTGGTTATACCCCGAGAAAACACATATGCATCATAATTACAAAAAATAAATAGACACGGATCCCTTCCTTGAGACAATGGAGAAAAAAAAAGCTACAAACACATAGCAGAGTACTGAAAAAACTCCCACAAACTCTGTATTGATAGTTACTCTTAATAATTCTTTGGTAATTGCTTTCTTTCGTATATGACATGATTTGGTACGACATATTATCTTGGCCAATCAGCCTTGGAGAAGCGAACCTACTGGCTAGATTTATGGCGGTGGCTATCTGGTGGTCCATGTGGCTTTGGTTCGAAGTCCTATATTATCGTTTCTTTCCTTCCCTGTGATTATCAACCAACCTCAAATTACTAATATGACTAGGAGCTATGTTATCTGACATGTGACTTCCCCATTAGTCTTGGTGGTATTTCCAAGCAGCACCCATGAATACTGACAACTCAGATAATTTTTATTGTGATTCCAATTCAAAAAAGATATGAGAATACTCCTAGCCTTCAAACTTACAGTGCCTTACTTGTTGGTAAATTTGACTATCATTCTTGGCATTCTTGTTGAATAAGCTCCTCTACCTCACTCGGGCCACCGTGTTCCCATTTGAAAAGTATGTCACCATCGACACCCAAATTGACCAGCTTATCAACAATTTTGTTAGCTTCCCGAAAGACATGTTGGGATTTTTTGTCCTATCTTCCATATTAAAGGATCCTAGGCTCTTCAACAATTGTTTTAATCCTCCAATGAGGTGTTTTCCAATTATTGAGGAGATTTATAACATGCATAGAGTCTCCTTCTATGATCAAATTGCCTTCTAAGTCTTGAGTCATTTGAAGGCCTCTCCACATAGCTCTAGCTTCAGCTTCGTTGTTCATCCTTGTTCCCAAATATTCAAAAAATGCAAGCATCATATTCCCATTATGATCTCACACAATGCCACCAGCACCTACTTTGCCATAATTGTCCTTAGTCGCTCCATAAAAATTAAGCTTAAACCAACCCGTAGGAGGTGGAGACCACTTAACATTGGCTCTGGGGTTGACTACCCTAGGCATAGACTCATATAACAAGGTTAAGCTTAAATATTGAGCAATCGTGGTATCATGTAGATGCGATTTACAACTATCAAAATGGATAAGGTTCACATTCTAGTTGGCAAAGGATAGGATCCTGGCAATGATAGTTTGATGATCATGGATAGACTCATTAAAGACTCTATGGTTCCTTTCTAACCACACCTACCAAAGATAGTGATTGAGACAAATTTTCCACATGTATCTAAGTCTTTGGCTTGAAAAGGGGCAAGGCCACTAGACAAAAAAATCAAGTATGGTGGTTGGTTTAACCCATGAAATATTGAAGGCCTGAAAAACCCCACATAGGACAGTCAAGGAAAAAGGGCACTCAAGGAAGATGTGATAAATGGTCTCCCAATTAGCCCTACACAGATAACAATGATTAGTGATACAAATACCTTTACGCATCATATTATCAATGGTTAGAATTCTTCCTTGGATAACCAGCCATGAAAAGACTGTAATTTTTGGAATTAAATTTTTTATTTAAACTAAGTCCTTTTGGAGGACAAAATCCTTGTTATCAAGCAGAAGCTTGTAAGCTGATTTAATAGTGAACTGCTCGTTTTCCGTAGGAGCCCAGGTCACTTGATCTTCCTTGGGTCTCATGGGGATAAAATGTTGCCCGATAATGTTACAAATATCATTTGATTTTGCTTGAAATTCTTGAATTCTTATTTGTTTCCACTTCATTCTACCTATGTCCTCAACCATATAATCAAAAATTTTTCTGCCAATGAGTTCTTCTATGACATCTTTGATTCGGGCTAAGTTAGGATATTCCGTCAATGGTTCGTACTTAGCCCACCTATAATTCTAAAATTTTATCCTCTCACCATTGCCTAAAACCCATCTTAAACCTTTTTTGATGATTTCCTTAGAATTAAGAATTGCTTTCCAAAAAGCAAAACCTCTAATTGGAACTGAGTCACTTAGAAATTCTATATTTTGAAGATACTTTCATTTGATGATAGCTGTCCATTTATTTTATTCACCATAAATGAGACGCCATGCCTACTTAGCTAGTAAAGCTAAATTTATATGAGCAATTATCCTCATACCTAAGCTCCCATTTTCCTTGGGTCTGCACACTTTGGTCCATCCTACAAGCTGTATCATTTTTTTCTCCTCTGATCCAGTCCATACAAATTCTTTTTGGAGTTTCTTAATTTTTTGGAAAACCTTCACAGGGGCTTTGAAAACTGAGAGGAAATATATTGGAATATCTGAAGAGAGGCCTTAGTGAGGGTTAGCTTTCCTGCTTGAGATAGAAGATGACCTTTCCATCTAGCAAGTTTTTTTTTTAATTCTTTCAATAACCCTATCCCACATTGACTCTCTCAGAGAACCAATGAAAAGAGGGAGACCAATATACGAAGTGGGGAGGTTTGCTATATCACACCCTAACATTTTTGCAATCCTTCCTTGCCTCTGAATGGGGGTGTTAAAGAAATATAACTTGCTTTTACTGAAATTAACTTTTTGACCAGCAACATTCTCGTAGAGTTGTAGGATGTATTTAATTATTTTTGTCTCAACCATCGATGCCTTAGTCAATATAAGGGTATCATCGATGAATTGTTGGTGAGAAACAATCCTAGTGAGAGATGTTGCCTTGATTCCCGATATTAGCCTTGAACTGCAAGTATTTTTTATGGTTTTGCCTAAAGCTTTTGCCACAATGATGAATAACATGGGGATGATAGGGTCCCCCTACCGAATTCCTCTATGAATTTGAAAGTAACTAGTAGTTGTTCCATTAACTAGAATCAAGAACCATGCTTTAAAAATACATTCTTTGATCAAATTAACCCATTGGTGGTGAAAACCAAACTTAAGGAGGACAAAAATCAGAAAGTCCCAATTTAGCTTATCAAATGCTTTGTTCATATCAAGCTTGAGGGCAAAAATAGACCTGTTAGTCTTATGAGCAGAGTGCAGAGCTTCATGAACTGTGATAACTCCATCCAAGATTGACCTTTCTCTTTAGCTCTTGGATTGATAAATAATTCTACTAATTTTTTGAGAAAAGGTAATGCAATAGTAACATCAAAACCTACTTATGTAACTCCTTACTAAGCCCTTAGTTACTGATTTGACTCTTCATTAGTTACTTGCTCAATGGTAGTAATTTGCTATTCCTATTCAATACTAAATTAAATATTCATCTCCTTTTTCTTGACTAATATCATAGAATGGGATGCGTCTGAAGTTGAGCCAGCTTCTATTCAGGCCTTTTTGGATGGTGGAGAAGTGGAGGAGATGCTTCTTCTAGAACATGTTCTCTTAGGAGATTTCCAAGTTCTCTAGCCTGAGTGATATTTTCCATGGCTATTTAAGGGATCTTATGCTTTTCATCATCAATGACCAGATGCATACTAGGGGTATTGCTTGCTAGTTTTGTTTGTTGCTAAGGTTTGATCAACATTTTACCAAATTATTCAACTATTTTAGGTTTGGAAGTTAGGATTTCCAAATCTTCTTGTACATCTCTAAGAGCACCTTCTTGAGGAGCTGGTTTGATTTTCTAAAAACTCACTTCTATAGGCAGGACATCTTGGATGACTATTTAAATCCATTTTGGATCCTTCTCGAGTACCTAGAGGAAAGGATCTTTGAGCTTTTCAGGCTGGATCACCGAGATCAATATAGTGTAAGATTATACTGTACCCAATCTAAGTATGTTAAGATCAAACCTATACTTTCCAAATTCCTCTATTGATGTGTAGGGTCTTTCCTTTATCCTAAAAACTCCTATTAAACTATCTCTATGGGTGATGGTAATTTTCATAGCATCCTTGATTGGATATTTTTCATGCCCCATATGCAACTTCATTACTTTATGTATTTCTCTGTTGTACTCTCCATGAAGATCATATACTTTCCAAGTATTTTTTGTGAAGCCATAGTAATGCAATCTCCAAATGTCTCTGAGAAAACTATAATACACTTTGTAAATGTAGTGCCTTAGCTTGAAAGACAACTTAAGCCAAGGGACTCTTGCTTCACCTCTATTAACTGTTATTTCACTTATTTGGCTATTGGCCTAGCAATTTCTAGTGTAGCTATAGACATACTGTACTTCAAAAGTGCTTTCAGGTGTAGCTTTGCACCATATAACCTGATATGCATAAAATATTCTATAAAAAATAAGTCACCTAACTTAGTTTTATGTAGGAAATTAGTTATCCTAGTAGTGATTCTCAATGGATTTTGGCCATAAAACTCATGACAAATAACAGTAGTAAACCTCTTGATGAATTATCTAAAACTATACTAGCCCTCGTGAATCTAAGGTAATATCTCCTGAACCAACTTGACATTAACTCCTCGTGAATCTAAGGTAATATATCTATTTGATCTCCTAAAGAGATCTTTGAGTAGCATCTGGTGTTTCCTGTAGTCTTCCTGTGTGTGCTTAAAATAATATATGGTTCCATATTTGAACTCTTATATTTGTTCTTCTGTTATTACCCTATTGGGTCCTATCTGTGCTAAAACATATTCATTTTTCTTCTTAATCAGTTTACTGAAGAAATGTTTGTATGGATATGCTTCGATGAATTTGAAAACTATATTTGTAATTTCATAATCAAACATCTTAGGATATTTGGAAGACTTATTAGAAGCATTGGAAGAAGCCATGACTATAAAAATGCAATGATGACACTCAAACTCTCCTTCGTTAGTTGTCCTCTTTGAATTCTCACATTGCAATCCAACTATAGTAAGGTCTCTCATATTTTGAGTGTGGTATTTAAAATAGCGTGGGATGATGTTTGCATGTGAGGCTTTAATTTTTGTCCTAGCTACCATATTTAGGAGAGTTCTTTTGTAATCATGGCCACCTTAATTTTTTTGTAATGACTAGAATGATATTCTTATGAGAAATCAATATCATGATTGTCCTAGTAGATCTACCAATTTGTCATATTGGACTCTCATTGGTGACACATAAAATTGAGCCTTCCTAGGATGACCACTTTTGAGATCCCTACGAGCATCTTTTTGATATTGTTAGTCCTTGAGAAAAATATACATGTACCTTGAGCTATCTATTGGTTTCACCACCTGATGTGAGATCTTCACTCTTCAATTTTTAATGGATATTAGATCGTTGATATATCGAATCTATGTTGTTAATCTCCATTTGTGCAATCAAGCTTATCTCTGGCCAGATCAGGAAGTCACCTTTGATAGTCATATTTACTCTCGTAGTATCACTGATGGATTTGTGATGGGATCGTGAGATCGATGATGCAAAGGAATGTTCTCTTTGTGAGCAAGGTGGTTGTTGATTGACTAGAACTATTGTTAGTTGACCAATGATGAGGTTTCTTCATAGGAGGCCTTAGATTTTAATGTGGGGGATTAATGGGGGAATCAATTAATTCCTCTTTTAAGATATCATTTTGAAATCTTTGAAGTGTTTAGGATGTGAATGACCATGGTGGGAGAGATTTTACGACCTTAGGAGGTGCTAGGAAAGACTTGGTAAATCCTAGATCTTGAACTTTCATGATTTTACTAAGAGTTTAGGATTAGGAATTTAATGGATGACCAAATATTTATTTGTATTGGAGAAAATGGTTTCATGAGGCCCAAACCTTAAAAAGTGCTCTTTGCTGATCGACTAACACTATCACTAATGGATGAGCGATGATGGTTCTTTATGAATGACTAACTATAACCTAACTTTGTTTGACTGATGCTAATAGTTGTTTGACTTGGATGATCATCGATAGAGGAATATCATTGGTTCCACAAAGAGGATTTTATAATTTTTATGGTTAATGCAGTCATTGATGGTTTAGGGTGGTTGCTGATGGAATAGTGATGGGAATTCAAGATTGGTGATGAGGATTAAATGAAAGAATTATGATGTTGGTCCTCCACATTTGGAGACTCTGGTTATTCTAGTGTGGAGAAGAGTTGGCCATAATTATCATAGGGGTAGAGATAATGGGAGCATTCACAGTGGGATGGATAGTTAAAATGTTCTTAAAAAAATGATTTAAAGTGTTAAAAATATTATATTGCTATTAACAAAATTTCTATGACTATGATATGATTTAGTTTTATAAACCTTGCTTTTAGAAACTAGGGTTTTTTGGTTACGTATAAATACCTATGGGTCTTAAAATTCTTGATAGAGTTGTTTACCGCTTCTTCTCATGTGCACCAGATCAAATTCTTGAATCTTATTTTGTGTTTGTTTATTTCCAATTTGCTAGCACCATTATGCAAAAAATAATTTCTCTTTGGCTAATATTGATCAGCCTTAATACTCTCTACATATCTCAAAGACGTTCAGATATACTCATGAATGATAACAATTTTTTTTTTTTAAATACTTATGTCTATAAATTAACATAGTTAATGCTAGAGAACTATTGGAAATAAGTCTTTGGTTAAAGGTGCGTGTAGTCTATGGTCTAAAAATTGTTAGTAAGAAAACTTAAAATGTTGTAGGGAGATGAATAAAATTATATACAGTTGAATTCTAGGATTAAAATCTTAAATATTTTATCCCTAAAAATGATGCAAGAAATTTGTGGTGTAAAATTTAGGTATCCTTAAGATATCTATCACACTACCCAAATTTTTGTGATCACAATAAAATATGCAAGCTCTGGTGGACTCACCTCTTTGACTTGGAAATGAAAATTTTACATAACAAAATAGGCTGGGTCAGGATACCCCAATATGAGCTCAATTACTGATTGATATTATGTGTCAAGTGTTCAACCAAATTAAACAAAAATTAAAATGAAATGTATTATGACCAAGAATTACTAAGGTATTCTAAATATTGGCTTAAATATGCACACTAATGTATTATCTATAGGGAAATTATAGCAAAAATTAAATGACATCATGAACCAGTGAGAAAGGGAAGAGAATAAACTGACATGCCCATGTCCATTCAAATAATGTAATCAACATGAGCAGTAAAAAGAAAACATCATTAGTGGATTCAAATTATGCAATACACAAATGAGCGACATGCACACAATGATTATTGAAAAACCAAAGAACATGGATGAAATTTTTATTATATTTTGCATATAATGATTAAAATATTAGAGCCTAGTAGTGTGTTGAGGTCTCTCAAAAATACAATACAATGTTCACCTTGTTCAAATAATGTAACAAGGCAATCGTGATTTCCTATCCTAATTCTAATGACATAAAACTCCAGCTCTTGGAAACAACTCCTAGAAATGATCTTAGATGGGTTTATTAGACTCTTGGCAATCCATGCACATAGGTGAGAAGAACTAAAAAATAGAAACACTAAGACAAAAAATAATATATAGTCAACCAAGACAAAACACTAAGAATACCTCTTGTAAAATTTTGTTATTCTATGGCTTGATGATCATCCTAGCTTTGGAGGTCTCTTTTATATTTTGAATTAATAAAATTTATTTACAGACGTGCATTGCATATGTAACCACTTGGAGCTTTCTCTACCCTTTATCTCTAGAGTGTGTTACAGTGAAGACTTAGGTTGTCACAAGTTATCAAAATCCATGAAGTATTTTCATCTATTTCAAAACAATGTCATTTGTTATCAAGAGCTGATATTTCAACTTCTTTGATTCTAAATTCCTCAAAAAAGTGTGTGTTATTAATTTAGTTCTACAATTGGATCAAATTATTTATATTTTTCTACGGTAGACCCAGTGCTGACCTTAACTTATCCTCTTATAATATTTTCATTTAAATATTTAGATATCTTATCCAAAAGTTGCAAAAATTAGGTAGTTTTTTATCTATATGAAAATAAAATAGACATCTATTGACACGTTGAGAGACAAGGTAAAGACCATATCTAAGAAAAAACCATATAATGATAATAAAACTCCCTTTATAAATAAATTCAACATAAATTGGAGCAGAAGCAACACATATGAAGCAAATAGAAATGTGAATAATAATGGTTCAAGGAAGAGAGAAACACAAAAAGATATAGACATAGTTTTGAACCCAATGGCCTCAGCCAACGTGGTTTCTGATTTCTCTTTTTACTACCTTGCCTATGATGCTCCCCATAATTTAGTTGATTGTGGTATATACCTTAGCATGCACGCTAGAGTCAATCTAGAAGAATATTCTGATGAAGAGATACAAGTAAATGCATGATAAACTAAGGATGATGAAGCTAGGGAGATTCAATTTGAAAATGATATGACTGAATTACTGAAATTGAAAGGAGCACCCAAAGCATTTGTACTGGAAAACTTAGAAATATTAAAAATACCCCAATATAATAGATTCAAAAGAATGAAGTAGGGTAAAATAATTCCCACAACTGAAGAAGTTGAATCACTTGAAAGAATTCATATAGTAAATCTATGGAATAGAAAAATACCTATTAGAACCGATGGTAAAGAAAATAAAAATTTGTAGAATAAAAATAAATAAAGAATGGCTAAGAAACAAAACAATAATAAATCTACGGTTCCCAATAAAGAAATAGAGAATGACATAAAAAACAATTGGATCCTATCAAAAATATAGATAATAAAAAATTTGAATTCAATGCCAAGAAAAAATAGACAAAACAAAAAATAAATATCACCTTTGGAGAGCTAATAACTATCACAAAATATAGAGATCAAGTATGTAAGGCTCTTGTTTTGATATAACCAATAGAAAATCAGATCTGTAGTATTTTAGTAATAAATAATAAAAACCCATAACCAGAAGCCCATCTTCAGTAAGGTCTTTTTACATATCTCTTAGGTATACATTGGATCTAGGGGATCAATATGTAATTCATAATTGTATGTTGGATAGTGGGGCATCCCATAACATTATGTCCAAGAAAGTAGCAAATAAACTAGGTCTCATATGCACTAAAGATTCCCCTACCATATTAGTAATGAATAATAGGAAAGTACCCTATGTTGGGGTAATAATCGGTCTGTTTGTTTTCTTGGATCAACATCCTAAGAAAGAGATAGTTATGGACGTGGAAGTCATAGATGTAGACCCATTATTTTCTTTATTATTATGCAGATATTAGGCAGAACAATTAGAGGGATCCATTCAACTAGACTGGACATATGTCACCATTCCTTTAACTGCCAAACAAGAAGTTATGCTAAGAGGAAAGCCTTTCAATTTTTTTTTGATAGAATTAATAAAATATGATAATACCACTGTAAACTTGATTAATTCTATTGAAGAAAAAAAAATGGAAGTTTACTTGGTCTAGGACACCCCCTTTTTAGTTGAGGTCCCTGAAGTCATAGATATGGGTCGACAAGAAGTGGTAGAAGTAGATGTCGAATCCACTAAAGTATTAACATCTAAAGTGTGGACCATGAATTTTGATGGTACCAATTCTCAAGTTTGTGTAGAGGCTGGGATAAACCTCATCAATATTAAAGGGAATTATCTAGGGATACCCTACAGGTTAGAATTTCTATGTACAAACAATATAGCTAAATACTAAGCATTGTTCCTAGGGCTAAGGAAAGAAAAAAAAACTAGAAATAAACTAATTTTTTTTTGGAGATGCAGAGCTCATACTATAATAGGTTAAAGGAAAATATCAAACAAAACATCCTCGGTGAAAATAGTATAAACAAGTAGTCCAGGATGAATAGACAAATTCCTAGCCTTTAATATATATTTGTAGATGCAACGATGAGACACTCAAAATTAATATACAAGTAAATACACAAAGACAAATATTGCACAAAATGTTCCAATTTGAATATTGATAATGGGGGGAATCCAAGTGAACTCTTTGACACAATGCTACTCTCCAAGAGTATTTTGATAAAATATTACAATTGGATAGGGTTATCCGAAACCCTAGCAATAACATAAAATAGTGTCTTCCGAAGATTATGCCTTTGATCCCAATAGGGTGAGTGGGCTTTGAATATTCGAAGTCGGACCACTCTGGCTCTAATAACCTGATGATCTATAGACCTACAAGTGACATAAACAATTAAGGAGTTAGTAGCACATGAGAGGGCTCCACATAGTGAGACCCTCAAATAATGATTAAAAATCCTAATTGAAAGAAACATAAAGCAACACTTACATATATGAATATTTAACAATAAAAACTCATATAAGTGATTTACCTTGCTCAACAGGAGATGTGACTTGACCGGGCTGATTGATTAAACCCTAATGAATGCAAAAAATAGTGTGGTGGTTTTCTAGGTGATGACGGACGAGCAAACAATAGTAATAGAACGAATGGGGCTGGTTGGAATATATCCCAGGGTATGCTAAAGGTGCTCAGGGTATTATTCAGTAGAGAGGCCTCAATATTCTTCAACGTTCCATTCTTTTAGTATTTCATCCACCCTTGGGAAATATGAGGGGCTTGTATTTATAACTTAGCTTTAGGGTTTAACTTAGGGTTCTTAACTTTACACTTTTGATCATGTGGCTAAGATTAAGTCATATCCTAGGGCTAAGATTAAATGATGGAAGTGGCATGGATTGAGTGGGATGGATGGTAGGGATTTAATCTGATCAGACAGTGGAGGTTAAATGAACTTATAATTATATAATATAATATTAAATAAATTAAATATAATATAAAATATTATATAAAATATTAAAATAATATAATATATATTAAAATAAAATAAATCCTATTTTGGTGGGAAAGGGGAAAATGGGTCTTTTTGAAGGCGGGAAAGGGAAAATGGGCCTTTTGAAGGTGGGAAAGGGGGATGGAGGACAAGTCGAAGGTGGGATGACTAGGAAGGTCGATGAATGGCTGAAATTTGGTGTCTAAAAATGCCCCTTTTTGTACCATGTTGTGTGAAACACAATATGGTGTAAAAATATGAGACACCTGCATGGGCCATGGGCAATAGAAACCGTTTCTCTCGTTGGAATTGCACATTGGCGTTGAAGACAAAAAGAATGAAGAATTTTTAGAGTTCATTGCGTAGCTTACCCCCTTAATTGACGAATGAAAAAATTCTCACGAGGCAATTGAAAAAGCATGTATTTTGTGCAAATGATGGATGAAGGATGAATGATGATGCGATGTGATATTTTTTTTGCCCCAACGGTTGCAGAAAGGGGGTTGGTGTATAATACCATGACACTTGAATAATGATGATTGACGATTTGATACTTTTTTTCCCCAACGGTTGAATAAATGGGGGTTGGTGTATAAACCATGATGCTTGAAGAATGATGACTAATGATTTGATACCGTTTTTCCCCAACAGTTGAAGAAAAGGGGGTTGGTGTATGAACCATGATCATGTAAGATGTATCCCATCATGGGAAATCAAAATCAACATGGTTGTCCCAAATTTGGGGGAGATTCGATGCTGTTGAAAAATATGCCTCATAGGCATCATTGAGTATGCAAGATATGAAAATGCAGAATGATTGAGTTACCGTAGGGTTAGCCATTGATTGTAGAATATTCTTCATCAATTCTATCATGAAACAAATCAAAACTAGCGAGCTTGTCTGCTTTGTGACTATAGTCATATGAATGAGTGATTGATATTAGTTATCCATGATTTCACGTCCCATGGAAAAGGACGTCAATGATTCTTGTTTGGCAAATTCTTCTTGGCAGTGTTTCACTTAGAATTTGAGGTTACTGATATGATCATGATTATTGGTAATGAGATAATTGGTGACGTATGACGCAGGCATGAATGTTGACATGGAAGAATATATGGATGTTGATATGGAAGAAGATATGGATGTTGATATGGAATGAGTACTGCAACATTTCAAAAAATCAAACATACTAATATTATAAATCAAACTCACTTGGGCTATCTAACTTTCTTTAGGACCAATGTGTGTGCAAGTGAGGTTCAATTACCAAATCTTGAGTGTGATAATGACCCTATCTAATAAAGAACCAATGTGTGTGCATGTGAAGTTCATTGAACCACTATGAGTAAATTGGGCATGACTTGTTATGGAGATGACCTGAAGCTAGCCTGTCCTTATGTGCGGTCAAGGTCTTCCTATTTGCCAAGGAGACATGTCATCTCACATGAGCTTACTCCACTACTAGCCAGGCATCTATAGCCTCGATGAAGATTCACTCCATAGTCCAATGGGATTTGATCTTTTAGGCCTTGGGAATGACTACCCATCCGTGCTAGGGACGTGAAATACGAATCCTTACGACTTGAGGGATCAAGGGTGTTTGGGATTTTATTTGTTAATTTTGTATAGAGATTTGGGGAATCAGATTCTCAATCGAAGTGTGATGATAATTTTGACCCTATACTTACTACTCTATGTTTTTATGCTTATGTTTGAAGAGTAATTGAGGTAGTGGTTAAAACCACTATTTTTGCTTTGGAATATGTTGCATGATGGGACAAGCAAGGATTATCCCTTTTCACTTCAAGGTACTACCCAAGTATGGTACTAACCCTTTTTGGCTCATAATGTTTTTAATATGTGATGGAATATGAGTGGTTGAAGATTGTATTCAAAACCAATTGGAAATACTCAAGACCTTCTTAATGTGTAAAGTGTATTTTTGGTTCCAAAGAAAATCGGACATTCATTTGGAGGTTGCTTCCTACACTAGTAATGGTTGAGTGATTGAAAATCTAGTATTTATTATTTTTGACACAGGATGTGTATTAAAATATGGCTTTTACAAGGGTTGCATTATTTGTTCAAACTAGGTACCCCCAATTGTTATAACTTGACTTTGTATTTGTGGCCATATCATCATTGCTAAGTAAGATAATTTGAACATGGGATGGGATGAATGCAATTATGAATGAATATAGTGGAATATATATGAAATGTGCAATTATGAATGTATGAATCTAGATGTATGAATGCAAGCGAAAATGAAATGCATGTGAAAAATGCTTATGAATACGAATGTGGAGGTGTATATGCAAATGCCTATATGTATGCATGCTTATGAAAATGCAATTTGATTTTGTTGTTTTGTTGTTTTGATTTTTATTTTTTTTTAGCCATGTATGTACATATATAGTAATCACAATAATCATGGAATGCTTTCAAGTGTATGATGTTCATCAGCTCGGGTTTGTTTACTTCCACTAACATAGTAAGATTATGACCAAAGGAGCTGGGTACCTTTGGGGCCTTTTGAAAATTTGATGTGACCAAAGGGATTGAGACCTTTGGAGCCTTTTGAAATTGATGTGTTACCAAAGGGGTTAAGACATTTGGAGCCTTTTGAAATTTATGTGTGACCAAAGGGTTAAGACCTTTGGAGCCTTTTTGAAATTTATGTGTTACCAAAGGGGTTAAGACCTTTGGATCCTTTTGAAATTGATGTGTGACCAAAGGGGTTAAGACCTTTGGAGCCTTTTGAAATTGATGCGACCAAAGGGATTAAGACCTTTGGAGCCTTTTGAAATTGATGTGTGACCAAAGGGGTTAAGAACTTTGGAGCCTTTTTGAAATTGATGTGTGACCAAAGGGGTTAAGACCTTTGGAGCATTTTTGAAATTGATGTGTGACAAAAGGGGTTAATACCTTTGGAGCCTTTTGAAATTGATGTGTGACCAAAGGGGTTAAGACCTTTGGAGCCTTTTGAAATTGATGTGTGACCAAAGGGGTTAAGACCTTTGGAGCCTTTTGAAATTGGTTGTGACCAAAGGGGTTAATACCTTTGGAGCTTTTTGAAATTGATTAGCCACTGAAGTTACCAGGGAGTGGGGTATGCTTCCATTACACAATTTAAGTTACTTGTTTTCTTTTGCATTCTAGCTTGAACTATGAAGTATGTAAACAAAAGATATGCAATTAAATCCAAATAACACCAAACCAAACAATATTGTGTAGGAATTTTTAAAAGTAAAAGAAAATACAATGTCCTAGGTTTTACCTTATGTGGCTTACCTCATTCATTATTATTTAAAATGTATTCCTTTTTATTATTATTTGATTTACTTATGTTATGGTACTAACTCAAAATCAAACAAAAGTAATAAGTCAAAACAACTTAATGGAAAACACATCAAATCCACCTATTACGTAATGATGGAATGGCTATTGTGTAAGCCATGTTAGTGATGAAAGGGCTATTGGTTAAGCCATGTAAATGATAAAATGGCTAAGGTTGAGCCATGTTAATGATGAAATGTCTAAGGTTGAGCCATGTTAATGATGAAATGGCCAAGGTTGAGCCATGTTAATGATAAAATGGCTAAGGTTGAGCCATGTTAATGATGAAATGGCCAAGGTTGAGCCATGTTAATGATGAAATGGCCAATATTGAGCCATGCTAATGATGAAATGGCGAAATGTCTAAGGTTGAGCCATGTTAATGATAAAATTATGAAATGGCTAAGGTTGAGCCAATGAAATGGCTAAGGTTAAGCCATGTTAATGATGAAATGATAAAATGGCTAAGGTTAAGCCATGTTAATGATGAAATGGCTAAGGTTAAGCCATGTTCATGATAAAATGATGAAATGGCTCAGGTCAAGCCATGTTAATGATGAAATTTCTAAGGTTGATCCATGTTAATGATGAAATGATGAAATGGCTAATGTTGAGTCATGCTAATGATGAAATGATAAAATGGCTAAGGTTAAGCTATGTTAATGATGAAATGGCCAAGGTTGAGCCATGTTAATGATGCAATGATGAAATGGCTAAGTTTGAGCCATGTTAATAATGAAATGATGAAATGGTGAAGCTTGAGCCATGTTAATGATACAATGATGAAATGGCTAAGGTTGAGCCATGTTAATGATGAAATGGCTAAGGTTGAGCCATGTTAATGATGAAATGGCTAAGGTTGAGCCATGCTAATGATGAAATGATAAAATGGCTAAGGTTAAGCCATGTTAATGATGAAATGACCAAGGTTGAGCCATGGTAATGATGCAATGATGAAATGGCTAAGGTTGAGCCATGTTAATGATGAGATTATGAAATGGATATGGTTGAGCCATGTTAATGATGAAATGGCTAAGGTTAAGCCATTTTAATGATAAAATGATGAAATGGATAAGGTTGAGCCATGTTAATGATGAAATGATGAAATGACTAAGGTTGAGCCATGTTAATGATGAAATGATAAAATGGCTAAGGTTAAGCCATGTTAAAGATGAAATGGCCAAGGTTAAGCCATGTTAATGATGCAATGATGAAATGGCTAAGGTTGAGCCATGTTAATGATGAAATGGCTAAGGTTGAGGCACGTTAATGATAAAATGGATATGGTTGAGCCATGTTAATGATGAAATGATGAAATGGATAAGGTTGAGCCATGTTAATGATGAAATGACTAAGGTTGAGACATGTTAATCATGAAATGATGAAATGGCTAAGGTTGAGCCATGTTAAGTATGAAATGGCTAAGGTTGAGCCATGTTAATTATGAAATGGTTAACGTAAAGCCAAGTTAAATGTATTTTCCATTAAGCTATTTTTGTTTATTATTTTCTTCTGTTGTCTTTTTAATACCATAAAGTACTTAAACCCAATATATAAAGCTTATAAAAATAAAACCAACTATAAAAACTTGTACAGGAATTTAAAGATAAAAGAAAATAATTAGTCCTAGGTTTCACCTTGTGTGGCTTACCTCATTCTATATTATTTTCTTCATTAATGTGTGGTTCCTTTTAAAATTGTGTGGTCGGTGTGTTTGATGTTACCTAATATTTGTTAAATGAAATAAAGGAAAAATCTATGGCTAGATAGGACTGCGAGATTCTTGTTGGTAATGAACTCCAAAAAGTTTGCTTGGAATTAATGCTATGGTGTCTAAGGGTAGATATTTTATGGATGGAGATGAATGCCACCGTCACCAAACCTCAAGAAATAGTTGGTGATGAAATCCAACTACTACTGTTAAAAAGTGGAGCATGTAGTGTGTGATGTTAATTTTATGTTTCTTGTTCTTTATGGTGTGCAGACAATGTTAAATATGACTAATTTTACTAATCTAAATTATAATCCAAAACAAAGACGTAAATTTCATCTAAAGAGCGTAGAGTACACCCTTAAAATCCCTACCTACAAATCATACCCGAAGATATCAAAAGAGCATCGGAGGGTTCGTCCACCTCTCTACCAAAGGGCCTAGCCTAGGGCAAGATTACTTAAAGTTTCCAAATGTTGTTCCTATTTAGATACACAAAATTTAAGCGATATTTAACCCTAAAATGCAAAATCTAGGATGCTTTTCTACTTCACATGCACTCAACAATGCAAACAACCACCTAGATCTATGAATTTAGGACAAGAAATGAATTTGAAATATTGAAACACACACAAACCCTAGATATGACTTGTTGCATATTATTTCTCAAAGTACTTAATGTTAAACCCATAAACAATGAAAAATAGCAACAAAAAATAGAATAGGTAAATTGTTAAATGACTAACTAGGGTTACAAATCTCACTTGGAAGCCTTAGCTCTGCTTCAAATTAATGCCAGGTATAGTTGGGCACCTGCATAGGCATAGGAGAGCACCTGCATAATGTGGAATAATGCCTATGTAACATGTAAGGACACCTGTGTAACGTGGAAGAGTGCTTGCATGATATCTGGAACTGCTGCAGAATGCTTCAGAAACCCTAGTGATGAATGTGGCAACTTTTATATTTTTTGAAAACCTGCAACAAACAACAATAACAGTAAATGAGTAAGGTAGATCTATCAAATAGTGAAACCCTTCTGGGGTCCCATCATGATCACCATTTGTAGATGCAAATATGCGACACTAAAAATAAAATTACAAGTAAATACACAAAGAGACAAATATTGCACAAAATGTTCCAATTTTAATATTGACAATGGGGGGGAGCCAAGTGAACTCTTTGATACAATGCTACTCTCCAAGAGTATTTTGATACAATATTACAATGGGCTAGGGTTATTTGAAACCCTAGCAATAAAATAAAATAGTTTCTTTCGAAGATTACACCTTTGATCCCAACAGGGTGAGTGGGCTTTGAATATCCAAAGTTAGGCCACTATGGCTCTAATAGCCTAATGATCTACAGACCTACAAGTGACAAAAACAATTAAGGAGTTAGTAGCACATGAGAGGGCTCCACAAAGTGAGACCCTCAAATAATGATTAAAAATCCTAATTGAAAGAAATAGAAAGCAACACTTACAGATATGTAGATTTAACAATAAAAACTCATAGAAGTGATTTACCTTGCTCAACAGTAGATGTGACTTGACCGGGCTGATTTATTAAACCCTAACGGATGTAGAAAAAAGTGTGATGCTTTTCTAGGCAGTGATAGATGAGCAAACCGTAGTGACGAAACGAATGGGGCTGGTTGGAATCTATCCTAGGGTATGCTAAAGGTGCTCAGGTTATTCTTTAGCAGAGAGGCATCAAGATTCTTCAACGTTCCATTATTTCAGTATTTCAGCCACCCTTGGGCAATATGAGGGGCTTGTATTTATAACTTAGCTTTAGGGTTTAACTTAGGGTTCTTAACTTTACACTTTTGATCGTGTGGCTAAGATTAAGTCATATCCTAGGGCTAAGATTAAATGATGGAAGTGGCATGGATTGAGTGGGATGGATGGTAGGGAATTAATATGATAGGACAGTGGAGGTTAAATGAACTTATAATTATATAATATAATAATAAATAAATTAAATATAATATAAAATATTAAAATAATATAATATATATTAAAATAAGTTCTATTTTGGCAAGAAAGGGGAAATGGGTCTTTTTAAAGGCAGGTAAGGGAAAATGGGTCTTTTGAAGGAGGGAAAGGGGGATGGAGGACAAGTGGAAGGTGGGATGACTAGGAAGGTGGGTGAATGGATTAAATTTGGTGTCGACAATATTATATCCCTAGAAGTGACAATCACATGGCAAATTTTTTGTTTGTAAATGCATCTGACGCAAATTCCCCTAAAATAGACACTGAATACATTGACAGATTTTCCACTATCTCTGTTTATCATCCATATATACTAGAAAGCATTGTGTACTTGCAAGTTTTTAAGGATGATATTGATATCAAAGATTTTAAGACCATGCAAAATTATTATTCTGATATTTTGTATGATAAAGAAAATGAAGAAAGTTGAAGAATTTCATTGGAGAACTTGTGGAAGTGATACAATTAAAGACAAATAAGATCCAAAAATTATTGGTATCTTTGGAAAATCTCTTTGATGATTTTGATAGAGCTCATAGGCCTAATTTTTAAGAATCAAAAGTAGATGAATTTGATATAGGAACAAAAACAGAACCCAATATAGTGAAAGTTAACAAGGCTTTGGTAGAAAATGAAAGAAATCGATAAATAAATTATCTTAGAAATAATATGTATTATTTTACCTAGAGCTACGATGATATCAAAACATTCAACACTGAAGTTATGTCTCATATCATTCCCATAAAGGAAGGCTCAAAGCCTTATAGGAAAACATAAAGAAAATCCAATCTGACCTTACACCTTGTAATGCAGAAAGAAGTCCAAAAATTATTGGATGTCAAAATTATCAAAAAAATTAGATTCTCTTCTTAGATAGCTAATATGGTACTTGTTAGGAAGAAGAATGGTGACATCAAGCTATGTAAATTTCAAGAATTTGAATAGGAATTATTTAAAAGATAATTATCCACTTTCAAACATGGAATAATTGCTATAGGTATTTGTAGGATCAACCATAATGTCACTACTGGATGGATTTTCAGTAGATAATAAGATTCAAGTAAATCCTAAGGATAGATATAAGACTGCATTTACTACTCCTTAGGGAACCTTTGAGTACCTCAAGATGCCATTTGGTCTCATGAATGTTGGAGAAACCTTCCAAAGAGCAATGGATTTTGCCTTCAAGGGTCTTATGTTCAAAATAGTAGTGGTATATTTGGATGATATAATAGTATTCTCAAAAATACAAAATATCATTTCAAGCATCTATCTCAAGTATTTGAAAGGTGTAAATATTTTGGCATCTCTTTGAACCCTAAGAAGTGTGTCTTTGGGGCTATGCAAGGTAATTTACTAGGACATGTGATGTCTAAGGAAGGAATTTGTATTGATACTCAAAGGAATGAAGCTATTGTTAGAATTCCTCTTCTAAAGAACTTGAAAGTAGTCAAGTCATTTTTTGAGAAAATCAAGTTTGTTCGTAGCTTTGTTCCAAATTTTGCTCAGTGAAGCCCATAAATGACATGATAAAGAAATATGGAATTAGAAAGTGGACTGAGGATAACCTAAAATGATTCTAAAACATAAAATATACAATCACACAGTCTCGTGTGCTAACCTGTCTTGATTACTTGAAGAATTTCAATATTTATTATTTTGCTTCATAAGATACCATCATTACTATTTTGTCTCAAAAATATTAGGAAAAGCATGGAAATCCCATAGCTTTCATGAACACTGGAATGAAGGAAACTCAGTTGAAGTATACAATGATAGAAAAATAGGCTTTCTCCTTGATAATAGCATTGGATCACTTTAAGGGTATATTTAGATCAAATAAAATGATAGCCTGCATTCCATACATTATAGTTAAAAATATCTTCACTCAAAATGAGCCCATAGATAAGTTAGAAAGATGGATGATCAAGCTATAACAGTACAATGTTGAGTTCAAAGTGATAAAAACCATTAAAGGATAAGGTCTAGCAAAATACATGGCCACCAAGGGAGGAGAAGACAACAACAATATAGTCAGAGTAGGAGATGCACGGTAGAATATAAATATTGGTAGTATCAAAGATGATTGGTACAAAGATATAACTTTATATTTGTTGTACTTGTCATTCCCAGTAGGTATATCACAAAGCATAATGAGGAGCATAAAATAGCAAGCTTAGAGATATTATATCCAGGATAACAATTTATATTGGAGATATCCAAATGGTGTATTATTAATGTGCCTTTTTTAGAAATAAGTCCTAGAAGTCATTACAAATTTCACACTAGTTTAGGTAGAGGGTATTTTGCACAAAAGGCAACAACAAATAACATTATAAGAGCAGGATACTACTAACCTTCTATGTTCAAGGATATACACTTGTTGATGAAAAAAATATTAAAATTGCCAGATTTTTTATGGTAAGAAGAAACTGTCTGCTATACCTTTGAAATCGATGGTGATTGAAGCTCCATTTACCCAGTGGGGAATAGATTTATTAGGAGAAATAAATCCAAATTATTTATGAGATTATAAGTGTATAATAATTAGAATGGATTACTTCACTAAGTGGGTAGAGGTAGCCCCATTAAAAATATCAACAACTAAAGTGATCATTAGATTCATAGAAGAGAACATTCTAACCAGATTTATAGTACCTACGAAGTTGATAATAGATAATGCAAATTTCTTCATTTCATATGATATGATAGAGTTTTATGCTAAATATAGCATAGAACTAGCCCATTCCATGAATTACTTACTACCCTCAATGAAATGACTTGGTCGATTTCTCAAATAAAAATCTCACCACTAGGATCAATATATCATTTCAAAAAAATCAAAGAAGTTGGGACAGTGAGCTGAAATATGCTTTGTGGGCAGATAGACTTACTATTAAAAGAGCCATTGGAAAAGTGTATTATGGGCTAGTTTATGGAGAGAAGACACTTTTACCCCTTTAGGTGGAAAGAGCATGAAAGGCTAGATGCTTTGCAAAGAAGGCTAGATCAAATTATCGAATTGGAAGAGAATACAAGAGAAACTCTGGTGAAGATGACTCAAGAAGCTCTAAACATAGTTAAGTTCTTCAATAAAATAGCAAAGAGAGTGTCATTAAAAGAAGGTTATGTGGTGTTATATTGGGATCTAAAAAATGATAGGCACAATGAAATAGAGAAGTTTAAGCTGAAGTGGCTAGGGCCCTATCAAATTGCTTAGAAGGTCGGACAACATACCTACAAGTTAGTAGACATGAAGGGAGAAAATTTCCTATACCTATGAATGGCTAGCATTTAAATATCTTCAACCCACTGCATGAGAGGAGTACGAGTTGAAAAAGGTTTTAAAAAAAAAAAAAAAAAAAAAAAAAACTAAAAATGAAAGAAATGATGATTCCTCAAATTTTGTAATGGTCCTTAGGTGATTAGGCAAGTAAAATCTAGTTCTTATCTCCGTTATTTCATTTTTGTCACTAGGTGATTAGGAATGATAGTTAGTAGTAATCATATTTACAACATCATGTTATTTTAACCTTTCATAACTTAGGTTATTTGGTAGATTTATGTTTGCCAATTCCATTTTAATTTATTTTTATGATTATCAACTGATTATTTTGGAGTTCTCAAAAACATTCATATATCGTTAATTTCATTCATATCTCCTATCCTAGTTAGATCCTGTGTTGGAGTACAAAAATTTTAACTTGCTTTATACCCCTAATTTTCAAAATTATTTAAATTTAATTATCTAGGTTATTTTAGGGAGTCTTGGTAATCTCAAATAATATGGAGTCATTTAAGTGCAAGGTTCGTGTTGATGACTAGAGGTTTTGGGAAAATTAGTCTTAGGGGTCTGAATCATCATAAAACAACCATGTTATAGTCCTTATTTGCATTCGTAAAGAAAATTATTTATAAGGTCTATACCTTCATCCTAGCATTCCATATCCTATTTTATTGCCTCATTTATGTGTCATTTCATCATTCATTCATTATCATCTTAGTCCATTAATCCACAAAATTCCTTCCATAAGCCTTCATCGCACTAAAATTCATAAGGTTTTCAAGTCATTTTCAACCCATCTATGTTTTCCAATTATCACTAAGGCCTATACCTTAGTTCATCACCCAAATTATTTCCCTCGATATCATAATGTTAATGTATTGAATGATAAAAGTCCTCATCACTCGTTGAAATCCCTTGTCGCTCATCCATAAAAAATCACCCTAAGAAATCAGTGATGTGCTATTTATACATAACTTAAGGGTCTAGACATCATGAGTTATCACTTCTCTCCTCCTATTCATATGAGCGTTGTCATAATTCATTAAGTCCTAAGGATGATCAAAGGTCCCTATTCATATCATTGTTTATTTTTCTTGAGGCCTAATCTATTATTTTCTATGTCTTTTTCACACACATATATATATATATGCCTAGGTCACATAAAGTCCTCTCCATGGTTTAATCCCTAAGTTAGTCCTAAAAATCATAAAGTTTACCCTATCACCAATGCCAGTTCCTCATTGCTCATTCATGAGTGATTGCACCAAAATATCAATGATAACATTGGCTAAAAATGTAATGAGCTCTCTTTAGGTCATTGGTGATATACCCTCATTTTCGATCCATCAATGCTAGATTTAGTCAAATGATGATAACACTAGTTGAAGTAAAACCAAGTTCTAGTCAGTTGCTCTTAAATATTCCCCATCACTCATCCAATAACTATAATATTATTTGATTGACAAATATTTTTTAGGGTCCGAGTCTCATGAGTAATAAGTCCCCCTCACAATAAATAAAATCATCTTATCCTTTAAATCCTTAAGTCCTAAGACAAAAAAATCATGAAAAGTTGAGATTAATGGTTTATCAAGTCTTCCTTAATACCCCCGAGGTCATAAAAGTTTCCCCATTGTGGTCATTCATGTCATAAACAATACATTGGATTCATAGTGGCTTCCTAAGGGTTGAATCCATTAAATCCATCCACTAATCCCTTAATTGCAGTATTAGGTCTCCATTATCGATGAAAATATATCGTTATCGATCCATCAATGATAGAGCAGGCAGATAAGCAATGAGCTCATCAACGACTTAGATCAAACCAAGGAAATCTACGATGCTTCACCCATCAACAATGCATTGAAGAAAGTGCTCAATCAATATAAATTTAATAGTCTAAGATTTAATAATGACAATGAGGTGGATAGTGCCCAAATGATAGCTAGAGGTACATGCATATCTATCTGAGACCTGAGTGGATAAAAAAAGTACTCATAGCTATCTTGAAGATATCAATCCTAGAAAAATGTAATAAATGTAGCACCAATAAAAATTTGACATGAAAAATATTGGACCTACCCGAATGGTCATGGTACTAATTTCTCATAACACTACATTTATGAAGAAGTCCAGGTCACAAGGATGTGTTTTAAGAACTCAAATTGCGTGACCAAATTTTGAAGTAGAGCATTCTAATTTCTGCAAAATTTGCAACATACAAGCAAATGAAATCATGGCACCTTTCAATTCACCTCAATTTCCTGATGTTCTAAGCATAAAGAAAGTACTACAAATCCAAGTCCATTTTAATCTTAGTAAAGGTGAATTTATATTCCAAGAACACATCAAAATTTAGAGGAAACAAGTGAGAAAATATTGATTCACATGGGTAAAGTCAATGAGTAAAATAGAACATCATGGATCATATAGGATGAGGCTAGCTCGTGAACCAAATAGCATGAATGAAAAACTCAATGAATGTGTAAGCACCAGTTCAAAGCAAGTCAAACATTCTCAAAATCCAAAAGAATGAGTTTACAATAATCATCTAATGAATTGTTCTACTTCAATCTGATCCTATATAAATAAATATATCTTTTGAGACTAGATAGATGTTTTAGTATCCAATATGGGCCAAAAAGTGCAAGAAGGCTATAGAAGAGAGAATAAGAAGCTCAAGGGGCACCCATTCATTAAATTTAAGAAATGCATAAGGCATAGAAGAAATAAACAATCTGCTAAACATTGGTAATCTGTTTGCCTTGGATGTGACCCTATGTCCTAGTGGAATATAGTTATAGAAGAATCGCCTCGACGAAATATAGTTAAAAATATGTATTGCTATCAGTGGTTCATTTATTTTTTGCACCTCTAATTCTTTTCTTTGTTTTCCTTTTCCTCATCTTTCTTGATACTTTAGTACCTTTGCTTATCACCTGCCTATAAAAATACCGCCTATTCCCCATTTTTTGGTATCCTCCTTTGTTTTTTGTGTACCTCAAAACTATACATTGTACTCCCACCATAATTTCATGTGTATTATGAATTTCATTTTTCTTATCATATCACATCCACCCCATTTTTGATCATTCTATATTTATTTCTTAGATATGGTTTTGCCTCTTATCTCAGTGCATTAGAAGACATCTATTTCATTTTCACATAGATAAGAAGCTACCTAATTTTTGCAAATTGTAGGCAAGAGATATAAGGATTTAAATGAAAATATCATAAGAGGACAATTTGAGGTTAGCACTGGGCCCACCATAGAAAAGTATAAAGAATCTGAGCTAGTTGCAAAACTAAATTAATAATAAACTCTTTTTCAAGGAAGTTAGAACCAATAAAGCTAAAAAGTCAGATCTTGATAACATATGGAATTATTTTGGGATATATGGAAACACTTCTCAGATTTTGACAACCTGTGACAACCTAAGTTTTCATTGTAACACACTCTAGAGATAAATGGTAGAGAAAGCTACAGGTGGTTACATATACAACACACATTTGTAACTGAATTTTAGTAATTCAAATTATAAAAGAGACCTCCAAAGCTAGGATGATCATCAAGCAATAGAATAGAAAAATTTACCCTTATTTTGCACGTCTTAAATTCAAATAATTTATATTATATTTAGATAAATATAAGTTACATAACAATACTATATATATTTTTTATGTTTATCCATAAATATAATATAAAAACCTAATAGTGTGGTGGTTAGGTATAACAAAATCTCAAATAAATTTTAATAAAAAGTTTAATACATTATTTTGCGACCATTAGATATAAAGTAAAATTATTTTAAATTAGCCAAAATAATAAATAATTTGTAATATTATTTGCCTTTGTAGGACAAGTGGAGAAGGTGAGCCTGGCCTAATTGAATGGGAGGTCTACAGTTCAAACCTCTACGATGCGAAGTGGGATACAAAATCTCTTGTGGTATCCCTCTAGATAGTGGTATACCCGAATGGGATGACATTGTCAGCCACCTAAGAGCGTCTCTAGAGGTTTATTTCTAACCTAAAATAGTCCACCTTTGTAGTGCAAGTGGAGAAGGTGATCTTGACCTCATTGAATGAGAGGTCCATGGTTTGAACCTTTACGATGTGAAGATGGACACAAAAATATCTCTTGTGGCTTCCCTCTATATAGTGGTATCCTCAAATGAGACAACATTGTTGACCACCTAAGAGCGGCTCTCAAGGTTTCTTTCTAACATAAAAATTTCATTTGGCTTTTAAAAAATATTGTGAATTCTAGAGCTCCCACTCTCTTCGGGAGTGAGAGGAGGATTTCTTTATTAGAACCTATATTTGTCCTTCCTATGGATTATCTTATGGGATCTAGTTTAGTTGATGCTACTTTGATTGGGATCTGGTTCCAATTGGAGGGTGTGAACAATAGGCATGGTGGGTAAGGTTAGCCTTGATACTTCTCTATTTACTATTATGATTTCATTGAAAAAATTGCTCTACTCAGGCACTTGGTGGCTTTTTCCTGGTTTTAATTCCATCCAGATGGTGGTGTAGGTTTGGAAAGCCTTCCAAAACCCTGTGGTCATCTTCTTGAGACTTGATCCATTTGATCAAAAGTTCTAAGAGCCTTTAAAAACCTTTTTAAGATTGGGGTAGCCTTCCAAAACCCTATGGTCATCTACTAGAGTCCTGATTCACTTGTATAAGGTTTTGGGGGCCTTTCAAAACCTTATTTTCAACCCTAATATTTGCTGGTTTTTGGATTCGGTTGCTAGTATGTCATTCTTATTTCGCGCAGTGGTGCATGTTTTGCTAAATAATGAGATATGGTTCTACTTTTTTGAATTGATGGACAAGTATTTCCTCTAATGGTATTTGATAGGGGGTTCTACCTCTTTCCTCATACCCTATTTGGGGGTTTGCTCTATTTTCTTGGATGGATATTCGATTCGTTGGAAGATTGCTTTGCTGCAACATATTTTTTCCTAGATTCATTCTGGAGAAGCTATGAGTGATCTCAGGTATTATTAAGTTGTCTATATTTATTTGCACAACTTTGGCAGGTTTTTTATCATGAGCTTCAACCTTTTTGGTGGTATTTCGAATCATTTCCTTTTTAAGAGGGAAAGTTTTTTTCTGGTTCTAGATTTTAGTAGGAAGTGGTTGTTTTCTATTTGTTCTATTTATAGTTATTTTCCCATTTGGACTAGGAGGGAGTTTCCAAATTTTAAATCTAATGTTCAACGAGAATGTGTCCTATTTTCCCTGAGATGTGAATTTTCTTGTTCTTTTATATCTTTAGAATGCTGGCAGGCTTTAGGTTTGGGGATCCTTCCAAAATCCTATGGTCCTCTATTGGAGGCTCGATCTACTTATACAAGGTTTTGAGAGCCTTGATTTTTCATTTCACTTTTAGTATTTGAGCAAGAATTTGAATTTCAATTCATTTTAGTGCTCTTGGTTCTATTTGAATGGAAAATAGTTATTTTTCTATCCTTGTGTTTGTTTAGGCTCGAGGAGCCTATCAAAATCTAGTGGTCTTCTTCTTGAGGTATGATCCACTTGTATAAGGTTTTGGGAGCCTTTAAAAACTTGATTTGTAAAGGTTTGAAGTCCCTTCCAAAACATCCTTGTGAGGTTCGAGGAGCCTTCCAATACCTATGGTCCTTTGCTTGAGGTCTGCTTTTTTTTTAAGGTTCTAGGAGCCTTTCAAAACCCTGCTTAATGGTTTAGGGATCCTTTCAAAACCCTCTTATTTAAGGTTAAGGGAGCCTTTCAAAAACCCTTTGTTTAAGGTTTGGGGAGCCTTTAAAAACCCTATATTTGGGTAGAATTCTAGTTTATTATTGTCAGAGTGATGACTAAATGTGTTGGATACTTGTTGGTTGAGGTCTGTATTTCTATAATTAGGATTCCTATCCTTAGCGGGAAGATCTAATATTTTTATTCTAATTTTTTAGTGCTCTTGATGTTTCTATAATTAGGATTCCTATCCTTTAGCGCTTTGTTAAAATCTGTTTTTTTTATCATCATATGGCTTGGATGGTTGTCCCATGTTCTTGATTTTCTTCTCTAGTAATGGATTTGGGTGAGAATATCCTTCTAGTATTTATTTTATTTTTTAAAGTTTAGGAATAAATGCTAGTTGTTTTGGATCTAAGGGATCCGACTATCTCAATTGTTGGATCAATATTTTTTGGATGCTAAATCCAATACCATTTGTGATATTTGGAGTTTTTTGAATATCTTTGTGGTTTTCTAAAGGTTGGGAGACCATCCTAAAACCCCTATGTAAAAGGTTTGGGGACCCTTCCAAAAATTCTTTTAATACCAATAAAAAAATATGTAATCCTCACCATAAAATATGAATAATAAGTATCATGTATATCCCTTTATAGATTTATTATTTTATTAATTAATTACTAAGTCCTAAAACACAATAATTAATTTGTATCTATCTATATTCATGCTCTCAAACTCTAATTCATCTTCTTAAAACAAGATCATCGACATGGGAAAAATATTTCTACTTTGAAATTATGATATACAAGTGAGGATTTGAATTCTATAAAACCCATGAATCTATCCTTTAATACCAATCATGAGCTTATATGAACATATATGTAGTTATTAAACCCTATGTACAAATTAATTTCAATTGTACCTTTAGTATCTTAGTTCATGTTGTATATGTTTTTCATCTTAACACTACCTTTAAGCAAATGTATCAATATTTTTATTTTTGACAAGAAATTTATTAATATTATTATAAATATCTTATATTAAAATAATCTCAATCCCCTAACCATTATATATTTTTTATATACCATATTCTTATGCATTTTACTAAACCATCCAATTTTATATTTTATTTTGACCCTCTCTATTTGTATATTACATTTTTTCTTAGATATAAGTTAGTCAAATACCAAGTGTCATATTTATTTCAATAATTCATTCTATCAATATTATTGCTTTTCAAATAATTGCAATGTCATCATTCTATAATAAATCAAATCAGAATAAAATTTAGATATCCTTTGTACCAAGTGATAGTCATCTATCCATACATCAATCGTTTGTACTTTTTAAAGAGGATATTTCATATAACTATTCAAATGATTTTGTGTTATGTAGTGATTTATGTAGTTTTTGGACAAATATTTATTTATTTATTAATATATGATAAATGAACATGATATTTGTTAAATTTTAAATATAATATCTTTAAGAATATGATGCGGGAGCATCCCAACAATACCTGAAATATGAACAATCATGGAGATGAAAGGCCAATTGTTCACCTCTTGTGCAACCATGAATATAAATTATTTTTTTGTCTAAGTGTGGGCATAGAGAGGAAAAGAGAGATTTCAATTTGGCATGTAACTCCAATGAATAAATAAAAAAATTCATTTTTTTACCTTTGTGAATTTAATTCTATAAACTGTGTATTTGAAATTATGTGTGTTTTGTGTTCCATTGTGTAGGTTCTTAGGGATCATGGGATAAGTTACAGTCATATAATGAAGAACTATAATGTAGGTATTAAAAATTTGTAAATCCCTTCGAACGAGAGGAGGAAGGAACACATTAAGGACAACCACCAACAATAGAGGATAATAGAGTTTTTGAAATGTGATCCCATGGAAAAATATCATTTGATAAAGCAATACGAATAAGATTTGGTGAAATTATTCGAAATAGTAGTTTATATGGATTAATACATGGAAAGGAGTTGCTAATCACCTTGGATATAGTCAGGAAGAAAGACGTTGTATGCAATATGGTTATGCAACTAACCTACTAAGTTGATCTAATCGCATGACAGCCTAGGGTTGACCAATTGTTGTTAATATTGAACGATTATAGTATGAAATGTATGATCTCCTAGAGTTGTATGATTACAATGTGAATGGTATAATTTACCATGGCTATTTAGATTGAATGATTGTAGTGTGAATTGTATGATTCTAGGAGTGAACAATTACAATGTAAATTGTATGATTTCCAAGGTGTATGCTTGTAGTGTGAATGGGTTGTACAATTGCAATGTGAGTTGTACAATTTTCAAACTTATACGATTTTTTATGAGTTGTACAATTTTCCCAGCATTGAATGGTTGTAATGTGAGTTGTACAATTTCTAGAATTATATTATTATAGTTTTGAACGGTTGTACCTATTGTAGAATGATTACTTAGATCTTATCATGATGTGAATTAAACGATTTGCTAGCCTGAATAATTTTCCATTGATTACATAAGTACCATCATCGAATTATTGAAGAAGAATATTTTAGCTTGATTGAGGATTCTTGGAGGTTTCATTCTTGCTGCTTCATCATTTGGTATCATATCTAGAAGATCTCTAAGGAGTAAGGGGTGATACGTGTCTAAGGAGAGATGGTACAACGAGGAAGAGGGAGACCACGAGGACATTGAACTATAGATTTTTTGGAGATGATAAAAGTAATTATTACTTGATTTGATGCATTAGAAACCACCCATAGGAGGGGCACCCAAGTTGATTATGTGAGTAACAATGAGAAGAGGAAGAAGATGAATTAGATCAAGCAGGAGTTCACAATAAATAAGAAGAAGGAGACCTAGGAGAAAGGTTAATCTAGGCAATTGCTAACATGGGTAGAAAGACCAAGTTAGAACCCCCATCATATGATGGAAATTTAAACCTTGAAGAAATAATCAATTGGATTGCAGAGATGGAAAAATATTTTGATTTTGAATCAATTGTACACCCTAAGAAAGTAAAATTTTCTTGTATAAAGTTGAAAAGGTACACGTCCTTGTGGTGGGACCATGTTCAAAATTAAAGGCAAAGAAAAGAAAAAGAGAAGATAAAGACATGGGAGAAAATGGTCACCAATTTGAAGGTCAAATTCCTCCTATCATATTACCAATTGGACCTTTTTAGGAAGTTGCAAAATTTAAGATAAAAATAAATAACTGTGAAATATTACACACAAAAATCCTATTAGCTCACCAATAGGGTTGGCCATTTGGAAGGTGACTAGGAGAGTTTTTTGAAGTATACCAATGGACTATGGTTTTCCATACAAGATGAAGTTAGCATGATAAAAATAAATATGGTAGAGTAAGCCTACCAATATGCCTTGAAGGCTGAAGAGAAGTTATTGTGTAGATACAAAATAATCAAAGAGGAAGAGGGCGGTATTCACGAGGATGAGGGCAAGCAAGCAATGTAAGAGGACAACAAAAACATGAAAAAGAAGCTGGTACTTCTCATAATAGCTTTAGCTAGAATGCGAGAGTAGGAGGAGATTTCTCAAGGGGAAGAGGTAGCTTTGGTAGGGGAAGTAATAAAGGATTCTCTAGAAGCCATTATAGGTGTGGGGAAGATGGTTATCAAGCATTTGAATGTCCAAATGTACAAGAAAGTGGTAGTAAAGAAAAGGATATTAGGAACCATGTTGCAGTAGCATATGAGGAAAGTGTTGCTTCCCTAAGACACATGGAAGAGCTGAAATAAGGAGAATACCTCATGATGAAGAGAGTTCTAAAAACAAATAAGAGAGAATGTGAACCTGCCTAGAGGAGAAGTATTTTTAGAACAATGCGCAAATCCAAGGTAAATATTGCAAAGTTATTGTAGATAGTGGAAGTACAAATAATATTGTGTCCAATTAAATGGTAAAAAAAAATAGGGTTGAGTCAGATAGAGCACCCCAATCCATAAAAGGTATCTTAGCTGTAAAAGGGACACACAATTCTAGTCAGTGAGCAATTTCAAATGAGATTATAAATTGGATCTGATAGATATGAGGTCATGTGTGATATTATGCCTATGAATGCTTACCATGTGTTGTTGGGAAGACCTTGGTAATTTGATAGAAATATTGTATACGATGGTATGGAAAACACCTAAACTATTATGAAGGATGGTAAGAAGTATGTATTGGGTCCCTTGAAGGATAAGGATGAAAGAGAGGATAATGATCTGAAGGTATGTTTAATTTTTGGAAAGCGATTTTTAAAAGAAATAACAAGGAATAAAGTGTGTTTAGCATTGATTACCAAACCCATAGAGGGTGGGATAGTAAACCAAGAGGATAAGGTTCTAGGTGAAGTCAAGGAGTTGTTAGAAGAGTATGCATAAATTTTGTCAAAAGAATTGCCATATGGATTACCCCTGATGAGGAGTATTATCCATCATATCGATTTGATTCTAGGATCAATTTTACCAAATAAGGAAGCATAGAGATTGATACCAATGGATAACAAGGAAATACATAGACAAGTCCAAGAGTTACTGGACAAGGGACTGATTAGGGAGAGTTTGAGCCCATATGCAGTACCAACTATACTTATACCAAAGAAAGGTGGAGAATGGTGAATATGTACAGATTCAAGGACTATCAATAAGATAACCATATAGTATAGATTTATATTTCCATGCATGGATTTCTTGAATGGATCAAAGTACTTCATGAAGAAATATTTGAAGAGTGGTCATCATCAGATCCGAATCAGAGAAGGGGGTGAGTGGAAAATTGCATTAAAAATAAAGGATAGATTGTATGAATGGTTGGTCATGCCATTCAAATTGAAAAATACATACAATAACTTTATGCAGTTAATTAATGAAGTACTTAATATATTTATTAGCAAATTTGTGACTGTCTATTTGGATGATATTTTGATATTTAGTAAGAGCAAAGAATGGCATTTTACACATTTAATATTGGTATTACAGAGACTTAAGAAAGAGAAGTTGTTGGTCAACTTGAATAAGCGTAGTTTCATGAATGGAGAATTGATGTACTTGGATTTTGTTATTTCTCCAGAAGGATTGCGAATGGATCCTGATAAGGTTAAGGCTATTGTGAATTGTCCATCACCAAGAAGTAAGTTTGAGACAAGAAGTTTTCATGGGATAACAATTTTCTATAGGAAGTTTATCAAAAACCTTAGTGGTATTTGTACATCGATTACAAAAAAACTAAAAGGAGGGAGGTAAGAATTTAAGTGGACAAGTGAAATGAAAAGGAGTTTTTGATTCCTAAAGAAAAATATAACAGAGCAACCAATTATATCATTACTATATTTCAATAAGGTTTTTCAAGGGGATTGCGATGCAAGTGGGACAACAATAGGAGGAGTTATAATCTAGGAGAGTAAGCCCATTGTCTATATCAGTGAGAAGCTAAATGAAGAAAAGAGGAAATACTGGCTCCATGACAAATATTTTTATGCTATCATTCAAGCCTTGAAGAAATGGTGGTACTATTTGCTACAAAAATAATTTGTCTTGTTCATAAATAATCATGCTTTATAGTTTATTAACAATCAAAGTAAATTGAATCATGGGTAGAATTTCTGCAAGGGTACTCAAGTGGTAAATCAAATCGAGTAGCTGATGCCTTGAGCATGAAAAATTTGCTAGTGAATATGATGAGAGTAAAAGTTAGTTTTGATGCTATGAAGGAGCTTTATAAGGATGATGAATATTTCAAGGAATATTGGGTAGTAAGCAATTATCCTACTATAGGAAATAGGACTCTATGGCTTGAATATTTCATCCAATAAGAGATGTTATTGTTATATTTTTATGGGAGGTAGTACAACCATAATATGTAGGATAACTAATATGAGATAACTATAAATCTAATGGCATTATAATATGTAGGAAAATAAAGAAATGAACATCTGAAAATAACTAAAAAATATGCCATTAATGAGAATGATAAAAATAGTACAATGTTATATAATGGAGGACATGAACACTCCATAAAAGTATATGAAATAACTACATTGTACCACACTACATCTACTACACATTGTATACTTACTATATCACTCTCCTCTCTTACTTACATACTACAACTATGAGACCTTTATATAAAAATATATATTGCTTGGCCTTTACTCTACCTAGGACTCATGTACATGTGGACTACATGCACATTTAAAATATGCACATTGACACTTGTGCATTTATTATAATGAAGTAACTAACTAACTTTACTCTGAAGTAAAGTCCTACTTTAGATATGTACCAAATGTGGTACATTTACATGACCCAAATGATGTAATATACTCTAACACCCCCTTGTATTATATTATTTGGGTATTGAAGACTTTAGTATTCAATATGGATCTTTGTCTTTGGACCAATCTTCAACTTGATTTGGTTCTTCTTCTTATTCTACTTCTATTTTTGTGTTGTTCCTTCTTGTCATTTTTCTTTCACTACTTTTTGTTGTTTATGACTATTTGGAGGTATCTTTGATGTTGCAGTATTCTACGAATCCTTTATGGAATAGTGAAATCATAATTTTACAAGTTATAAGCGGGTCATAACTGCTTCCTTTCTTATTCAATGATCTCTTGTATGACTTGTTTTCCTGATCTTCACAAAATTTAAGCTTGAGTTCATTGTTAGTGGATGCTTTTGAAACAAGATCTTGCAAGAAATAGTCTAATCTAAATATTAGTTTCTCCTTAAATATTTTATAGTATTTGTCCTTGTTGTAACAATAGTAAGGTGGATGATATTTTCTTCCACAATATTTACATGGATGAAAACTCTAGCAGTTATCCTTCTCATGACCACATTTGCCTCAGTAGGTGCATAGTAAAGATATTATGATGTCTTTATTACCTATTTTAGGAATATCATGTTTATCTATTTCTTTGATGAAATAGTTGAACCATGTATGTACAATTGAAGATATTCTATCTTTAACTTTTTCATAATTTGCATGAGATATTTTTGATCAATATTCTTTTCTACATTTTGAATATGATTAATTCTCTTTACTATCTCATTAGAAGATGTGCTTGAAGAATCTATTTCTACAAGACTATAAGTTTGTGAGTTTTCAAAAATTTCTTTTAAATTCTATTGATTCTTCACTTTCATTTGTATCTTCTGTATTATCCATTGAGTTTTCTAAATCATCAATCATGCTTTTAAGCCATATTGGTATTTTTATTTCACCTTATCTTATTACATGATTTAATGTGTTCTTTGAAGTAGACATCCTTATAGCTCCTTAGTATGTGAATCAATTTGATAAAACTTTTCTAAACTTAGGTTTTGTAGAATTCCTTGTGTCTCCCTAGTGATTAGAGTAAGCTATAAGCTTAATAAAGTGCTTAGTAAATAATAGTTCACTTTTGAGTTGATTTTGTAATGTTCTATAAGTAACAATAATCAACTTCTATTTCACCTTATCTATCCTAATGAACTATGCACTTAATTTGAAGTTCTCTATGGTTGGATTTATATTGCCCCTTTAGTATGAATACAAGACAAGTGTAAGTATATAATTCCAACTTCTTCAAGTAAATAAAGAAATTCCTTTTATAACCCTTCAATAATATGATCTTTAATTTTATAAATTCCATAAATACTAAGATTTGGTGTAGTATGCCTTATAACTCCCTACTTTGGAATATTAGAAAATAATAATAATAGTTTTTGCAAATTTAATATTTATTGTTTACTAAGGTTGACAACCTTATATCTCCTACTTGGTGATTTGTAAATATTTATAATTTATTCTACTTTTGTTAGGATGGCTTCCTTGCTTTCTAAGGTTGTTATTTTAATAATAGTAATCAACCTTATTCTTAACTCCTTATAACTCCATGTTTTAAAAAGCAAATAATTAAATAATATACTTATCTTCCTTCAATGTAGGTGGCTTGGTTGACAGTGAGTATTCTAAGATAGGATGCTCTCACTAGATGATGGTAATGTAATTGATTTTGTTCTCCCTTTATGGTGATGTATGTGGTCTTGCTTTCCCTTAACTGTGGTGATTTAAGTGGTTTAGCTCTCCTTTGATGGTAGTGATGTAAGCTTTCATTGTATGCTGGTATTATATACCATCATACAATGCATCTTTTATATTTCAATGTATATTCACTGTAATGCGACTGGCTTCAATATACTCTCCTCAAAATTTGCTTACAATTTCCCTTGCTTCTTGGATATGACTGCTACTTGCTCTATTCCTTGAGAGCAATATATTATTGCCTTTCTAATCAAACAATAGTAACTCCTTCACTTGGATAGTTTAGTAATAATAAATCTAAGCTAATAATCATGCAAATAATATGATTTTGAAAGTGTTATTTTTGTAGTAACTTTCACCTTTAATAAAATCCTTAGTGCACCTTAAATATGAGACTCTCCAATTCTCGATTTGTAGCTTCTTTCAATGATTTTAACATTTTTTTTCTTCTCCACTCCTTGGAGGAATATGAATCTATTTGGTGGATTCTCTAGGCCATAATAGATTGTAGATTTTGTGCACTGAATAATGTCTTTAAAAACTTTGAAATTTTGAGCTTTGTGCACTTTGGTTTATTACCTTAACTCAATCAAACAATGCACATAATTTTCTTCAAGAGTAAATAAGTTAGAAAATCTAGAATAGTACAATAGTAGACTCACCCTATTGCTCCTTTAATGCACTAATAGAAAATCTTAAAGAACTCTCAAATGCGCTAATAATTTCTACAAATGTCTTAAGAGTAATTATAAAGAACCCTTAAAAGTAATATATAATATGCACTACAATCAGTGTTGTAGGATGTAGTCTTCTTGATTCTTATATAGACAATAGGTAGATGATATTTTTTATTTTTTCAAAATATATCTAACTCCTATTTAATTGTGCATGCAATAACTCTAAAATAAACTTCCTTCTGTACTTCTTTTGAAGACTATAATGTAACCTTCTCTTTTTGCAACTTCTAAAGAATTAAAATAGTGCTTAATGGAACTAGATAATAACCCAAATTAAAGTTCAACTAATAAACCTATTTGCACCTAATTTGCTTACCTTACTAATCTATAGATGAAATATTGCAGGGTGATTCGATTCACCTTATTTCTGCCCTTTTACTGGATGAGTGTGTAGCTATTCTTGGTTGTCCTAAATAGCCTTGTAAATCACCAATTTGCAACTTAGTAACTCCTTTATATTGCTGCAATTTAATCTATAGTAGGTGAATACTATTAGCCTTCAAGATGAAATCTAAAAATTCTAAAGTTTTACAGATAGTAATGCTATCCTAATTGCTTCCCTTTCACAATCAATTTTTGCACTAAAATGTTGCTTTTAAAACTCATAAATTTGGTAGGAAATTTCCTGAGATTGTAGCTAAATTTTCCTTAAATAACCCTTTCAATATTTTGCTATGGATTCAGCAAACCCCAATCTCCAGATGAGCCATATAGCCTCCAAAGGTAATCTTCAAATATTTTTTGTTTGGTAGTAATGTATGGCTCATTTCTCTTTGTCAAATTCTAACTTCTATCTGGGCCTTATTCTCAAGATTTTGAGTATATTGAGATCTTCAGTATTTTCCTTCAGTATTTGGCACTCGTCAAATTCTTCTCCTTTTGGGATTATTGTTAGATGATGATAATTATTCCAAATTTTGCTCTATTAGTAACTCCTCCTTGCTGGTAGATTTCTCTAATGAGTTCTCCTAGGAACTCCTTTAATGGTCTTATTCAGATTATGAAAATAAGTCTCTCTAAGCCTTCTCCTTGTTTCTCCTTGAGACCTCTCCAAGGTCTTCAGTCTTGTAGCTTCTCTGGTCTTCCAAATGAGACATTTCCTTCAACCTTCTACTAAGTGTTGGCAATGATATTTTCTTCTTGGATCTCTAAAAACTGTTGCTGCTAGAATATAGAATAGGAACTTTGTTGGCCCTTATTTACTTCTATAATTTGTAAGCTTTAATGGAGATCATCAACCTCCAATATTCCAAAACTAAAAGTTTTTAAATGGACCTTCTAAAGGTCTCTTAATCTTATTTTGGATGATTTATTCAATCTGCTATTTGCAGTATTTGATGAAGATCACCAACCCCCAATATTCTTCTTGAGTCTTCTTTAGAGTCTCTTGAATCAATAGTAAGGCTTCTATGGCCTTTTATTCTTCTAAAATCTTGCAAGTTTGTAATCTCTAGTTATGAGATATCTCCTCAATTCTATAAAATATTTAGTATTCTACTTATTAATACAAGTGTTAGATTGATTCTAAGAAGATATTCTTCATAGCTCTCTTGTAGGAAGCTTACCAACCTTTTTTGAATCTCCTTTTCCTACAACAAGATGTTAGAAACTAAAATGGTGGAAATTGTAAATATAGAGATGACGAGTCTTCTCCAGTTGATTTGTCAATATAGTAGAATACACAGTGAGTTCTAGTATTCATGAGTTTTATTATAGCCTTGTGGAAATACTCTAGCCAAATGTAATCTCAAAAATTCTATAAATGAGATTTCTAGATTTCTTCTCAGTCTCAGTTGTGGCTCTCCCTATTTCCTATCTGATCTACCATGTGCTCTGATACCACTATTAGCTTTTGATGGGAGGTAGTACAACTATAATATGTAAGATAACTAATACAAGATAACTATAAATCTAATGACACAATAATATGCAGGAAAATAAATATATGAACATCTACAAATAACTCATAAAAATACCATTAATGAGAATGACAAAAATAGTACAATACTATATAATGGAGGACATGAAAACTCTATGGAATTATATGAAATAACTACATTGTACCACACTACATCTACTACACACGGTATACTTACTACACCACTCTCCTTCTCTCTTACTTACATTCTATCTACTACTACACCTATGAGGTATTTATATAGAAATATAGATTTCTTGACCTTTACTCTACCTAGGACTCATGTACGTGTGGACTACATGCATATTTACAACATGCATATTGACACTTGTGTATTTATCATAATACTTGAAGTAACTAACTAACTTTACTCTATAGTAAACTCCTACTCTAGATATGTACCAAATATGGTACATTTACATGACCCAAATGATGTAATATACTCTAACAGTTATTCAAGGGGCACCAACTATGCATACCACAAAGTTAAATGAGAGAAAATTTGATAAGGGAAAAATATTGTAGGTGACTTGCAGGACATTTTGGGATGGAAAACATCATGAAACAACTTGAAGAAGGCTACTAATGACTTAGAATGACAACGGATGTAAGAATATTTGTGCAAGGTTGCCAGGTATGCCAGTATGCAAAAGGAAGGAGCCAAAATATAGGGTTATATTAGCCATTATCCATTCTAGAGAGACTATAGGAAGATATAAGCATGGATTTTGTTATTGGATTGCTGAGGACACAAAGAAGAAATGACTCTATTTTTGTTGTGGTTGATAGATTATCAAATATAGCACATTTTATACTTTGTTATAAGATGAATGATGTGATGCATATCACTACTTTATTATTTACAAAAGTGGTGAGATTGCATGGTTTACCAAAGAGTATTGTTTTAGATAGGGATAGCAAATTTTTGTGTCATTTTTGAAGGACATTGTGAAAGAATTTGGGTACTAAGTTGGCATTTAGTTTGGCATATCATCCATAGATCAATGGACAAACTAAGGTTGTGAATATGAGTCTTGGAAATTTGTTGAGATGCCTGGTCGACAAGAATGTGAAGCTTTGGGATACTATTTTGACACAAGTAGAATTTGCGTACAACAACTCATTAAATCAAAGCACAAGTAAAATTCCATTCTATATTGTTTATGGAATATGTCTACATGGAGCAGATGAGTTATGAAAGATAGTTGATTTGCAGAGACCAAGTGTTATTGCATTGGATTTTTCTAACTATATTCATGATTTACATTAGGAGGTGTGAAGTGATTTAGAAAGGAGTGTCATGAAGTATAAATAACATGTTGATCACAAGCAAAGAGTGCTAGAATTTTAGGTTAGATATTTGGTTCTAGCATATTTACAAAAGGAGGAATTCTCAAAAGGTACTTACATTAAGTTAAAATGGAAGAAGATTGGACCCTGTAAGATCTTGAGGAAGTTTACCGCCAATGCTTACAAAATAGAACTACCAGAAGGAGTGGATATATCACCCATTTTCAATGTAGCAGATTTATACCCATACCATGAAGGATCAACTTGTGAACAAGAGGATGTAGTTTCAAGACTTCCAACCATTTATTTGGTACAACTACCAGAAAAGGAATATGATGAAATTGAGATGATTATAGATTCCAGGGTTGCCAAAAATATGAGAGGTAAGGAATATCATGAATACTTAGTCAAATGGAAGAATCGATAAATTGAGGATACTACATGGATAAACGCATCTGAGATTGCCAAATATGATGTTCATATTGAAAAATGGTTGAATGTTCATGAACAATTTTATTTTACTCGATGAGTATGATGCGGAAGCATCCTAACAATACTTGAAATATGAATAGTCTTGGAGCTAAAAGGTCAACCATTCACCTCTTGTGCAACCATGGCTATAAATTATTTATTTTTGTCTAAGTGTGGGTTGGTATAGAGAGGAAAAGTGACATTTCAATTTGGCTTATAACTCCAATGAATAAATAAATTTTTTTATCTGTTTATCATTGTAATTTGAAGATATAAATTATGTATTCAAAATTACGTGTGTTCTATGTTCCATTGTGCAGGTTCTTGGGGATTGTGGGATAGGTTTCAACCCGATAAGGAAGAACCATGACATAGGTGCTAAATTTTTTGTAAAACCCTTCAAACGAGAGGAAAAAGGAATGCATTGAGGATAGCCCTAGTAATAGAGGCTAGTAGAATTTTTGAAATGCAATCCCATGGGAAAAACATCATTTGATAAAGCAATACAAATAATATTTGGTGAACTTGTTCCAAACAGTAGTGCATATAGATTAATACACAGAATGGAGTTGCTACCCACCTTGGAGGTAGCTAGTAATAAAGAGATTGTATGTAATATGGTTATGCAAATAACCCACTAAGTTGCTCAAATCACATGACAACTGAGGGTTAAACTATTGTTGTTAATATTGGACGATTGTAGTGTGAAATGTACAATCTCTTGAAGTTGTACGATTGTAGTGTGAATGGTATGATTTTCCATGGTGGTTTAGATTGAATGATTGCAGTGTGAATTGTATAATTTCTAGGAGTGAACGATTATAGTGTGAATTATACAATTTCTAGGCTGTACGATTATAGTGTGAATGGATTGTACGATTGTAGTGTGAGTTGTATGATTTCCAAACTTGTACGATTGTTTTGTGAGTTGTATTATTTACCCAATGTTGAACGGTTGTAGTGTGAGTTGTATGATTTCTAGGATTGTACGATTGTAGTGTTGCATGGTGGTCCTTGTTGTAGAATGATTGCTTAGATCGTACCGTGATGTGAATTGAATGATTTGATAGCTTGAAAAAATTTCCATTAATTGTGTAAGTATCATCATCAAATTATTAAAGAAAAAGAATTTAACTTGATTAAAACTTCTTAAAAGTGTCGTTCTTACTGCTGCATCACTGCATCAAAATATCTTAAAAATTTAAATCTTTAATAATAGGATTCAATTTTTAATTAAACATAAAGCTTTTTTAGATTCTTATATTATTTTAAAAGTTTCCTTTAACACCAATTAGATCCTTTGTTATAAATAATAATTAAGAAATGAGTTTTATTTGCTTACTATGCTAGTAAAAAAAAAATTAAGAATAAAAAATATGATATAATATTGCTTGCAGGTTTGATCTTGTGATCTTGTGTCTCTACCGTAGGAAGTTAGTGCTCAGATGGATTCGAGGCTTGATCTTGTGCTCTCAAGTTTGGATAGGAAAATCTCAAATTTGAATTTTGAATTAAAAAGAAGCGAGAATTTAGATGGAACAACTCTCGATAATTCCGCTATGTTGGGGTGGTGTCCTTGAGAGGATGACTAGATCTATTGCGTGAGTGTGTGGATGTAGAGAATTTTTTGCAGATATTCATGTTTTCCCCTTGGGAGCTCCTGTTGCAGTTTTGGTGAGACTCTTATTTTAAGTGTAGATCTAGTTTGGGAGAGGTTTTTGTGGTTCCTTGCTCAGGGGTGCCACTATCCAATTGTTAGTGGATTTTCTTTTGGTGCCTTTCAACCAATTTGAATTTTACTTTAGTCTCTATATTACAATTTCTAAGTTCTCATTGATGTTTTGTTTGGCACCTTTTCGCCTCTATTTCAATTTTGATTCTATCCCTTTGACAGTAAATCGTGGTTTGTTTCTCTTGGCTTTGGCTTGGATGAGAACCACTTCTCAAGTTTTGGTGTTCCCACCCCTAATCTTGCTTTTCAAATTTTATCGTGTCCTTTTGGAGGCTTTTTGGGTGGGATCCATGTCCTCTTTGTTCTCTCGGTTCTCATGGATCTCTACCTTCTCTAGGATCCTATCTTGCTATGTTTAGAAATTTTGTCTCTTCATGTTGGATGGAGTTTATCTTCTTAGCTCTGTGGATGGGTCTGATCCTCTTTAATTTTCGTTTGGTTTCGCCTTAAAAGCTTATATTTCTAATTATAAAGGTTTGAAAACTCTTTAAAAAACCATTCTTTTACCTACTATAAAAGTTCAATGTACTCTGTCGTGTTCTATATTTTTCCAAATATACATTCATATTCTCTGTGCCCCAGATAATTGTCAATCATTTTCCACTTATTTGGAATATCATGGTTTAATCACAAAATATCCATATACATTATTTTTATTTTTATTTTTTACATAAGAAGGTATTCTGTAACCTTTTAAGCAACTTCCGTTTCATCAATCGGAACAAGTACTCATACTGTGGTTTGAAAGAAGTCTTCCTGCATAAAAACATCTTTGTAAGCACTATAACCAGGACCGTTATTTTGCCATTTACAACGCTTTGACAATGAGTCCAATGAAAAGAAGAACAGAATGTCGGAGGAAGAGGACATCTTAAAATACAAAGTGATGACCTCGCACGAAAAGAAGAGAACGTCGGAGGAAGAGGACATCATAAAATACGAAGTGATGACCTCACACATTCGCTATTCGCCCGGCCTATTGGATTTATAACTCTACAAATTAATGATTATCTAGTACTTGCTTGAAATCTAATGCGATGTTTGGAATTTATATGACATTTCCAAACATCACGTGAAAGCAACACATTCTCCAACCGTGCACACATCTTGGGGACAATATAAGCTCGTTTTCATTTTGTGGGACCTTCGACAGACACTTTGCACAGCAGCTATTTACAGATAGAGATTGCAAAAATAAATCCCTCTATGTGATTACTGCATGACCACCGAAAGTGATAACCTATAATTTGAAAATGTTGGTAATGCTTCGCACAATTATACTTGACCAGAGGATTTGCGCATAACATTCATGAGTTAAAGAAAGATAACGTCGGCTGGCAAATATACCACATGTATTACACACAAAACAAAATATCGTGAACAGATATGATTGACGCTTAAATCCAGCTGGGTATCCAAACGTGGTAAAATGTGCATGGATTGTATGTTCTATATTGACGTAAACTCCCTTTCTTGGAACCCCACTAAAAGATGGACGTCACGTGCGCTCCTACCAAAATTTTCTGGACACAGTTCGACATAATATCTCCTTTGTAATTATGGAATGAGTACATAGAGAGAATTCCGGTAGGGATGGAAGATTATAACTTTCGGTGGTCATGATGATCCAAAAACATTTTAAGCAGGATTTGGGGGTCTTTCCACGTGGTCGAATCGTCCTTTTACAAACTCTACTTGTAAATAAAAGCTGCGGAAAATGTCTGACCAAGGCCCACAAGATTAAAGCCGGATAATGGCGCTTTCGCAACAGCCTCCAGTATAGGTACATGTGTTTAAGTTTTCGTCTGTTACGTTGTTCGGTTCAAGGAGTGAGAGTCTAAACTACATTTAGATATAACTTGCATTTCTCTTAACCTGTCAATGGATCTTAGTCTATTATGTTTTGTTCTGGATACATATAACTGGATTTCCCAACGCTACTTCCCCGGGTATGTTTGGAATTGCTTTGTAACAGGGACTACAATTTTATTGTTACTAATTTTGTGGACAGATAGGAAAAATGATTTTTTAGACTTTTCAGAATAATTGCAAGTTGTTAATTGTTCTAAACTTTTACTTATAATACTAAACACCTTTACATGCACAAAAAAATGTGTCAGCATCAAATCTTAGAGCTAATTGATTGTATTAAATTTGGTAGTTTACTCTTTTTCTCAGAAGCCTAATTGACAGAAACATGAATGCCTGTTAAACCAGCCATTAAATTTAATTAAAAAGTCCAATATTTGAGGTCACCAATTTGTATATTATGTTGTTCTCTTCCTAAAGCTTTGTTTTCTTGCTTTCATTGGACTTATTGTTGGATGGCTTTATGTGGAGGTGACGGTCCCATAGGTCAACATCCTTACTTGGTGCGATTGAAGAACAAAAGATGTTTAGAAATTTATACTTTCACTTTTTTCAACAAAAAGATTTATATTGAAGATAGTTATAACAATGACACCTCTGGTTTATGTGGTTGGAGAGACATATTCATTGTAATATTTTTATTTTTATATTTTTATAAATATTTTTTATTATAAAAGAAAATATATTAAATTTATTTTAAACATATTTTTAAAATATTATAGTATATTATTTTAATTAATTTGATAAACATTTCTTCGAAATATTCAATTAAGACAATTAAACTAAGGTGGTCTTCTGCGACTAGGTAAATGAGACCTATCTCTATGAATTTGTTAGTTTAAGTTTTACTATAAAAATATATTATTAAAAATAATAATTTTTAAAATTATTGTTTTAAAAAAAATCATAACTAAAAGAATTGATTACCTTCACTTAAAACACAGTTTATATATAAAAATTACCTATAAACCCATTAAAAAATGACCAACTACAGATCAAAATACATGTTACCATAAATAAGATGGTGTAGAAAACTTGCATAACAAATCAAAGTTTAGAAATGATATTTCCAAACAAACGATTAAAGTGGCCAAGTTTTTGGAATATGTGGATAATGAGACAATAACGCTCACATCAATGTTTGAGGGATGACATTTTGCTAAATGGATTGCCCTAAAAGATAGGGATTAAACCATCAAAGCAATGACCACACAAACGTTTATGATAATAATTATCTTCTCTCCTAAATACTCTTCAAAAATAAAATATTCTAAACACAAGGTCTAGGTCTTATAGCAGACGACAATAAGTCGACATTTAGCGTTCTTATAGCAGACGACAATAAGTCGACATTTAGCGTTCACATCATGGTAGCACATAATAGTATATAGGTATATTCAAAAAATATAGGTTGTAGTTAATTGTTTGAATTTGAATTTGAATTTGAATTTGAATTTGAATTTGTATTAATGTTTATTGGTGATCAAAAGAGGTCAATAGGGCTGTAAAGTAAAATATATATAAAGTAACCAGAGAAAATAAATTAAGAAAAACAGTAAACAAAATAACATATGATATATAAGAACTGTGGATCAAGGATTACTCCCAACATTTAAGACTGAAGAGAAGTGAGTGATATAAGAGTTGGATGTCATTGTAGATGTTCTTTGTTGGAGTCGACAACGAGTTGATATTGTTGTATCTCTGTGATCACCCTCATGCTTCCTGGTAGTGGCCTCTGGAGGCTGGAAGAATGAAGTGATAAGTCGGGATCCTATTATCTTCTGTTATCTTCTGCAAACTGTTACTAAGTAGTTCTTTCCTGAGATTGAATAATTCTCAGATGAAAAGGGCAATGCAGCACTGATCTTCATAATTAATCCAATATTTTAGTGTATGAGTGTCTTTGAATAAGTAATATTATCTACCTCGTATCTCGTAGTAGACAAGATAGATGAAAAAAATGCTCATCAAATTTCACATCAAGAATGCATAATCTACAAATACGCCGATCTTTGGGGAGGTGATGATTTGTCTCAATACACATCTGGTGGGAGCAAACTCGTAGCTGAGCTAGAGGAAACCTGAGGCTGTGTGACATCTGTATCAAGTTATATTTTGGAGTAGTGTTCAATCCATTCTCTAGTTGGAGATAAAAATGAGAGTAATGGAGCAGTTTTGGTGAAAGAGGCTCTTTTGGATCAGTCCAAGTAGTTTTTATATATGCTGAGTAAATCTCATCTCGAATATCCTTATCGGAGTATGGTGCATTGACTGATGCTTTAGTATGAGGAGGTCTCATGATGTCTAGACCAAGAGATTGAAGTAGAGTAGTAGTCTGAGCATACCAACAATTCTTGACCCCTTGATTTGCCAATTGTCTTAAGGATTGTAGTGCTAAATATGGATATCTTCTCATGTCCGACATACAATGCAATCTACGCAGTAAAGAGACAACAAGAAATATTGTTGTTGTAAGCAATGGACGAGCATCGAACTTAGCTAGAATGATGGAATGTGAAACAATTCTTTTGGAACGAATGAACTTGGAAAACATTGAGATGAGGACCCTTTTAATACGAGACCAACCCAACTGTTTGAGGTTAGGGCCTAAACTTCACACCCATAGAGCAGTGTAGGGGTAACAAGAGTGTGGAAGAGTCTGATATTCATACTTATGTCCTGAAACTCGAGCTAAAAGCATTGCTTTTCAAGAGAGGCTAAGACAACATAACCTTTGTTTAACCTTGCTTGAGATGCAGGGATCAAGTTGAAGGTAGGTCCTATGAAAAGAACTCCCAAGTATGTGTATGATGTGAAAATCTCAACAACCTTCCCTTTATATGTGATGTGAACAGAAGAGAGATCTTTCTTGGGTAGGTTGAATGTCATGATTTTTGTTTTTTGGAGATTAACTTCTAATCCATGCAAGCTAGAGTATGTGGCAAGTATGTCCAGCTGCTGTTGAAGTCCTCCTATTGTTTGTTAGTTAGTTCTTTTTTTAGATACGTGAAAGGTTAAGGTCTCTTTGACTTCCTCAAACTCAAATCTCAAATAGTAATAACATCCAATAATATTACATCCAATAATATTACATGATATATTAAAAAAGTTTTCAAAAAAATTCGGTAATAAAGGGCATACTCCATAAATTAAAAAAAAAAAAGAACGTTTTAGGGTTAAACTTTGTTATTAACTTTGAAATGGTGGGCAAAGCTCAAATTACACACTCTATTTTAGTCCGTTGGAAGTTGCAATTGTTTTATGGATTTCAATTGTACGTCGTTGCAGACTACGTGATGCTCCATCTTGATGTAACGTTACATTATACTTTTATACAATACAAATTTGAGGAGCATAATTGAATTGACGGGAAAAAGCCACGTGCGCTGCTAACAAAATTTCCTGGCAAAAACATCGCAACCTGTCGATTAGTATCACGAGAGTGAGAACAATATTGTGAGATTGATATTGATTCTCCACCTTCGCACAATTCTGATATAGACAAAAGATTATAGCTTGCCACCATATTTTCAAGGCGGTCTGATGCGACCCTGCACATGCTCAAAAAAATGTGAATCTGCAGGTACCGCCTGTGAAAGTCCCTGTTAAGGACCCCGCAAATTTAAAACGAACATTTATTCTCTATCAGATGTCCGTAAGATTGAAGACCGATTCCATGTTATAGTTAATTTCATATTAGATTTGGATAAAATATGTATGTCGATAAACCCATTAATATTTTAGTTTAATGACATGCTAAGTGCAAAACTTTTTAGCTCATCTCCTAGCAAACCAAAACAAGATCGTCATGCAGGATATATGTGTCATAATATTTGTAATGAGTGTTAATTTTTTTAACAATCAAAATTTTTATGCATAAAAATAATACATATAAAATTGTGCAAAGAAAATATACGAACTAAAATAACTTTATGATTATAATGAACTTTTTAGCTTCTAAAAGCTAGTTTACATAGGAAAATCTTCAAAATACAAATAAACGTATGAGTAAGAGCCATAGAAGAGATTGGCCTCTTTCAAGGATGATGCACCCAACCAATTTGTAATGTAATAAAGAAGATTTATGTTGTTGCATTTAAGATTTTGGATTTGTATTTTTCAAATGTATTATCAATATCATGAAATGGGATTATATACAAGGTTACTAATGGAAACAAAGTAATAAATAATGTTGAACTAGAATTTTTAAAGTTTTGATGCAAAGTTTAATTCAAGGAAATGATCCTAAGTTTAAGGTAGAATCTCTCCAATAGAAATATTGCTCATCATAATCAATGTTTTATTGATGGAACTACAAATATCTCTATGTTGTGCATTGGTTTTTTTGCTATTCACTAGAAAGAGTTTATTATTGGAAAAACTTATGGATCTCTTTCTATTTGTCTAAAACTGAAAATATTTTAAATTTTTTTACTTTACTCCTTGAAAGAGGTTTGATATGTAGATTTAATTGTTTTTGGCCTATTTTTGTGAGTGGATGGGAAAAAATTGATTATCTCTCATTCTAGACAATATTGAAATCTATCCATGTGCCCAAGGGTCTTTATTGTGCTTTTTGTAGAAAAGGTAAATTGAAATGCAATTTATAGAGGTAGATCCTCATTCCATAGGGGAGTTGAGCTATTTATAAAGCCATTGTTTCCAAAATTTTACCCTTTGAAGGAAATTCTCTCTTTTATCATGTTATGACTAAGGTTGTCAAATTTGTCTTTGCATTTTTAAATGTCTTTGATGAGAATAAATTGCTAATATTATTGAAAAATTTATTTACACAAATAAATTAACAAGATGAAAATTCAAGACTATATGTGTTCGTGTATGTGTAGAGGTTCATTTAAGTAAAGACCTTCCAATGCATTTTTTCTCACTATTGCAGTGGGGTTCAACTAGAAACCCAAAAATAAGATAATTAATTTTTTTTTAGATGCAACCACCATTTTGAATAACATCATCTAGTCAACATATGCTCATAAATAAATAGTTGCTCTAAAAGAGTCTAGAATATAATGTTGTCCCTACAAATAAGTGCTTCTAGGTGTTATTTTTATGTGCTTCAAAAAAACATTATTCTATCTATCCATATTTAAAAAATTATTTTATAATAGATCAAATATGTCTTTCTATGAAAGAATAAAATGATAATTAAGGTATCATTGAACCTATGGTTTCATCTAGCATTGAGTGAGAAATGCAAGTTGTACTTTTAGAATAGATGAACCATACTAATATGAAAAGAATACAAGACCCTATGAACCCTCCTACTTTAAATACTTTTTCATCAAATAATGTGTGGTGATAGTCTTATTCAAATAATTACAATCTCGTAAAAATACTGATTTATAGGAAACTAGAAAAAAGAAAAGTTTCTAAATGTGTGCTGATAGTCTTATTCAAATAATTCAAGATAATTAAAATTTAGAATTTCATGAATAAGAGAAGTTTAACTAATAATTTTAAACCTTCATTCATATCTTCAAACTTAATAAAATTTTATCTCAATATTAAAATTATGTCCTCCTCATGGTGAAGTGGATCTATGTAGACGAGTGTTGTGCTACGGTTATGGAGGTTGCATGATAGATCTGTGCAGATGGGTGTTGTTCTAGGGTAGCTAGGTTGTGAAGTGGATCTATGCAAATGGGTAACTAATGGCTGCAATGGATAGTAATAATGTTGCAATGGGTGGGAATAATATTGTAGTGGGTGGGAACAGTGTGGTGCGTGATGGTAATTCTATGAGTAGGAATGGTGGTTAGGGTGATGGAAGTGATGAGGGTGAGAATGATGTTGCAATGTTTGATTGTGTAGAAGGTAGGTGTAGTTTTGTGGGGGTTTTATTATTGCAATAAATGTCAAGGGTGGTGGTAGGTGGTGGTGGGGTGGGGTGGTTTTGGATGGTGGGCTATCGGGTACCATGTCATAGGTGGTCTCAAGAGGATTTTTTTTGAGTGGTGGCATGTATACTATTACTTGTGATCAAGGTATGGGATTTTAACCTTTGACAAGTGGTAAGGTTAGTGGGACTCTATTATGTAATGGGACCCTATTGGGAGGATTCTCATATGCCATTTCATCCTAATGTTGATGTATCTTTTGTAATAATTGTCTCGTCTAGCTCAAGGAACCCTAGTTCAAAAGTGATGTTTGACATTTTTCTAGAGGAAGATACTCTTAGGGTTTTGGAGGAGCTAATTAAAAATACAATGGAGTATGGTGTGCTTAACCTGGTTGGAAAATTTATTGGGGCCCATCCCAATATTGTTGTGGTCCACAGATGATCATTTTCCAAATGGATATCTCAAGGCTATTTGAAAATTGTGGCTCTCCCTAAAGCCTTCATAATGTTTAAATTTAATTATGAGTAAGACTCTAGAAATGTGCCTAGTAGTAGCTCATGGTTATTTGGAAAGTGATATATGTTCCTTTAAATGTGGACTCAAAATTTCTATCTTGATTTGTAGAGGATAAACATAGTCCCCTATGGGTTAGGTTACCTAGTTTGCCTTTCCAGTACTGGAATTACGATGTGTTATGGGGTATAGTCAAATAAGTGGGTGAACTCATTCTCATTGACACAATAATAAGAGCTATGTCAAGATTGATATATGATAGGATGTGTATTAATGCATACTTGGACATAGATCTATTAGATTCTATTAAGTTGATCTTGAGTTTGGGTACTTGAATATAGCCAATTCTATATGAAAATTATCCAAGGTTTTGCACTGAGTGTAAAGCTTTGGGACATCTCTCATGTTAATGTATAACAAAGAAGTTGATGAGGAAAGTTTTGACTAATATAGATATGAAGAATAAATTAGTCCAGATTGAACATCAAAATAAAAAAGGGTAGATTCTAAATAAGGATTGGAAATGTCTCGACCCTTAGATGGATATATTCAAGATATGGGGCCAAATTTAGAGAAAATTTTGGAAACAATGAAACCCTCAGGTGTAAGCTAGGAGGATCCCCAACCAATCCTTGAATGTGGGATTCAAAAGCATGTTGAACAGGTAAGTGCTCTACCTTCTTCAGCCCCCCTTATTATTCAAAATTCTTTTGATTGTCTCAAAACCCATGGAGTGGAGGAATTATTAGATTATATATCACCAAATATACTTTATCCTCTTGAGCTTATATTTTTTATTAATTTGGATAAAGGATATCTAGGACCAAAAACTAGAAGCCACAAAAAAAGGATTATGATGTGGGGATTGAGAGGAAAATGGGGAAGCCCTTGAATAAATAATCTAAAAAATAGGAGATAGAATTAGATATAGTCAATGGGACTTAGTTGGTGTTAGGAGGGGATGAAGGATTGGTCATAGTAAGAAAAAAACTAAATATAACATCCTTTAATAATATTTATCCTCACAGGTTGAGGGGTGGAAAGAAATTTTCTTTCAATCATGGCAAGTGAAGTTTTTTTCCTAGAATGTAAGGGGCCTTAATACTCACTCAAAATAGAGGTTAGTGGCTTCTATTATATTTAAGCATAAGTTGGATATTATTCTTTTGAAAGAAACCAAGGTGGAAGATAGTAGAGTAGATTTTATTAGAGTGGCAATTTGGAAGAATGTAGGTTTTTGTTCTAGCCCAACTCATGGGGCATCAAGAGGTTTGTTATGTTTATGAAATTTAGAAAAAATGGTGGGTTTAGTATTGTCAACTTCTGATAGAATAACAATTTTTTTTTGGGACTAATAGGAGATGGATCTTGATCAATATATACACCCCAAATTCATATGTTGATAGAGGTATTCTATGGGAATATTTGAGCACTTTGAGAGAAGGCCTACAAGGTGAAGCTTGGATCTTGGCTAGAGGTTATAATTCTCTATTATATAATGCTAATAAAAGAGAAAGCACTATCGATACTTCAAGAGGTATGGAATATTTTATCTCTTTTATAAATACAAATAAACTTATGGAATTAGATCTTAAATACAATAAGTTTACATGGATTAATAGAAGGATTTGTACCTAGCTCATCCATATAATGTTAGAAAGAGTCCTTATGTTGAAAGAAGCATAGTTTTTATTTGGAGATGCCTCTTTATTGTCCCTCCCAAAATTGGGTTTGGACCATAACCATTTACTTTTCAAATCTTCTCAAGGTATTTTTGAATATCCTAAAGCCTTTAGATTCGAAGAAATGTGGTTGAAATACCCAAGGTTGGAAGCTAATATTAGTGAGTTTTGGTCTCAAAAATTCGTTGGTCCATTAATATCTCAAGTGGTTGAGAAATTAATGCGGGTTAAATTTAATTTTAATATCTAGAATAAAAAGTGTTTTGACCATGTGAATGTGAAAAAGAATCCTTGAAGGATCAACTTAAAACTTTGGAAGCTAAGATTGAAACTAGAGAGTTTTTGGTGGAAGCCAGATTGAAAGAGAAGACTCTATTGGTGGACCTGCATAACACTCTGACATGTGATAAAATGCTTTGGATACAAAAATCCCAAGCCTTATGGTTAAAATAATGAGATAGGAACACAACAACATTCTATGTGTCCACTCTAAGGCATAAGAGTATTAACAAGATTAATGAAACTTTAAAAGCACATGATCAAAAATATTTTGATATTCATGAAATTAGAGTAAAAGTGGTAAACTACTTTCTATCCCTATTGGGGGAGGAGTAAAATGAGGATGAACATGCAAAAATAAAGTTATTATCTAGAATTTGACAGTTATTTATAGAAGAGATGAACTTTGTTTTGATCATCCATTTTGAATATGAGGAAATTAAAAAGATAACTTTTTCCATGGAAGGGTTGAAAGCTTCGAGGCTAGATGACTTATTTCCTATCTTTTTCTAGAAATACTAGCACATTGTGGAGAGAGATATTGGAAATGCTTTGAAAGAGGTTTAGAGAATATGTCATCTTTTAAGGGATGTTAATTCCACATTTTTGACACTTATTCCTAAGTGTTGCAAAATAAACAATTTTAATGATTTTAGACCTATTAGTTTGTGCAACACTGTGTACAAAAGTTTCTCCAAGGTTTTGGCTAATAGATTAAAAAATTTCCTCTTGGAGATCATTGATCCAGATCAGGTAGGTTTTGTGGCTAGAAGATAGATATTGGATGGGATTATTGTTGTGCACAAGATCATTCATTTTATGGATAAAAGTGGAATATTGGGTCTTTTTCTCAAATTAGATATGAACAAATCTTATGACTATGTCTCTTGGAAATTTTTGATAAAAGTCATGCATAAATTTGGGTTTCACCAATAGTGGCTTAATCTTATAAAATAATTTATTTTTATGTCTTAGTTTTTAGTCTTAGTGAATAGGTCTACAGTCGGGTACTTTAAGAGCCAAAGGGGACTTCACCAGGGGGATACTCTCTCCCCCTTTCTATTTATCCTTCTTGTTGAGATGCTTGGTAGATCCATATAAGTTAAGTTGGATATCGAGGGTATTATTCTGACTTCACACTCTAATCACATCTCTCATAACTAATTTGTAGATAATACTTTTTTTTTTCACTCTAGCATTCATTCTCCAAGTGAAAAAGGTTAAAGAGATTTTGACCTTTTATGAAAAGGTGGTCGGTCAAATGATCAATTTCCATAAGAATGGACTTTTTTCTTCAATACCCCCCTTGATAGGCAAAGGAATATTAACAAATTTTTTGGATTGTGAGATTATGGCTTTGTCATCTTCTTATTTAGGGATGCCCCTATTCAATGGTAAAATGAAAGAGAATATTTGGTACCTAGTGTTAGATAGGATTAAAAAAAAACTCACTGTCTAGAAAGGGGCTCTTATTAGTCAATTTTGAAAGGCATGATTAGTTAAGGCAACACTATAGACCATACCAATCTATTTTCTCTCTATTTTTAAAGCCTCAATAAAGTTAGTTCAAAATATTGAGCAGCTTCAAAATTCTTTCTTATGGTCTGGTTCAGAGAGTAAGAAAATATTTCATATTGTCTTATGGGAACAATTTTGTAATGAAATCAAAGCTGGGGATCTAGGTTTCAAAAGGGTCATGTGGATGAATAAAGTTTTAATAGAAAAGTAGACATTGAAACTATTTTTGGTAAATCCAGGATGCAAATAATTAGGTCTAAAGCATTAGTTTATGATTGAAATGCAATAGAGTTTAAATAACATGTGATTTAGGCTATGAATAAACTAATGAGTTTTTCCCTTAAAGGTAGCAAAAAACGTGAATAGGTAGCCTTACCCCTAAGGTATCTAACAACCTTAGGATATATCGCTAACTACTAAAAATTATTATTTAGTTAACAATGTGAATAATAATTCATGTCATTAACCATATATAATAGTTAAAGATATTTTACAATGGTAAAATAAAGTAAATAATGGATAACATAATGGTAAAAATAATACTACTTTTTACCCTAACATCCCTCTTTATTATATTTAATACAAAGTGTACTTCTAAACAACTAAAATTTGACACGTCCAAGTGCCTTTGTGAAGATGTCTGCAACTTGTTCATCAGTGGAAATGAATTAAAGCTTAATGTTGTGTTTAGGAACTTCATCATGAATGAAATGACACTGTGTGTCAATATGTTTGGTGCACTCATGGTGAAATGGATTCTTCACTAAGTTCAAAACACCCTGGTTGTCACAAAAAAAATGAATTAGAAGTTTCTTAGATAAACCCATACTTGCTATGATGTGACTCAACCATATTACTTTGCACACTGCATCTCGTGTTGTGCAATATTCTACCTCTGTTGAAGATATAGAAACCAACTATTGCTTCTTGTTGTGCCATGAGATACGTCTAGATCATAGATGAAAAACATATACAAAATTTTACTTTTGATAATATATTGATCCAGTATAGTCATAGTGTGCAAAACTCTATAAGAATAATTTGTCATTCTTCCTATAATATAAACCATACACCACATTACCACGAATATAGTGGAGAACACATTTTGCTAATTTTCAATGAGTAAATCGTGGTTCTTGCATGAACTAAGAAATATAATTCTCAACAAATGTGATATCTGATCTAGTGTTTTTTAGGTATATAAGTCTCCCAATTATTAGATAATAAAGTGTACCATCTACCTCAGGTGAATCATAATTTTGTGGCAAATGAATCCCTTATTCCATTGATGTTACTTTTGGCTTGTAATGAGTCGTACGATACTTTTCTATCAGTGTCTTGGCATACTTCATTTGAGTTACTCTTAGGTAATTCATTTTTTGTTCAATATCCAGACCAAGAAAATAGTGGAGGAGTTCCAAATCTATCATATCAAATAACTCTCTCAAGTCATTCTCCATGGCATCTATCAATGTATCCAAGTTATCGGTTTGATCAAATCATCCACATAGAGTACAAGTATCACTATCTCAAAACAAATGTTCTTAACATAGAGATTTACATTTAAAGGAATTGTCTTAAATCCATATTATATAAGGTGATTGTCTATCTATATATACCATGCTCCAGGGGCTTGTTTCAACCCATACAAGGATTTAACTAGTTTGTAAACTTGTTTTTCATGGCCTTCCTCAACAAATCCTTGTGGTTGAATTATGTATACTTATTCATTTAAATCACCATTTTGGAAGGCCTTCTTTACATCCATTTGATGAAGTTTCCATCCGTATTGTGCTACCATAGCATAAAGAACATGAATGGTGGTCATACATGCAATGGGTGCACAGATCTCTTCGTAATCGATGCATTCTTTTTTATCATAGCCCTTTGCCACAAGGTGGGCCTTATGCTTGTAAATGGTGCCATTTACCTTGTATTTCATTTTATAAACCCATTTTAAGCCAATGGGTTTCTTACCTGAAGGTAAATTAACCAGCTTCCATATATTGTTATTAATGAGAGATCTATATTCAACATCCATAGATACCCTCCATTGTGGCTCACTAAGTGCTTATTTGATTGTGGTGGGTTCATGATCACCATATGAAGATATATAAACCCTATCATCATAAATATCCATGTCTTCTCCACTATCAATCTCTCTCTCTACCGAAAGATCTTCAAAATGTTGGTAAAGGTCATCAACTATGGGTGATGCTTCTACTCTCTTCTCTGAAGATATGCTATAAGTTTTAGGATGATTTAGAGTAAGATCAGGAGGTGAGGTCAATTTTGAATCTCTCACCATACTTTATACCATTTTGGTACCTTTTTCTATGGTGGAGGAGTTTGTTTCTATGGTTCCTCATCTTCCAAGTATACAATGGATGTGATGTCAGGTGTGAAAGCCTCATCGAACATCACATCTCTACTTACATGTATTTTATTTGTTCTAGGGTCATACAATTGATACCATTTAGAATATTCATCATAGACAAGTAAAATGCATTTTAAAGTTTTCTCATCTAGTTTCTTTCTATTTTCTTTACGTATATGCATAAATGCCTTACACCCAAAAAATTTTAGATGAGATATGGAGGGCTTCCTTTCATTCCATGGTTCTAGTGGATTTATATATTTAAGGGCCTTTGTGGGTGCCCTATTCAAAAGATATATTATCGTTGTGATAAATTTTTCCTAGTAGCGTTGCTAAATATTTGCATATTTAAGCATACTACGAACCGTTTCCATGATGGAACGATTTCTCCTTTTAGAAACTCCATTTTTCTATGGAGAATAGGTTGTGGTTAGCTGTATTTTGATCCCATGTATTTTAAAAAATGAAGAGAATTCATTTGAGATATATTTCCCCCTTGATTTGAGCAGAGGGTCTTTATGTAGCATCCTAACTCTTTCTCAACAAGTTGCTTGAACTGCTGAAAGTATTTATCAGTTTGAGGATATTTAAGCCAAACAAGAAGAAATTCAGAGATAATTCACTCTTTAGTGATATTTAATGGCACCTGCCTAAAAATCCTCCTGAAGAAGAATAGTTAGTTTGAGGGAATTAGTCCAAAAAAAAAAGATTGAATTAGGGATTTTAATGTAGAAGAGAATATCAAGAAAAATTGGCTTTTAAACCTTTGCAATGAGTTACACAAATTATTGTGAAATTTTGGAGTTTTTAGTGCTCTTGATTTTGATGATTTTTAATTGCAAAAAACAAAAAAGTAAAAGCAATAATCAATCAAAGAATGCCCACAAATTTTTTATCACTAAGGTATCATATGCAACCAAAAATACACCTTATTTAGGAATGCCAATTTTTAATATAGGTGTCGAGTAATATCGAAAATGCACCTAATTATTAGTTTTTGCAATAAAAATATGTATTTGTGTTTTGCAAAAAAAAAAAATTTGAAGTTCAAATTCTCCCCACTTTGTGTTACAATTTTTGCAAAAAGATAATTAATCAAAGATCAATTATCCCCCCTTGGTTTTGCAAAAATAACAAAGTATCTCACATTTCAAGACAAGTCAAAACACGACAAGCTTTTGAAAGGCTGTCCAGAACCAGTCGACAAATGACTTGGCTTTAGTGGACCCTTTGAGGCTTCAATACTAAAATATTGGAGGGGAATCAAGATTAAAGGGTTCCCTAATCCTCATGGAACCATAGTTTCAATCCAAACCCTTCCAAGGATCTGTATAAGTATTGAAATGAGGTAAACTTCTTCTATGCTCTCGAAGCATATGATGAAAAAGAGATCTTGTTGTTTGTCATCAAATTTTGTTTCCCTTTCTAATAGCTCTAACAATGAAGAGCTTTTTGTATCCAAGGCCTCTTTTTCATGAGATAAAAATTTACTCTCAAAAAATTATTAGAAATATTTTTTGGAGCAAAGTGTTTACAAATCTCAATTTGTTTGCAAAAGAAATTGTGTTTTGAATTTTTTCTTTTATACCTTATTTTTTTAATGTTTTAAGAGGTAAAAAAATGGATTTTGACTCCCTTCGGGAGTCAATCCCACTACTCCGTGGGTGCTAGCCATACGACTGGTGCTCCTGCAAATCGGGCTAGCCAACCTAATGGAAAGGGAAGGTAAAAACCTTCACTTTCCTTCTTTTCCCATGAGCAAGCAGGAAAAAAAATCATATTTATCCCATATTGCCCATGCAGGTGATTTTGTGGGGTTTAAAAGGGTGAATGTGCCCTCTGGTATATGACTACCTGTGGGCAGTAAGAGTCCCACAAAGTCCCTTTTGCTATGTCGACATTTTGCAACAAATGTGTCCTAGGTGGCATGTGGATGTCTGCCATGTGTCACCCACATGTCAGGTGGACACATGGATAGTCCACCATGTGTCTGCCATGTGTCAATATATTAGTCATTGAGTCTACCAGGTGGTGCATGGCTAGTCCACCACGTGTTTCCGACGTGTTAGTCCATTCCAGTGGCTTGTTAGCCATGTTTCAAGTCTTGGTTTATCCTCATGATACATGCCAGTTTGGTACCATCCTCAATGCCACGTTAATTAAGTCGGTCAATTTTAGTTACTTAATTTCTATGTTTGTCCACCAATCGAAAGGTTCTATGGTACAAGGTTGGAGAGCTCATCGAGTCATGGCTATTAATAAACTACAAAGCATGATGATCTATAAATATTACAAATTCCTTTAGTAGTAAATAATGCATCCATTTTTAGTGCTTGTACAATGGAATAAAACTGCTAATCATAGACCAAATATTTCTTCTGTATCTCATTCAAATTTTTACTAACATAAATAATATGTCTACCCTCTTAACTACCAAAGACCAAATGCTTCATGAATTTATCCTTTAAGATTTTAAATATCATTTATATTGCATTTGTCCATTTGAAATCATGTCTATCTCCTTTCATAGTTTTTGTGATTGGAGCACAAATTCCACTAAAATTTTTGATGAATGTTCTATAAAAAATTTCCCAATCATGAAAATTTTTGGCTTCAAATATACCCCTCGATGACAACCATTCAAAAATAAACCTTCACCTTTATTGGATCCATCCATGAAAACTCCTTGGCTATATCAAAACCCAAGTATACCAACTATTTCTTCATAAAACTACTTTTCTTCAAACTAATAAATCATTTCTCCTCTTTCAAATTTTATAAAACTAACCTTAGATGCATTATGTGTTCTTCATTTATATTCCTAAAAACTAAAAAACATCCAAGTAAAACACCACAAAATTACCAAGAAAAGGATTGAAAACCTCATTTATCAACCTCATAAATCTACTAGGTGTATTTTGTCAACCCAAATGACATGACTGACCATTTATACAATTCTACTTTGATCTTGAATGTAGTCTTCCACTCATATCTTTCTTTGATTTGAATTTGACGGTAACCACTCTTAAAATAAATCTTTTTGAAGTACTTTGCTACACTCAAATAATCCATCAAGTCATAGACGAGGTAATGAAAACATGTACTCTATTATAATCTTATTTATTGATTGAGATTCCGTACACATACACCACTCTCCTCCTTTCTTAGGTTCTAGTATAGTTGGTACTATACATGAGATCAAACTTTCCCTAATTAGCCTCTTATCCAATATCTCTTGGACTTATCTCTTCAATTCTTTATTTTATACTTGTGTCATCCTATAAGCTACCTTGTTTGGAAAACTTGATCTAGTTAGGAAGTCTATTTGATGCCTAATGCTTCTCATAGGTGGTCACTCATCGGGTAATTCTTCTAAAACAATATCAACATATTCTTCCAACTTCATTGTCTCATCTTATTCATTGTCCCATATTCCATGGGTCTATCAATGAAAGTAAAACATACTTATCCTTTATTCATTTCTTTTAAGAATTGTTTTATGGAGATTAGGGAAACCTTCGAACTATTGCACATCTCATTTTATTTGTCCTTCCATGAACTTAATGTGTACCTACTACCATATTTCTCAATAGTTTAGGTGTTTATCCTACCATCATGTATTTAATTTCTATAAAACTACCATGTGATAGCTTTTGTAGCTCAATACTCAATGTAAATAACTACATAATTGTACATATTGTACCATACAAATATACAAAGGAATTCTATTGAGTAATTTTTTTTATTTTCTTAAATCCTAATAGTATTTTCATGTTCACAATAATTTCATTTTATCCAATAAATCATACACATAGAATTTTATTTTTACAAGCATATCATACAACTTTTGTATTCAATACTATTGCAGACAATCATCCAAGTGGATGAGATTGGCCAAATCTCATGAAGTAACCTTTTGTGAATTTTAATTATCTCATTTATTATCTAGTTGTTCTAGGTTGAGGATTGATCCATAGTTGGGATTATCCTCTAGGACCCATACCACCTAGATGTTGGATGCATACTCTCCCAATCCCTTATCATACTAAACCTTTGACCTTCTAGTTGACTTGTTCTTGTAATTACATGCAAGGGAATTATATGCTCAATGTCTAGTTGATTATCCTACTACTAAGGGTAAACTAGAGCCATGCCATTACCCTGACACTAGTCTTAGTCTCTAATACCCACTTTGATTCACACACATTCATCCCATACCAAATATTATGGTAAAACTAGGCTTCAATGATCATGTTTATCCTATTTTAATCATTGTGAAACATAGACATATCACTTGTACTCCCGAGTAGCAACCTAGAGGTGATATCCCATACCTGCCCTTGTTATTACTACTAACAAGGTCTCTCATTCTAAGCTTATAATAATAGTTGCTCTCGTGTCAAAAGAGGTCACCAACTCGTAACCATAAAATTGGATGATTTGGTTTTAGTTACCTATCTTGTGATTTTAGTTCATTGTCCTTAAGTAAAGTTTTCTTTGTATTTCAACTAAGGTTTAATTGGTAAGGAAGTTTTCTCAAATTCTAAACTAGTGTTAGGTCTTCCTAATTTTTATAGTTTAAGAGGTTCTTCTTCTAAGACCATAATTTCAAACATACAATAAAATAATTTACTTGAGAAACTACAATCAATCCTTAAATACAATATCTCACCTTCTATCGGGATTCAATAAATCAAACTACAAGTAAAATTCCTAAAAGAATTAAAAGATAAATTTTACACTTTTAAATCTAAGTTTCTCATTTAAATAACCATAAGCTTTCAACATTGTTTCTCCCATTGAATATGAAATATAATTCCACCATTATTATCATCATAAAAACACATACTCTATAAGGTTAAATTTAATTTACCCTACTATACTTTTTAAAAATATTTTAAATCCCACATGCTAATGACTTTATTTTACATCAACAGATGACGTTTTCTTGACATATAACATTTTTGGGTCAAGAATCTAACATTCAAATTTTAAAACAAGGTAACCTCCACCTCACGCTAATTTAAGAACTAAGTTCTTATTTTCGGCATGACAATGTTAAGTCTATAACAAGTTTAATATTCGTTCAATCACATAAATAGTCCTTTTCAAGTTATTCTCAAAATTGGAGATTAAACATGCTAATTTTTAAACCAGATATCTTAACGTAATATTCATTTATTTAAATTTCAATGAGGTGTTGATTAACATACTGATTCCTTAAGCTAGTTAAGTAGGAATTCCTTCTTCCAAGTTACAAAGTAAATTATGTCCTATCTGAATTTTCATTAAACAAATTATAATAAAAATCCTATTAATGATATATTTCTCATCTAATTTTTCCTTCAAAATACAATTCAGCCTAAATCAATTCCATATAATACAAGAGGCGGTAAATGAGCATTAATAATCTCTATAATTGATATTTTGATTTCCTAGGCTACGCGTTTACAAACAGATGAACGTATCCCACGAAATATTCATCACTTCTCTCGGATATTATCAAATATTTAAATTGAAAGTAGTATTAAACATGAATGATGAAAATTATTTTTTACTCAGCCATTGAATCATACACATATAAAAGAAATTATCAGTTTCAATAAATGTTCCATAGGCTACACTAAAATATTCCACAAAAATATTTACACAACAAATACATTTCTTTATAGTGACATTGTAAATAGATTTTAGGTTTCATTTCCTAATCAGCTCATTAAACCTCTACAACCAAGTCTCAATCTGTCGTTCAATAATATATAGTCTAATCTATTATATAGTTTACATGGATTACATTGTTTACATATATACCGCAAAGATATTCTTGTTCAATTCATAAGGGTTTATACTCCATATTCAAGCAATTGTGAACATTTTTTGCTCTGGCATCTATCTCCATAAACTTTGAAAAACTAGTTACAATGTTTTCACCTGCTAGCATTTGTTGAGAGTAACTTGGAGAAATATTTCCAATTTTAGAATATTAGGGATCATAATAGACCTTTTTCATTATCCAATACAAACTACTAATTATGCATGCATATATTAGTGCAATAATAACATCAAATGAACATCCATAAATTCATCACAAAATTAAGAATCCTCTTTATTTTCATAGAGAGGTCTCAATTTTCCATCTAATTTCTAATATTTTTTTAATATCACATTTTGTTCCTTTCATTGTACACTCAACCATATCAAAGCAACATAATTATTTTTGTCTATTTTTTTTAATTCCAATACCATATTACTATGGTTTTTCATACCATTTCAAAAAAGGTAATTCTATTTAAGAAAATATACAACATTCACGGGAAATCAATAATAAAACAGCCTAACCCAAATTAACACAGACTTAATAGTTTTACCCTTTCACTCTATTAAAACAATCCCAATATGCAATTTAATTCCAAGTAAAAATATCATGTGCATATAGGAAAATACTAAAAATATCATTTTCCTTTAAAAATGATTTTAAGAAATATTTAATTTCTACCATGCATATTAACATAAAATAAGCCAACTTGACTACTTGTTCTCGACATGGTTTCCCGAGTTGTTATCACTGGCTATAACACTTTTTTAGAGCTCTAGTTCTGTTTTCCAAAACCCGCCCCTCTTTACCATGCAAACAATAAATAAGTCCTCTTTCCTAGATCTGCCCAGTAAAAATCCAAACTTAGGTGAAGATGTTTCACCTAAATTCCACTAATTTCATTATTGTAAGTATGGTAAAATTAATGTAATTATGGGATTATGATGAATTTAATGCAACCATGAGAATATGGTGAAGTTAATGCCATCATGATACGTATTGTTAGAATTTCATAATAGATATGCAAAGCATTACAAGAGATGAAGAGAAGAGTAGAACTGATTTATTTATTCCAACGATCAACTCTGTATAAATAGCAGAGCTGATCATTGAGAGCCATTGGATTACAATAACTCATAAAACTTGATGAAGACACCACTGAGAGTTCTACTAACACATGGAGGAGTGGAAACTCAACTATCCATCCTAGTGGAACTTAAGTGAATATTCTCTTATTATAACACCCCCCTTAAGTGATACTAGGGGTGAGCGTACAAATGAGTCCTTCAATAAGGTTACTCATGTACAATGACTTCTTTTGTACAAATGGTAAAACCCGATGGGAAAAAACCATCAATAAAAGGAATTTAGAGGCTTGTCTTCGTATGGCAAATATTGTCCTCCTTATACAATAAATAATTGGTGAAAAAATCCTTGTGGGGAAAAACCAACTATGAGAAGAAGAGAGACATGTCTTCATATGGCGAATATTGTTCTCTTTAAAAATAAAGAAATATGAGTCAAGACAACATGGCCTGATTAGTTACTCCTTTACATATAATAGTTGGTGAAAAACCCCTGGGGGCAAAAACCAACTATTAGAGGCTTGTCTTTGTATGGTGAATATTGTCCTCTTTATACAATAAAGAAAGATGAGTCTCGGTGACTAGGCTTGACTAGATACTCATTTACATAATATTGTTGGTGAAAAAATCCTATGGGAAAAAACCAACAATGAGAGGCATGTCTTGGTATGGTGAATATTGTCATATTTTAACAATAAAGAAATATTAGTCCCAATAACATGGCCTGATTAGGTACTCATTTACATATAATAGTTGGTGAAAAAACCCTTCTGGAGAAAAACCAACTATAATATGAAGAGAAGCATATCTTTGTTATTGTCCTCATAAAACCAATAAATGCAGCTATATGACTCCAATATTTTCTCACAACTGAAGGTAACATGGAGAAGAAAATGGCTTTGTGAAGATATCTACAATTTGTGCCTTAGTTGGAATATACTCCAAGTGAATGTCCCCTTTCTGAATATGATGCCTTATGAAGTGCATGTGTATCTCCTATGCTTGGTTCTCTGATATTCAACTGGATTGCATGCAATATGAATTGTGCTTTGATTATCACACCAAAGAGTTATAGGATGTTCATGTGTAAAGCCAAATTTTTTTAGAATTTGACAAAGCCAAAGAGCTTCTTGACGAGCCAAAAATGTTGCTCTATATTCTACTTTTGTAGAAGATAGGGCTATTGCTTGTTATTTCTTGAATAACTAGGTTATCGATGACGAACCAAGGCAAAAGACATAGCCTTATGTGGAACATCTATTTTCTACTGAACCTACCCAATAGGAATCTATGTAGCCAATGATATTCATGGATTTCCCTTTGTAGAAGAGCCCAAAGTGAGTAGTTCCCTACAAGTAATGAAGGATCCTTTTTGCTACTTGCCAATGACTGAAGTGAGGCTGATGAGAGAATCTAGAAATGAGACTAATAACATATGAGATATCTGGGTGAGTATGAGTAAGGTATAGCAAGCTTCCTACAAGCTGACGGTATAGAGTAGCATCACAAAGAGGAGATGAGCATGAAGTACTAATATTAATACCATATTGAAAGGGGGTAGGAGAAGGTTTGTAATCTATTATTCTGAATCTTTGTAGTAGATCTAGAGTGTATTTTTTTTGGCACAAAGATATACCTTCATCTATTTGACTTATTTGGATCCCAAGGAAGAAATGAGCTTTTCCTAGATCTGCCATTTCAAAATTTTTAGAGAAAGAGTCTTTTATAGTCTGAATGTGAGTCAAGTTACTACCATTGAGAAGAAGATCATCAACATAATGAACAAGAATGATGATGTTGCCTTCCTTTATCCAAATGTAAACTGTGTTATCAGACTCACAATGAGAAAAACCTACTAAAATAAGGAAGGAGTCCATTTTTCATAACAAGCTCTAGGGGCTTGTTTGAGGCCATAGAGAGACTTTTTAAGCCTACAAAATAGAGAGGAGTCTTGAGTAAAACTAGCAGGTTGTTCCATGAATATTTCTTCCTTTAAATATCCATGTAAGAAAGCACTTTTGACATCCATTTGAAAGACATGCCACTTTTGGGAAGTAGCTAGAGAAAGAACCAATCTTACAGAATCCATTTTAGCAACAGGAGCAAAGGTTTCTGCATAATCTATGCCTTCAATTTGAGAAAAACCTTTGGCAACTAGATGAGCCTTGTGTTTGTCTATTTATCCATTAGGCCCATATTTTTTTTTGAAGATCCATTTACAACAAACTAATTTTCTTCCTTTAGGTAAGGGAACTAAGTCCTAAGTTTCATTTTTTATCAAGGAAGAAAATTCATTTTCCATGGCATCATCCCATTCTTTAATACCCAAGGCTTCCTTTAAGGATTGAGGATCAAAGGAAATAGTCTGACATATAAGGCCAATGCCTATGGGGTTGGATGATCTTATTGAAGGGAGATTTTGGATGTAAGGAGTAGCTTCTTTAACAATGGTGCATGCCCATTTTGGCATAGACGAAGGATTTGAAGGAGTTGAAAGGCATTGATATGGAGTTACAGGTTCCTCATCTTGATTATCAATAACCATGTTAAATTCAAGAGTTGGCTCTTCATAATATTGAGGTTCTACTATAGGAGAAGGCTCAATAGAGGAAGAGGGCTTTTGAGGATCTTTTTGAGGGAATGTTTCATCAAATTGGACATTCCTATGAAAGAAGACCTCATGAGTTGAGGGATCAAGAAGCCTGTATGCTTTAAATTATTCACAATAACTAACAAAGATGAGTTTTTTGCTTTTCTTATCAAGAGCCTTCATTTTCTTCTTTGGGATGTGATACACCCAAAAATATTGAAGTAGGAAACATCTGGTTTTAATCTAGTCCATGATTCTTCAAGAGTTAAATGGTAAAGAGCTTTATGAGGTGTGCAATTTTGAATATAATTTGCACAGTTAAAAGCTTCTGCCCGAAATTTTTTTGGAAGATATCTTGAATGGAGCATACAATTAGCCATCTCTTTTAATGTCTAGTTTTTCCTTTCTGAAATACAATTTTATTGAGGATTATGGGAGACATAATGCTGATGAACGATGCCATGATTGGATAAAAAAGTGGATAACCCATTACTGCAATATTACCCTAATTATCAGTGCGTATCTTCTTGTTTTGCAAGATGTCTGATTTTCAACTAAGGCTTTAAAAACCTTAAAGTGGGATAGAACATCACTCTTATATTTCAGGAAGTAGACCTAGGATATTCTAGAGAAATCATCAATAAAGGTTAGAGCATACTTTGCTCCTTTAAAATATGGTTCAAGAAAGGTCATTAAGTCACTATGGATTAAATACAGAGGTGAAGAGGTTTTTAGAGAACTACTTGGATGGAAAGGATCTTGATGTTGCATTCCAAGAGCACATCTACGACAAACTCCATCACTAGAAGAGACTTGGGGTAATCATTTAACCATATTATGGGTGCTCAAATCCTTTAGGTAGTTGAAACTAAGATGACCAAACATTTCATGCCATATTTTACTTTTAAGATCACTATGAGCCACAAAATAGGAGGCTCCTTCTAGATTTTGAAAATCTTTGAAGTGAAAATTTTGAGAGTTGTGATCAATATTCCCTTTGGCTATAAGGGATTTGGGATCTTGAAACTCTCTTATTTTAACTCCTGTTGGGGAGAAGAGAACAATTTTACCCTTTCCAAAAGTACAAATTTGGTAGATGGATAGGATATTAGTGGCAATGTTTGGAACATAGATAACATTGTTAATAGAGCCACCATCAATGGTTATATCTCATTTTCCTTTGACAAGGATAAAGGAAGAGTCACCTACTTCTATGCTACAAGTAGAACTAGAGGAGATAGAAGAAAAAAACTTATGTGAAGCAATTATGTGATGAGTAGCTCTAGAATCTAGGACCCAAAAATTAGAGGAAGAATTAGAAGTTTTTCCTTGAACATTAAGGGCTTTTACTATTTTATTTTTATTGTTTATATTTTGATATATATATATATATATATTTTTAAAGCGAAAAACCCCTTACGGAGCTGCCTTGGTCTGAGAGACCATGAACATGGGGTTCTACACCATCAAAGTCACCCGGGGGTCGCACTCGACCCTGCCCGCACGAACATTATCAATTGGATTTTGGATACCCAATTCAACTTTTTGGTAGGGTGGAGATTTGAACCTGGGACCTCCCTTGGAGGATTGCCCTCTCCTCTCCAACTCACCTACAACACCTTGGTATATTTTGATCTTTTATAGCTGCCTCTAGTTGTTGTAATATTTTCCAGGATTTGTTAGCAGAGTGACCATTCTTTTTGTAGTGAGTATAGGTTATGGGGATATTTTCCTTCTTTCTAAATTTTTATTTAGAATATGTGAAGGCTACTAAGGATTTATAAGAAGAGGAAGAAGAAAATATTAAAAAAAAAAGTTTAGTTTCTTCCCTAGTTAATCGATCACAAAATTATTCTAAATAAGGAATTTTAAAGTTTGTGTAGACACCAAAACAACACCAATCCGATTATGTGACTGCAAAAACTGATCGCATTGACACACACAGCCCCAAGGGCAGCCCCCAGAGGTCAAAAAATGGTCCTAACCACTCTCACAGTAGTTTTGGAAGGTCAAGAGTCAATTTGGCACCTTCAGGCACTTTTCTCAATACTCGTTTCACCCAGGGATGATTTCAAACTGGGATTCGCCCCACCCAGGGATGAATACAGTATTCGCTCCAGGGTGGGGCGAATTGCAAGTTTGACGGGCAAAAAGTCAAATCTTGACAAATGGCAGCTCAGATCCGCCACTTAACGCTTCCTTCATCGCATGGGAGTGTGGGTGAGCATTTTTGAGCGTTAGAGGCAGTTGCAAGGGCAGTCATGAAGTCCCTAATCAGGGAGGAATCTCCCTCCCCCTGGGAAGGCATGATTGCCAAGTGGCGCCTCTGCATGCCCAATTCAAGAGACCTCCAGGTCTATAAATTGGTGAGTTTCCTCACCCCAAAATATAGAGAGAAGGAGCATTTTTTGAGCAATGAAGTGCTGCCATTTTACTTCCCCATACACCCTTAGTTGATTCGTGCCTTTCACATCCGTGATCTCTTTTAGAGAGGAGGTCATTGGGTGACTATTGGAAGGACGAACCTTGAGCCCAAAACCTGACATTTGGCCACAATATCCCACCAAATTTTTCGACAATACCCCACAAGAGGTTTTGGACCCATCCCAAGTGGATTGGTGCCAAAATCGGGCCCCCAAACGGCGGGCGGCCTGCCCCCGGGTGCCCCCCCCACATTGCTACAGTCCTAATCGCCCCACCTCGGAGCGATTGGAAATCTATGGTAGATATCTTTCCCATTATTCTTGTATTCAATTCTATGATGCTTAGATAGGTTGTCATTTAAATTTCATATCGTTTTGAACAATTTTGATCATGTTTCTATCTTCGTTCGCCTTTACTAACTTGCAGGTAGCATCATCAAATTCCCATTTATGGAGGCCAAATTGGGGAAATATGACCATCTGGGTCTTCCCAAAATACCCCCAATTAGCTAACCCCAACTTTTGTAGGAGATTTGGAGCTGTCTAGATGTGACATTTTGAGCGGTGCTATCTGGCATTTTGTTGCAGGTCTATTCGTCCCGCCCCGAAGCGAATTCAAATCTGTGAGGAATTTCCTAACTGTTCTATTTGTAGTGTTTCCTTTGTGAGGTCTTGATGCCCCTATCAAATTTTTAGATCATTTGGATACATTTTAGTCATCGTTTTATTTATTCTTTGCATGCACTTATCGTAGGCTTGGGGATTGCATGTTTTATTTCATCCGTAGGTGCTACTGACTATTTCTTGTTCCTTTGAATGTAGGGTCTGGATATTAGAGGAGCAGCGAAGAGTCAAGACTCATCAACGCAAGCGATGGCGATGTTTGGTCCACCCATTTTACATGTGGGCACGCGAAAGAAGGAATGGCTATCCATGGATGTAACAAAGAAACAAATTTAACGCTCCTCGCCCCTAAAAATGGAGGAGGCGAATTGTAACCGAATTCTGAAATATATCAATAAAATAAAGGGTTGTTTTTTACATTGGATTTTCATTTGGGTTTCAATTCGTTCATGCTTTCCCCTATTTCATGCATTTTCAATTCGTAGGATTTAGCGTTAAGTTTAGTTTTGTTTGCATCGTACTTGGAGCTTTTCCTTTTTTGTTTTCGTATCCTCATGCTTTCAGTGGCGATCATGGTGGGACCCTATCCTCTATTTTTTTTAGATCAGAAATCTGATCAAAACTTGCTTTTGCTTGCAGGTATCATTTTTTTTTGAACGCGGGACTGTTGTTCGTTCCAGTCTATGGCGAATACAGAGCTGGAATTCATCTCATCCAGGGACGAATTGGAATGCGCCCCACCCTATGATGAATTCTGCTCTATTATTCATCTCATCTAGGGATGAATCGCTCTCTATGCAGTTTCAGGGCAGAAACTCAGAGCCAGCAGATTTGGGCAGAGAAGAGGTAGGGATTCTGAACTTTTCCTATCATTTTCTGTCTTCAGTTTTTCTATTTTTAGGTTACTTGCTTGCTTAGGGAAAGTTTTCTTTTACTGCTTGCTTGTTTCCTTTTTGCAAAATAAAAATAACCCCACACATCACGTGGCAAATTAAACACCAAGGAGCTGGTCGTAAAACCCCAGCCCTTGATCAAGACCAACGGTGGATTTCATCACCACCTTGGCTTGAATTTTTGCATCCATTACCCCGATCGCTACTATTGCTAGACGTAAATCCTGATGAAAGCTGACCGAGTGTAGCTGGGGTGATTCCCAACACATGAGGATAAGTCTTCTATGGTAGGTGTCATAAATAGGGTGATTCCCCTTCCGTACCGCCTACGTTCCACGTACCATCTGCTCTCACGTACCTATAGTTTCCCTCACGTAAGGGCGGGTATATAGAGAGGTTGGTATATCGGCCTGGCAATGGTATATCGAAGGGGCGACCATTTTTGGGAGCCATAAGAGCCATCATATTGCATTTAAATGTTCTTTACAAAAACCTTCAAAAACAAAAAAAAAACAAAAACCAAAACACACTAAACCAGGTCTAGGACACACTTTCAATCTTTAAACGAGATAATCATTGCTTTGTGTGTGTGTGTGCTCTTTTCTATTTAGTGTAGCATAAAAATCATAAAAAGAGATAAAAATCTACATAGCTTGTAGAAAAACACCACCATGGTGTACACCCGTAGCCAAGCCCAATCAAGGGCGAAAGCTACGAAAAGTGTACAAGGGGGCACAAGTCGCCTCCGCTATAGCCCCAAGGACTTGGTCATACCACCTTGGTGGCCTGACCCACAAGAGAGTCCGCATCATTCCATGTCAGAATGGAACTATAGGGGCACCCCTTTGAGGGACACGCCCATTCATCATAGCCCCTTTCAGGAGGAGTCCTTACACGTGGCGCTCAACATAGACAGGAAGGCTCCCTTAGAAGCTCGATATGAGTGGCCACCGTGCGATGAAGCGCTAGAGCAGCATAGGGTCCATGAGGAGAGGCCACATGATTATGGCATCCCTCCTTTGCCCCCCATCACTGTTAGAACCAATAGACAAAACCCAGAGCGCAAGGCTCTTCAAGCAGGGCGAGCCAACTCTCCCGCCCCTTTCACACATACGAAAGGGAGCACGAGGAAGACCATTACATTCCTCAAGAGCAATGTATAGTATGGGAGCCATGCACTTCCACACCCGCTATATACCATGATCACCTACTGAGGCCAGAGCCTCGGGTAAATGCCACCAACCTCGATAGAGGGAAGTGACCTATTGAGATCTCGGATCATCGTGACCGAGGTAAGTGCATAGGAGAGGCATCCAGGCCTCCTAGGCTCAATATGGTAGAACAAATTGACTTGGCCATCGCCAGACATGCCGCCCACCAAGCACAGATCACGCGGCTTGAGCAAGACCAGCAGTAGCTAGAGCATCTATATCACCTTAGCAAAGAGCGCATTCGGTGCCAAATAGATGAGCTGCTCCATAACCCGGTGCTTGAGAGGGTTCCAACCCCTCGCACCCAAAGAGCAAAACCGTATGAGAGGCATAATCCCTTGGTGCGAGATAGGTCTCTGTGACCTTACCAAGTGCTACCTTCGAGACCTCCTAGACCTGAGCGGGAGGCCACTCCCCGAAACAATGATGGGTACCCTCCGTGGGGACCCACCCAGGGTCATAGGTCTCATCCAGAGACTCCTCAGGAAGCTTACGAGGAGTATGAGCAAGAAGAAGAGCAGGCCAAAATGCCCTACCAAGGCGGAGGGGTTGCCATCCGGCCACCCCTCTATAGGCCTCAAGTCTCCCACAACCCACAATGGGAGCAAACTAAAGAGGAAGAGATTAAATCTTCAGATGCATATAAAGCGCTGCTAGAGCATTTGGAGTCTATGGAGACCAAAACTTTTGGGCCCCAAAAGCCCACTTTATGCCAACTCCGTAGTCATCCTGTGCATCCGTCCGTGCCAGCACCCCCTTACCCTGAACACTTTAAGCTGCCTCAGTTGGCAACCTTTAGAGGTGAGGAGGATGCTCAAGAGCATGTGACGAGATTCTTGAGCCAATGCTTCGGCATTCAGGACAATGATGCTTTGTTATTAAGAATGTTTATAACCACATTCGTAGGCCCTACCTCGAATTGGTTTACTCAATTACCAAAGCATAGCATTAACAACTTAGATCAGTTAGTGGATGCGTTCCTCGAATGCTTCACCTTCAACACCAAGAAGAAGGCGTCACTAAGTGACTTAGCCAGCCTCAAGCAGTATGAGGAAGAAACCATGGCGGCCTATGGGAATCGATGGAGGACTTTGCTTTCAAAGCTGCCCTACCTTCCCCCTATGTCCGACCTCACTCAAATGTTCTCAAAGAGTTGTTTGAGATCGATCTCTATGCTATTGCAGTTGCAGCAATATGCCACCTTAGAAGAAGCTCTGGCGCAAGCCAGGATCATTGAAGAGATCAAGATACAGGATGGCGAGATAGCCAAACCTAAGAAAAAAGAGTGGACTAAGAACACTAAAATAGGGACCACGCAACAAAAACCCGTTGCGGTCAATCAAGTTGCTATCAATGTCCCTAAGCCTGCACAAGTAACACAGCCCCAAAAGGCTAATTATCAGGCGGTGCCTCCCAACAACTATGACAGAGAAAATCAGAGGCAAGAGCAGAATCAACAGCGTCACCCTAGGCGACAATACACACCCTACACAGAGTCCAGGGACTCCCTGTTTGACCGCTTGTTAGCGGAAAATTTGATCAACCTGCCAGAGATTCAAACCATAGACCCCAATGCTCCCAAGCCTAAGGGGTACAGGGAGGACTTGTACTGTAGGTTCCATAGATGGCAGGGACATGACCTAAATGCCTGCTGGAAGTTTAAGGGCTTGGTGCAAGACTTAATTGATAACAAGACACTAGCGGTGGATAATCCCGTGGCACCAAGCAATCAACAAATGGAGGTCTTTAAAGACCCCTTGCCTGCTCATGCTCCATAGGAAAAAACCCTACAAGTTAATGAGGTCACACAGAACTGCCCCATGCAGGGGTATGTAGGGATGATCAGTATAGTGACTCGAAACAGGAGGTATCCGAGTGTAGCCGCCCCCGCGACAACTACAGGTGAGGTGCCAACAATGACACAACCGCAACAACACCTTGCACAACCCCCTCCGCCTAGACCAGTGGCCACACTTCGGACCAAACTCACTCAGAGTTTGAGGACCACCTCGGCTAGGCTCTCCATATATGAGCTCATACAACAATCAACGCCCCATCGGGAGGCTCTAATGGAGATATTGAAAGCCATCGAGTTGCAGCCCCACGAAACAAATTCTTTCAACAACTTCGTGGGACATGTCAAACGATGCACTAAGCCAGTCATCACATTTCGAGAAGACGAAGTGAAATCAGTGGTTGATGACATGGCGGATCCACCCCTGCACGTTATCGCGTGGGTCAACGGGATCCCATATAAGAGGGTGTTGATAGACACTGGCTCGTCCAGTAATATCATCACAACCGTGGCCCTAAAACATCTGAAGTTGCCCGCATCTCACATCACGGCTTCCACCTACACACTACGAGCATTCAATGATGCAATTTGCTCGACAGTTGGCACAATAGTCCTACCCATCCAAGTGGGACAAAAGACTATACCTACATTGTGCCACATCTTGGAAGGTGAGATGGCCTACAACATCTTGTTGGGGTGGCCATGGATCAGGGACATGAAGTGTGTCCCTTCGATAGCTCACCAGTGCTTAAAGTATACATTTGAAGGGGAGGTGCATGTAGTCCCGACGGACTTAGAACCCTTCAAGTATTGTAATGCGGTGCAACTGATGCCACAATCGACCCTTCCATCAACGCATTTGGATTTCCAATTGAATCCATCTAAACAGGGTCCGATTCCATAGGCATCCCCATTAGCAAGTTCTTCAAAACCCCAGCCGGGTCCATCTTCATCGTCTGGTCCTCCACCAACGATGCCACCTATGGGGGCCAAACAGAAGGACAAAGGGAAGAAACCTCTGGAAGAGGCACAACCTCTGGAAGAGACACTACCATCAGTATCAACTATCTCTACTGAGGAGATGCCTAGCCGAATGGAAGTCGAGGCTCCTAGTTCACCCGACATGGAGTGGACTCAGGGAGAACTTCCATTCCCTCCCCCTCAACCACCAACAATCACCATTGAGATGGCCAATACGGGCCTGGGGGAGTATCTGGTGTAGAATATTGTAGCAACACCCACACTGGAGTCCATGCAGGACATGGGGAGACCTCGCCTCCCCATCGGCACTATTGTTCCCCTAGGCTACCCGCCAAACCAGACAAACTTTGTGTATGGGGGCCTTGATCATGGCGTTGCACCATGCACGCAAGAGGATGAAGATGAAGAGCCTTTTGCTGAAAATGTCAACTACTTGTCTAACCCAGACTTTGCCTTGAGATACCTTGGCCAATGCAATTGGCATGGATATGGGTTAGGCAGATATGAGCAAGGGGTACGGGTTCTTTGCCAACCGAGATACCAAATGCCATATGACAAGTCAGGAGTAGGGTTCAACCACCCCCTGCCCTTGGACATCTTGGTGGAGAACATGCAAGGCCTAGGGATAGGCAACAAGGGGGGATTGGCATCAGATCCATATGCCAACCCTAACATGACATATACATTGAGGGATTATCTCCCATTAATGACAATCAACCTTGTTGACCCTCGCAATCCCTTCCCTTCGCTCGAGAGAGGAGAAAGCTCGAGAGCTCATTTTCAAGGAGGGTCTGGACAATGTCAAGAAGGGTCCTCAGAGGACGAATCGGAATATGAGGTAGCACCATGGGACCCCTTCGAATCAGATAGCAATCACTCACAGGTGATCCCCATGGATGATTATCAAGAGAGCCTCTTGACAATGTTCCCTTTAGATGCTCCAATCGAGCAAGTGCCACTCCAAGGAAATCAGGCCCCATCGTAGAGAGCGGAACAACCCCAATGGGGCCAGATCAATTTGCTTGAGCAAGGCGAGCCTTTAATGCCACAAGCAGTTGTCGGAGCCAACGAAGGCCTTTGGATCTCCGATAGTGATTATGAAGATGAAACTGAGATGGCATATCTTAATCACATGCGACAAATGCAACGACCATACCCCTTGGAGATTAACGACATATTCGAACAATTAAACATAGTGCCAGGGCATGAGTGGTACGTAGACCCAGCACGGTGGGACCAAGTGTTGGATCCACCACTCTGGGCATACGAAGCATACCTTCCACCCAGAGACCCTATAGTGACATTCGTGTCGAGGGCAGACCCTGTCTTCCTATCCGCACATAGGGCCGATCCATTCATGCCAATACCTCTAGAGCTAGACCCAGAGCATAGAGAACATCTAGAATGTCCGAGTCATCACACCCGTGGTAATGGAGACCAAAATCATTTCATCAACATGATCTCCATTGACTTAACCGCCCCCATCCACAACCCGGCCGATCCGGCATAGTCATTGTATCTAGATATAGATGCCATAGACTGGGATCACGTCAATTCACCTCCATCCCCATCAGAGTACTGGCCTTTCGGTGAGATGCTTCATCTCACCCCAGGGCTAACTCAGGATATCTTCCATGCTGAAGAGGAACCCGAGGTTCCCAACGATGATCTTAACTCAGCAAATGATATCCATTTGATCCCAACTCCACACCAGTTGGAGGATGGATCCCACATGTCGGTCGAGGAGATGACTGACGTAGACATCGGCTCAGATCCAATGAATCCATAGATCATCAAGCTGGGGGTAAGTTTATCCCCCGAAGAGCAAGTCCGACTACATTGCCCTTCTCAAAGAGAAGAAGGAGGTTTTTGCATGGTCATACAGAGACATGTCGAGGCTAGATCCGTAGCTAGTCATGCATAATCTAACACTTGATCCGACAGTCAAGCCAGTTAAGCAAAAACTACGTAAGATGCACCCAACAGTGGCCTTAATGGTCAAAGATGAATTACAAAAGCTGTTGGATGCACAGTTTGTCATCTGCATGGATTACCCACCATGGCTGTCCAACATGGTGCCCATCAAGAAGCCTGATGGGAGGATTCGCATATGCACTAATTTTTGAGATCTAAACAAAGTGAGTCCTAAGGATGATTTCCCCTTGCCAAGCATCGACGCATTGGTAGATGCTACAACGGGTCATGAAATGCTTTCCCTCATGGACGGTTTCTCGGGATACAATCAGATTTGTATCAATCTCGAGGACCAACTAAAAATGGCATTCACAATGCCTTGGGGGACATTTTGTTATAAGGTCATGCCTTTTGGCCTTAAAAATGTTGGTGCCACCTACCAACGTGCCATGACGTACATCTTCCATGATTACATGCATAAAACTTTGGAAGATTACATGGATGATTTGTTGGCCAAATCTCTTTTGTGCCCGAGATCATCTCGATGACTTAAGCAAGATCCTCGATCGCCTCATGGAGCATAAAGTCGATTGAATCCCAAGAAGTGCGTATTTGGCGTCACATCTAGAAAACTCTTGGGTTTCATAGTCTCAAAGTGAGGCATCGAGGTGGACCCAAACAAAGTCAAGGCAATCCTTGAAATGCTTCCCCCAACTACCATCAAGCAGCTCAGAAGCCTACAGGGAAAGGTCACGTCGATCAAGCGCTTCATAGCACAGCTATCTGACAAGTGCCGACCCATGAACAAATTATTGCATAAGGGGGTAGCATTTCACTGGGATGACGAGTGCCAGTTAGCCTTCGATGACATTAAACAATACTTGGCTTCGCCACCAGTATTGGCACCACCTAGACCAGGAGTGTCATTCTACTTATACATCTCAGCTACTGAGGTGGCACTGGGCGCCATGTTAGCCCAGAAGAATGAACTTCACAAAGAATAGGCTACTTACTATCTTAGCCGCACCCTGGTCAGTTATGAACTTAACTATGCATACGTTGAGAAACTCTGCTTGGCAGTGGTGTTTGCTACCAAAAAGCTATGCCATTACATGCTGAGCAACAAGACGTATGTTGTGTCTAAGGAGAATCCATTGCGATACATGATGAGTCATACTTATCATAGTAGTCGCACGATGAAATGGATCATGTTGTTGATGGAATTTGACATAGAGTTTATTGGACAAAAATCCATAAAAGGTCAGGTCATAGCCGATCAACTAGCGGAGGCTCCTCTCGAAGACGATCAGCCTCTGGTCATAGAACTACCCGATGATGGGGTCTTCCATGTCTCAGAATCACCAGATTCTGATGAGCCTGAGTCACAGGCCGACATAACCCTATTTTTTGATGGTTCTAAATGTGAGCAAGGTGGTGGCACGGGAATAGTATTCTTCACACCGCAAGGTGCTCCAATGCCTCTATCATTTAAATTAAATTTCCCATGCACCAACAACAATGCAGAGTACGAAGCCTTGCTCATAGGTCTTCAGACAACAATCACCATGAACATTAAACGATTGAATATCTTTGGTGATTCGTTGTTAATCGTCAACCAAGTCAAAGGGGTATTCCAATGCAAATGCCCAGTTTTGCAGGCCTACAAAGCCCTTGTGGACAAATTCTTGGCAAAGCTTGAATGGTACGACATCGAGGCACTCCCTCGGTCATCGAATCATTTTGCGGACACTATGGCCTCTTTGGGGTCACTAATCCCGCAAGACATTTCTGGTGATATGACAACCATTCAAGTCAAAACACTATCGCAATCCATGATGGAGCATGCAAGCTCTGACTTGATGCCAGGAATCCACATGATCCAGATTGAACCACCTCAGGATAGGTTCTCTCGAATCCATGATCGTCTGAATCATGCCAACTGGGGGTCCTTGTTCTCCCCTACTCCCCTTAATAGCAACACAACGCTATTCTTGCAAGTTCTTTCCCGTTCAGCTTTTGCTAGGGATGAACTTCAAGAGGGATTGGTTGTTCATACCATCGAGGCTTTCGATCAGCAGGATTGGTATTCACCCATAAGGGACTACCTCAAGTTAGGTAATCTCCCACTTGGATTGATGCATGTCATGAAATGAGCATTCAAGCAGAAAGTGGCAAAGTATGTCTTGTTAGGAGACATTTTGTACCATCGTAGCTATGAAGGAATCCTCCTTCATTGCTTGGACCAACGAGGAGTCCACTTGGGCAATCGCCCAAGCGCACGATGGTACGTGCGGTGGCCACTTCAGTGGTATGGCCATCGCAAAGTGCATTCTCTGCATGGGCTATTATTGGCCATATTTAGAGCGAGATTGTTGCGCATATGTGAGGAAGTGCATGAAATGTCAACACCATGCTAATTTGACACATGTACCTTCCCAGGCCTTGCAGCCGATCCAATCGGCTTGGCCATTTTCATAGTGGGGCCTAGATCTAATCGGTAAGATCTCCCCTGCATCGTCAGGTCATCACACGTTTATCATAATGGCCACAGAGTATTTCACCAAGTGGGTGGAAGCGGTTCCGCTTACCTCTACGACAGGACCCCGCATTGTGGAGTTCATTTTACATAACATCATATGTCATTTTGGTATTCCATCCAAGATAATTTTGGATAATGGGACGTCATTCAAGAACAAAGATGTGCGTGCTTTGACCACAAAGTACAAAATTCAGCATAGTTTTTTGACACCCTATTATCCGTAGGCAAATGGGCAAGCAGAGGCGTCAAACAAAATGCTAGTTGCCATCCTCAAAAAGATAGTCGTAGACAGTCATAAGGATTGGCACATTCAGATCCCACTTGCCCTATGGGCTTATCGCACTAGCATTCGGATGCCCACTAGGGCAACTCCATTTTCGCTCGTGTATGGCTCCGAGGCTGTCATGCCTCTCGAGTTGGAAATTCCTTCCCTACGCATATCAATGCAAGAGTTCATCGATGATGACACTGCATGACAGGCCCGGTTAGACCAGCTTACGTTGCTTGATGAATGACGCGTTAATGCTCTCGAGCATTTACGTATCTATCAAGAGCGACTTAAGAAAGCATACAACATGAAAGTTCATTTGAGGGACTTTCAGGTTGGTGACTTGGTCTTGAAAGAGAACCAACAGAACTCTAGTTTGCCATCCCATCTAAGGGACAAGTTCACGGCAAACTGGTTAGGTCCCTATGTAATTGATAGCAAAATAGGACCTGGAACATACCGGCTAGCCTCTCTTGATGGAATCAAGGAACTAGAACCCTTGAACATCAGTCATTTGTGGCCATTCCATACTTAAAAGAGCCATAGCCCAACCCAAAATGCTCCAAGGATTCCCATAATCGCTTGGTCAACCCAAAATGCTCCAAGGATTCCCATAATCGCTTGGTCAATCCCAAAATGCTCCAAGGATTCCCATAATCGCTTGGTCAATCCCAAAATGCTCCAAGGATTCCCATAATCGCTTGGTCAACCCAAAATGCCCCAAGGATTCCCGTAATCGCTTGGTCAACCCAAAATGCTCCAAGGATTCCCACAATCGCTTGGTCAAAAATAAGAAAATTCAAAAACAATAAAATCATCAAAAATAACAAAAATTTGCATCTCATCTTCATACTCACAAAAAAATCAATCCATCAAAAACACAAAAATATATAGTTGCATTAAGCATCACATCCATACATTGCATATTTGTGGTCATACGGGTCAAAGGCACCATAGACTGTAATTACTCCGCCAATCCATCTTGTTCCACATTTCTCCACTTTTGTAAATAGTCCATCAAAAATAAATGCCATTCACTTCTTTTTACCATACCATAGTCAGTGGTCTTCTAATGTATCAAGAGTTTTCATCTTTCAGTCATCATTAGCTTTCTAGCCATGTACTGTACCAAGTCAGACAGATTTTACAAAGGTAGAGTTCTACTTGGATCACACCTTGTTACGTAGCATCCCAACACAAATTAAAACACATAAGAATTCCCAAGTTGTGTGAATGAAAGATGAAACACCTGCAAAGCAATCCAGGTCACCATAAGCGAAATGGTTATCTTGCTCATCCCCCTATGCGAATGACCCCAAGAATGCTGAGAGTTGGCAAAAGGACAAGCATCTTCCCTACCCAATTCCCCAAGGATCCCAAGTTCTCAAAAAATTGCAAAACATCACAAATTTGCAAAAGTCAAAACTCCAAAAAAAAAATTTGACATCACAACCAAAGTGCATACATCAAGAAAAGCACATAAGATAGTGATTCTCATCACTCCATATTCAAATCCCTTGCTCAAAAGAAAAACAAAAATAAACAGTGATTTTTATCACTATAAAAGAGCAAGTATCCCAATACAATTGAAGAAAAGAAGGGAGTCGAACTTGAATCCCCGGAACTCTCAACATTTCGATAGGTCATGAGGCAAACCTCAATACTGGTTTGGTGGATAGCCTATCGGTCACTGGTGGTAAACCTCCCGCATGACGATATATCCGTCACATTAACTTGTGTGCAGATCAATGTTTGCATGTGGATGAGCTAGCTTATGGTCTCCTACGACAGCACCGCAGATTAATCCGACTAAATACAACAAAGGAGTTAGTGGAGCTAATCAGGTGATCCTCGATACGAGTTTGGTTGATAGCCTATCTGGCATTGGCGGTATCCTGACAAACACCACATAAATGAACTCAATTGCACACACAGGGATGTGAAATAACTTGGTCAAAAACAAGTCCGATTCATACCTTGTTAAAAAGTCTCGTAAGATAAAAGTACAGTCTTGGCTAGATAGTTAAAACATCTGAGTCTCAAAAAACCCTACCTACATTCTAAACCAACTTGCTATCTTTCATTGCCATCAAAAAATACAAAAAAAATAGCCCGTATACATAAAGAAAGTCAGGTCACACAACAATCACCCAGCACAAAAAGCCATAAATTCTGAACAGTCTATGGTGCGACCGCCAAAAATCACAAATTCAATTCATCCATTCCATTTGCATATCATATAAATTAAAAAACATTTGCATTTCATCAAAACATATGCATCCATCAATATAACTTAACATGCATACATCCATATTCATCAATCATCGTGCATAACATCAAATCATCACATGTGCATAAATAAAATAAAGTCATCTGTATATATCATCAAAAATGCCCGTAGGCTACAATGAACCGGTCCTATGACCCCGCAACAAAATCCAAAAGATCAAAAATCCCCAAAGCCTAAGGCGTCGGCCACCATGATCATGCAGGATCGGTGCGACGGGAACTACCCCCCATGGTGTGGGTCCTATGGGACCCCTCAGGGTGGCTATTGCTAGCCCCCGCATCATGCCTACTCCCCCTCCCTCATCCAATCGCCTGCGATGAGATGATGTTGACTGCTCAGTATCACTGCCCCTCGTCCGACGTGAAGAGCCACCTCCAGAGGGCTCAGGTACCCACCCCCGAGGTGGATGATCTCTCCCTCTAAATCCATCCGGTGCCGACACCACTCCACCTCCCATCGATGGTACATCGCTACTACATCGTTGCACTACGCCAGCTGCATCCGTAGGAGATCCCTCTCCCGTGCAGCATCGGTATCCCCCTCCTATCGGCGGTGCGTAGCCCATGCATTCTCCCACTCTGCTAGCTGAGCCCGCAAGAGATCTCTCTCTTGTAGAGCCTCCCCCAGCTCCTCATCTCGCCTCCGCAGTAGCCCCACCAATCGTGCATTCTCAGCGTGCACCCCTACCTCCGTGTCCTCCGCCACTACCTGGTGCATAGGTGAATCCAAGACTACAGCCTGCTCTGGCTCCCACTGCTCCGGGGCATCCTGCATCTCCGGCTGATCCGGAACACCATAATCCACACCCACATCATCTACCTCCACCATGTCCGCATCCTCTAGCGGAGCTCCCCAATCATCTCCTGGTGCCTCGACACCCTCCCCGCCTGCTGTTGCTGCCTCCGCGCCTCCTAGTGGCCCCTCTCCCCGCCATCACCGTAGTATCCACCATTGGTCATACTCTATGGTAGTCCCGACGTCATCCATGTCTGGGACGTCAATCACCGCATCTGAATCCTCGCCTAATGGCGCGATGACCGACCGGTCCAGAGTCCTCTCGTCCCCTCAATGTCGATAGACCACGGGCTCACCAGGCAACCCCTAGCGCACCCCAAACTATCGTGTCACCCGACTATAAGGGAAGAACTCCTGCTCGGTCCCATGCCACCCAATCAGCCACCGCTCCCTACGTACCCACCGGAGCCACTCTCCAGCCTCCGACTAGGCTGGACAGTCCCGATAGGGGTGCCAGAACACCTCCCCTAGAGCAAGCCGAGCGAAGGCATCGACATAGTGCCCTACGACACCTGCCCACCATCGACTCTGTCCCTGCTCCTCAGACCGCCACCATAGAGCCACGTAACCTATATCCTTATCCACCATCTCTACCCGAGTCATCCATGGTAACCCTATCGGCCTCTCCACCACTATGTGCTGCCAAGCCCAGCTCTGCAATAGATAGCTACAGCTGATCCCCTTCCACCTCCAATAGCGGACCTCGTATAGCTCACCATAGAGCTACGCCAACAGTGTCTGCCCCCATCTCATGATCAAAGGCTCATGCATCGAACACTCCACCAATCGATAGACCACATCCAGCAGGTTCCATGGGAACCTCGCACCTGACGAGTCAGGTAGCAACATGTTGGAAATGAGGCCCATGAGTACTGCATGCCTCACTCCCAACACCCCCTTCTCCAGCCACCATCGAACTAAGATCCCACCCATCATCCGAAGGTCAACCTCTGCCCTCTCCACTGGACTATCCACCCCCAACTCCTCCCCATGCCCGAAGCAGTGTGTCAGCACGCTTTCCGCTGATCCCGCGACATCGTCTCGATCGGTAGTCCTCTATTGGAATCCGAAGAATCCGATAGACATCCTCCAAGGTGACTGTCATCTCCCCTGTTGGGAGATGGAAAGTATTAGTCTAGGGATCCCACAAGTTGATCAGGGCCATCAGGTAGGCCCGATCCCCAATCACTGGCTCCAGCCGAGTCACCTGCTTGAGCCCAAGGGCATCAAGCCACTCCCAGTCAGCCACAGCTAGCGCCTCCCGCGCTTCAGCAAAAATAGTAGGCACACGATACCGGCTCTTCACAACCTGCAAAAGAAAACAAAATAAACACATTAAAATCATGAAAAAAAGTGTACAGCTACAAATAGTATAAAAAATTAATTTGTCAATTTGTAACCCTAGGGTTTTATACTCAAATGAAAGAAATTAATACAAAAAAAAAATTAAAAATTAAAAACAAAATTTCAAATTAAACTTAGTTTGTCAATCTAGGGTTTTTAACTTTACATTGATAAATTAAAAAAAAAAAAAAAAAATTAAGTTTAATTTTACTTTTTATATTTTCATAAGTTTTTAAACTCATTTTTGTTAACTAGGGTTTTTTACCTAAGTTTTTTAAAAAAAAAAACAAAAAAGAGGATTAAATTTTAAAACATACGAAAACAAATAAATAAACACATTCATTTCACTAAGGTTTTTCATTTTTACATTTGAAAAACAAAATACAAAAAAGAAGCAAAAAATAACTTGCGGTTTTAAAACTGTAATACAAGAAACTAATAAAGAGGGAGTTCACTTACTGGTCTCGCTTCGGCTCCACCGCTCGATCCGGTTCATGCACTCATGGTGGTGGAAAAATTTGGCAGCGCTTCGCTTCGCAGAATTGACCTCCTCCTCAGAGCTCCAAATCGCCAGAAAAACAAGTGCAAATGAGCCCAAAACCTAGTTTTGGCCTTTAAATAGGCTTTTTGAGCCTGTAATCGTTCCTCCCTAGGATGAGCACTCTGGTTAGCACTCGTCCCACCCTGGAATGAATGCTCAATAGGAATTCGTCCCACCCAGGGATGAATACAGAGCAAACATTTCAAAAACAACAAAAATGCACAAAAATGACCCAAAAATAACAATAAAACTGTCCAATGAGAGTGCTTTTGCACTTGACATTCCGGGCATGCAAAATAGATGTCGGGGTCACAAATCCTCACTATCCTACTCCCTAAGAAGGCTACCATAGCCGGACCGCTCCACGGGAAGACGGATCTTCGAGAATTTCATCCCCAAACGACATCACCAAAAGGGTCAAAACCCAACCAAAAATAGCAATAGAGTTGCCGAACGAAGGCGCCTTTGCGCCTGACATTCTTGGCATCCAAAATAGATGTTGGGGTTACAAATTGTCACCATCCTACTCCCTAAGAAGGCCACCATGGCCGGACCGCTCCATGGGAAGATGGATTTTTGACAATTTCAGCTCCAAAAAGCGTCACCAATAGGGTTAACACCCACCAAAAATAGGTCTAAATGTCAGAAAACTGCACACACATTTAACGCTAAAACATCTGAAGGCACCCTTACACAAGTCATCTTGGGTCAAGCGACTCGTCGCTTTTCTCATGTTGGTCATTCCCTCATCGATTCGTCGCTTGAGGGGGTAGTCACACTTAGTCACCAATCAACAAATACACACCCAATCATGGAAACAACATGCATTCAAAGAATCATTGGCAAAGACAATCACGCCCCTGCTTGGGGTAGCAAACAAGCAATAATCACAAGTTGATCAATCACTTGGCATTCATGAATCATGAACTCAAGGTTCCCACAGACAAAAGGTTGCGCCCTTTGCCTATTCATGATTGATCAATGTCCAAGCTCAAGTAACACCTCACCGAAAAAGGTTAACACTTGAATTGAGTTCCTTCGCTCGTCAGAAGCAAGGATTCAAGAATGCATGCCCTTTCCATACTTGGGGCATCAAAATTTGGTTAGGTTACTAAGAAACCCTAATCATTAGTGCTTTGGTTATCTATTTTTGCTCAGCATTGCGCCTTGCACAGCGCATCCCAAAAAGGGGCATCTGTAGACACCAAAACAACACCAATCCGATTATGTGACTGCAAACACTGATCGCATTGACACACAGCCCCAAGGGCAGCCCCCAGAGGTCAAACAGTGGTCCTAACCACTCTCACAATAGTTTTGGAAGGTCAGGAGTCAATTTGGCACCTTCAGGCACTTTGCTCAATACTCGTTCCACCCAGGGACGAATTCAAATTGGGATTCGCCCCACCCAGGGATGAATATCAGGATTCGCTCCAGGGTGGGGCGAATTGCAGGTTTGATGGGCAAAAAGTCAAATCTTGACAAATGGCAGCTCAGATCCGCCACTTAACGCTTCCTTCATCGCATGGGAGTGTGGGTGAGCATTTTCGAGCGTTAGAGGTAGTTGCAAGGGCAGTCATGAAGTCCCTAATCAGGGAGGAATCTCCCTCCCCCTGAGAAGGCATGATTGCCAAGTGGTGCCTCTGCATGCCCAATTCAAGAGACCTCTAGGTCTATAAATTGGTGAGTTTCCTCACCCCAAAATATAGAGAGAAGGAGCATTTTTGAGCAACGAAGTGCTACCATTTTACTTCCCCATACGCCCCTAGTTGATTTGTGCCTTTCACATCCTTGATCTCTTTTAGAGAGGAGGTCATTGGGTGACTATTGGAAGGATGAATCTTGAGCCCAAAACCCGACATTTGGCCACAATATCCCACCAAATTTTCCGACAATACCCCACAAGAGATTTTGGACCCATCCCAAGTGGATTGGTGCCAAAATCGGGCCCCCAAACGGTGGGCGGCCTACCCTCGGGCGCCCTCCCCCACACTGCTACAGTCCTAATCACCCCTCTTCGGAGCGATTGGAAATCTGTGGTAGATCTCTTTCTTTCATTTTTGCATTCAATCTCTATGATGCTTAGATAGGTTGTCATTTAAATTTCGACATTGTTTTGAACAATTTTGATCATGTTTCTATCTTCATTCGCCTTTACTAACTTGCAAGTAGCCCCATCAAATTCCCATTGATGGAGGCCAAATTGGGAAAATATGACCATATGGGTCTTCCCAAAATACCCCCAATTAGCTAACCCCCAGTTTTGCAGGAGATTTGGAGCTGTCCGGATGTGACATTTTGAGCGGTGCCTATCCGGCATTTTGTTGCGAGTAAATTCGTCCCTCCCCGAAGTGAATTCAAATCTGTGAGGAATTTATTGACTGTTCTTTTTGCAGTGTTTCCTTTGGTGATGTCTTGATGCCCCTGTCAAATTTTTAGAGCATTTGGATACATTTTAGTTATCGTTTAATTCATTCTTTGCATGCACTAATCGTAGGCTTGGGGATTGCATGCTTCATTTCATCCGTAGGTGCTACTAACTGTTTCTTGTTCCTTTGAACGTAGGATCTAGACGTCAAAGGAGCAGCAAGGGAGTCAAGACTCATCAACACAAGCGGCGATGACGTTTGGTCCGCCCATCTTACATGTGGGCACGCGAAAGAAGGAATGGCATCCATGGATGTAACAAAGAAACAAATTTAACGCTCCTCGCCCCTAAAAGGGAGGAGGCGAATTGTAACCAAATTCTGAAACATATCAATAAAAGAAAGGGCTGTTCTCCGCATTGGCTTTTCATTTGGGTTTCAATTCGTTCATGCTTTCCCCCATTTCATGCATTTTCAATTCGTAGGATTTAGCGTTAAGTTTAGTTCCGTTTTTGCATCGTACTTGGAGCTTCTTCCTTTTTTGTTTTCGTATCCTCGTGCTTTCAGTTTGCACCTAGAGCATCATTGGTAGATATAAAGGTTGTAGTAAATATCTAAAAAACACCATTTAGCTTAGAGAGGATTAGATAAATGCATTCTTATTCAGTCTTAGTCTTCCCACTTCCTTTGTATTGAGTGAGGACTTCTTTGAACTTAGTGAGGAAGTCAACAATAATACTAAAATATTTAGGAGATAGAGATGTGATCTCGGCTTCTAATTGCATTGATCTCATCTGATCTACTTTCCCAAATAGAGTCTTCAATTTCTTCGAGATTTCATAAGGAGTTTTGTAATCTGTAATATGAAACCACAAACTTTCATGAACATTAGAGCTAATAACACCCATAGTTTCATGCATTTTTCCTTTATAAAAAAAGATTTTATATTCTTTATCAAATTTTGGTTGCTTTTCTTCTAACAAATGAGTAAGACCTTTTTGAGAGATAAGATTTAAAATTTTAGGTTTCCAAGTGTGAAAGTTATGAGGGGTGAGAGGTTCAATTGAATTCATCTTTTTAAAAGAATTGAAGTTTTATAATTAACCAATATATCCGCCCTTAGAACTTTAATTAATTGATTAATGTGAATGGAAGAAAGAAAATATATGAAGCTTTTCAATATATATTACTCAAAATACCGGCCCTAGCGAGAGGGAAACTATAAGTATAATGAGTTTTTAATATTGTTTTCTTTGAGAGAGCCAAATTATTTTTTTATTATTCACAATACCCGTCCTTACTTGAGGGAGACTGTAAGTAGAGAGAAGAATTTTGAAGGGTTTTGGCTTGATATGCAGGGAAACAATCAGTTTATTTGGTGTTTTCTCAAAAACTTACCCTTACAAGAGGGAAACTATAAGTTAGAGAGATACCCAAAGAAACAGATTATAGAAAAATATCTGCCAGGCCTTTATACCAATTGCCTCAAAAAACTCACCATTACGATAAGGAAACTATAAGTTTTTATAGGTAATGATACATGGAACGTAGGCAAAAGATATTTGAAAAAAGAAGGAATTATTTTGAAATTTTTGTAAATTAAAATTTTTAATGATTTAAAAAAAAAACACTTCAAAGGAAAGATGGGAGAAACAAAATTTTCTTTTAAATTTTTTTATTTTAACTATGAAATAAACAAAGGTTATAATGAAAAAATATAATTTATAATTGCCAAAGAGAAATTTGTTTATAAAATACATGGGCCTCTTAAATGTTTTGAATTTAATAATAAATTTGAGAAATTTTAAAGTTTATATTAAATCAAATAAAAGACAAAGATAGCAATAGTTTAAAGATAGGCCCCCCTTTTTGTATAAAGCAATTTTAAGGATTTAATGTGATTTTCTCTATGAAATTTAAATTAGCATTCAAAAGATATAACCTCATAAATTTACTTGAAATAAAGTAAGGGCATAGAAGAAGATAGACAAAAGAAAGCACACCCCCCAAACCCCCTTAAATGATGGACCAATTGAGTGCAAAAAATGCACTCACCCCCTTCCCATGAAAACTTTTATTAAAATTTTTACAATAGAGTCTCACATTTTTTAGAGAGAGGAAGCCATCGAGAGGACAGAGAGAGGTCACTCCAAGTAAACGGGTCTCAACTAGAGAAGATATCATTGTAGAAAGGGCCCCTTCACACTACCAGGTCATTGTCAAAAGAGCAGAATGAAGAAACCTATAGATGAGAATGTTAAAAAAATATAACACTCCAGATTTCCTATATAAAACATTATGCTCGACAGAAATAAAGGAAGCAATATCGATAACAGGATAAATAAAATATAATAATTAAAAAAATAATTTAGTTTGTTAGCAGAGGGATGTGCCCAATGGGCACTGTCTTCGAAAGAATAGTGAAACCTGCACACAATTTTAAAATGAAAAATTATTTGTTTCTTGGTAATGTTTCGAATGGCCAGATGGAAGAGTGTTGCCTCAGACAAACCAACAAAACCTGCATAAAATTATTAGGGCACTATCTTTGGACGAAGAGAGAAACTTAAAATAAAAATTATCTATCCTTAAAGTCCTGAATGAGAATATGGAAGAGCGCTGCCTCTGACGAACCAGTGAAACCTGCACAAAATTACCAAAAGGAGAGGGATCTCTACGGGATGCTGAAATCGAGAAAATTTTGACTCTTGCTGTAATGAATAATTATTAGAGCAATAATATATGAAATCAAATCTTGGTTCTAAAAACTTGCAAGGAGATGGTATATATTGACTGACGAAGAGAGAGTGTCAGTTGAAATGCAACTCCGAGAGGAACATCGAGAAAGACGACAAACGAGAGACATTGGAACGGATCCAAAGAGAACGTCGAGTGCACTAGAGAGAACATCAAGTGCACCAATTTTAAATTTTAATGAGAAAATCCGTTGTCCTATAGGAGTGAATAAAACTCAAAGCACTCTAAGAAAGCACTTTAGTTATAAATAAACGATATTTGCGCTATAAAAATAAGCGGAAATCAAACAATATTTCTAGATTGGTGGGCCAAAATGTGTCAGTTAAAATGAATATCGAATAGAGGAAAAATAATAAAAAAAATTAAGAGGTTTTTTCTTTGAATATGGGTGAGAATAGCGCCTTCACACAGGGTAAACCTTGTGTTTAAATAAAAGAAAATAGCTATATTTTTTTTTTTAGAAAATAATTTTCCTCAAGAACAAATTCAACACAGATTTGAAAGAATTTACAACATATATTTTAAAAAATAAATATGCTGAAAGAGAAAACTATGGATAAAATGAGACTACTACAAACTTTGAAGTTAGATAGCCAAAAAAAAATATCCAAAGTAAATGAATCAAATCCTAGAACCTTCAAGAGAGAATACAAGAAAAATCTATCCTACTTTGGTATCATGTTATAATTTCATAATAGATATGCAACACATTAAAAGAGATGAAGAAAAGAGTAGAACTAATTGATTTATTCCAAGGATCAGCTCTGTATAAATAGCAGAGCTGAGCATTGAGAGATGTTGTATTACAACTCATCAGACTTGATGAAGACACCACTAAGAGTTCTCCTGTCACATGGAGGAGTGGAAACTCAAGTGTCTATCCTAGTGGAACTTAAGAGAATATTCTCTTATTCTAACATGCATTACACATTATCTTACAAACACCATCATTCATAACATTATCACAACCATAATAAATCCAAAATAAAATAAAATATCCTTTTACCAACTCTTATTTTATCATTATGGTTATTTATTTTTATTTATTTGTTTTCATATATTTATTTCCATTACATTTTATTCTATACACATATATGAATATATAAGCATCTACTATAATAAACTCCAAAACATTTTATAAAATAATTTCTAGTTCACAAGTTTGGTTCCCATTCTTCCTTAGCATTTTCACTGTCAAACAAAACAAACACATCATGCAATCAAACATCCTACTTGTTCCTATATGAAATGCACATATGTGAGCTTCAATGTACTCATAGGACGATCATCATTTCCCCACTTACATTTTTTCATCGAACCATTTCATCCTTCAAACTCATATACATGGTCTTGCATTCACAATATCTATCAGTAGTATCACAGTATTATAGGAAAAGATAAGTTTAAATCATCAATTTTTCTTAGTATCAAAGGTCATTCAAGGAGGGTCGTTACATCCTCCTCCAATAGAAACAAGCATAGTCCCTATGTTTCATACATGGTTAAAAAAAATTTAAACATATTCATTCATTTGACCATCAATAGAATATCTTTCACAAATCATACATCATGTAATTAAATTCATTCATATCTCATTAATAACTCAAACCTACTCACATGATGTTTCATAATATATTAAATCACATATTTATGTTCAAACAAAAATATACACAAAGTTAGTTTATCAAGTAGTCCGGTCACACATCCATATATATATATATATATCATCAATCCATATGAATTTTTTTATAATGTCTATGTATACTTAAACAAATAAGGAAACTATTGCTGCATATTTTCCATTTTTTACCATGTGGTATTTCTATCTGAATAGTGTTTCCATTGGACTCCACATTGCTCTATATTCCTCTTTCTTAGGTTCTTGGTTTTGTAACCAAGTATACGAACAAGTCAAACTTCAATTTTTAGTGGGTCGAACATCTACAAATTAGAAACATCCCAAACATGAGTGGGGTCAAAAATATACTTTTTAAAGAGGGATACATGGAAGACATTATGGATTTTGAATAAGCTTGGTGGTAGATCAAATTTATATGCAATAGGGGTTATCTTTCCCATAATTTCAAATGGGCCCACATATCTAGATTCAAGTTTGGAAGAATTTATAGAAATTTTAGTTGGTTTCACCCTTAAGAATACTCTATATTCTAGAGAATATTATCTCAGTGTTCTTTTGAGATCTGTGTAGCTCTTTTGGTGATCTGCAACCTCTTTCATCTTTTGCTAAATTCTTTTTAATTGATCTTCAAATTCTTTTATATTTTTTAGCATGATCACTACCCGAACTTCCAAATTATCCCAAGATAAGGGAGTCTTACATCTTCGTCCATATAGAGATTCAAAAGGTGCCATACCTAGTGATGCATGATAACTTTTATTGTATGCAAAATCAACTAGGTATAAGTAATATTTCCATTTGGTGTGTTGATCAATGCAATAAATTGTCAATATATCTTCTAAAACCTGATTCACCCTTTCAATCTATCTATCATGTATCGGGGTGATATGCTGAACTGATATTAATTTTAGTACCCAAATATTCATGCAATGCCTACCAAAATTTTGAGGTGAAGCGGGAATCTTTATCTAATATTATGACTTCGATAAACCCATGTAGTTGCACTACATATTTGATTTTATAGCTACAATAGGTGCATCATATTGTACATTTCTAGGTATGAAATGTGCAACCTTGGTAAATTTATCCACAACTACCAGGATTGCATCATGCCCAAACCTTGTTTTAGGTAGACCCACTATAAATTCCATTGAAATCATCAACCATTTTTTTATAGGTATGATCTGTGGGTATAATCGACCAGTTGGATGTAAATTTTTTGCTTTCACTTTCTAGTATTCCAAGCACTTGACCATGTTATCATTGATATCTTATTTCATACCTGACCAATAATAGTCCTCTCTCAATATCTCACACATATTTGCCCCTCTAGGATGTGTTGAATAAGGAGTATTATGTGACTCCTTAAGGATTGTTTCTCTCAATCCATCCAAATTTGGAAAAACTAATATGTTCTTATAATACAATAAGTCATATCTATATACAAAGCTTGTATCTTTTCTAGAGTCTTTCTCAACTTGAGCACTACAAGACTAACAAAATTCATATTTCTGTTGCATATCTTTAATTTGATCTAAAAAAAACATATAAATAATAGTCCTGTCTCAAGATCTCACACATATTTTCCCCTCTAGGATGTGCTAAATAAGGAGTATTATGTGACTCCTTAAGGATTGTTTCCCTCAATCCATCCAAATTTAGAAAAACTAATATTTTCTTATAATACAATAAGTCATCTCTATATACAAAGCTTGTATCTTTTCTAGAGTCTTTCTCAACTTGAGCACTACAAGACTAACAAAATTCATATTTCTATTGCATATATTTAATTTGATCTAAAAAATCATATTGACATTTTGTCATTGCAACGATGTGTCCTTTCCTACTTAAAACATCAACTACCTTGTTCACCTTACCCTCAAACTCAATGTCAAAATCATACTTAGCTAGAAATTCCATTCAGCATCGTTGCCTAGCATTAAATAAGTGTTGAGTAAATATGTATTTTAAACTCTAGTGATATGTCTTAAGTTCCAATGGTTTCCCAAGAAAGTAGTGCCTCCAAATCTTAAGTGCATGTACAACAACTACCAATTATAAGTCATGGATGGCATAGTTCACCTCATGCTTCTTAATTTTTCTTGATTCAAATACAATAACCATATCATATTGGGTCAAACCCATATCAATCCTTCAATTGATACTTCAGTGCATACTATAAACTTCTTAGTCGGATCAGGTAATTGAAACATTTATGGGGTATGTTAGAAATTTTGAGTAATTATGTTGTCATTGATGTCAAGAGTTAGTTCATCTTAGTACAAGGAAATTTATAAAAAGAGGGTTAAAATATTTATATTTTAAGCACAAGAAATTTGGTACAAAGTTCCACATGGTTGGCCGAAAGGTTTTCAAAATATCCCAAAGGAAAAATACCTAGGCCCAAAGGAAATAATATTATAATATTTATTATTATAAATATAAAGTTGTAAAGATAAAGCCTAAGGTCAATTATAAAATAATTATAATATTTATATTATAATATTTTATAACCCTAAGTGGGTTTGGCACCAAACATATTTTCAAATGATTGAATCTCCACCGATGTCCTAGCATGGAGATAAATTCATATTTATAGGGTAATTTTTGGTGGCCAAAAGATAAGTTTTTTTGATGCGAGCTCCAAGTGGTAAATGCGAATGTTTATGGTTAATGTGAATTTCGGATGTGCAATCATGAGCAAGGTGGACAAAGGTTTTTATTTTTAAAAACCAAAAGAAAGAGTGTGGATGAATAAAGTGAGAAGGTTGTAAGATCCTATCACCAACCAGGTGTTTGGGTTAGTGGTAGGCTTTGCAGGGTAAATGCACTAGCAAACGACAAATCCTACATTCGAATCTTGACAACAAATTTTATTTTTTTACTAGCAACAGGGGTAAGCAGTGGTTAAATAGCACTTTGTGGTATTTGGTACTTGTGTGGGCGGTTGGCCTAGAGGTGGCCCCTAGGATGCTAGCGTACTAGAAGGTGGCAGGCACTGTGTTCGAATCTCTGTAGTAGTGTTTTTGGTAAACGTATTTAAATTTGTTAATTGCTAAGGTTGAGGATTAGGTACATGTGGTTTAATTTATTATTGTGAGCACTATTGTCTTTGGAAGATATAAGGTAAATTTTTTGTTATTACATGCATTTATTTTTGAAGAAAATTATAATGAAATATTTTTGAAAGTGATTTTGTGGAGTAATAAGGATCTTTGATAAATTTGTTATGAATGTGTTTAGAATTTAAGAGGAAGTTAAAAGGTTTATGAGGTATTTTAATTGTTTGTATTTTACTTCATTGTGAAGGTTTGATTTTATAAGTTAATCCTATAGTTGAGAAACCAAAAGGTTGGGTTGGAATTGTGCACACATTTTGAAGGGTTTGATTTTATGGGTTGATGCTAAATTTTGAGAAACCAAGAGATTTGGTTTGGAATTTAATTGTGCACACATTTTGAAGGTTTACTAACTCATAAAAAGGGTGTTATGCTAACCCTTTATAGTTGCAAAATATATTGTGTGTGAGGCATATTTTTGAAGACATATCTCCATAAGAGCAAGCAAAAAGGTATGGGCACATCTTTCCTTATTTAAGGTGTTTTATGAATATTTCTGAACACAAGGTGGAGTGAAAAGGATTATTTGATATATTTTGTTGGAAATATTTGAGTTAAGTTTTTAGACCTACATTGTGCTCTTTTTTGAAAGAAGTTTGAAAATACTTGTTTAGGGTTTGTGGGAAGATTGTGCTTTATTGGTTGAATGTATGTATGAAGTTTTTGAGCATTGGTTTTGAGTGACATTGAAAGTGAATTTGCAAACATTAGAAATTATATTTGTGAAAGGAAGAGTGTAGATCAGGAAGATAGGTGTCATGTGCTAGACTAGATCTATATTTAAAAGAGCAATAAAAGTTAGACATGTAAAAGCGATAAACATAATTATTGAGTAGAACATATTGAGCTATTTGTAAGTGCATATTATTCTCTGTATGTTCCAGAGGTTAAACACATTATGATTAGAATATATCTATTTGAGGAAAGCATTTCTAAAAAATATATAAGATATTTTTGTGTGCAAATTTTAGAAATATTTGAGTAGGTTAATTGAGCAAGTCTTTGAGAATACTTGAGGACTGATTTGTTCAATCTTTGTGTTAAGGCTTGGGGTAGATCTGAGTAGAGTTGATTGGTGATTTATTCAAGTTGTGGTAAGGCTTGAGGTAGATCTAAGTAGAGTTGATTGGTGATTTTTTTAAGCTTTGTGTTAAGTCTTGGGGCATATCTAAGCAGAGTTAATTGGTGATTTGTTCAAGCTTTGTATTAAGGATTGGGGTAGATCTAAGCAAAGTTGATTGGTGATTTGTTTAAACTTTGTGTTAAGGATTGGGGCAGATCTAAGTAGAGTTTATTTATGATTTGTTCGATATTTGTGTTAAGGTTTTGGACAGATCTAAGCAGATTTGATTGGTGATTTGTTCAAGCTTCATGTTAAGGCTTGGGGCAGATCTAAGCAAATTTTATTGGTGATTTGTTCAAGCTTTCTGTTAAGGCTTGGGGCAGATATAATAAGATTTGATTGGTGATTTGATCAAGCTTGGTGATAAGGCTTGGGGATATATTTGAGATAGAGTTTGGTACAAATTTGTGAGAAGAGTTAGAGCATATTTGTACTAAACTTGGGATAGAGTTTGATGCAGATTTGAGATAGAGTTAAGAGCAGGATTTGGAGGTGACAAAGAAAAGAGGACATCAGTCTCCAATGGATAGAGATCCATCATCCAGTATAGTGGGAACAAATATCTCCAGTGGAGAGAGATCCATAAGCCATAGTAGTGGGGGAAAAAGTTTTCTAGAAGATCACTAGCTAGAGTAGAGGAGAAATAGTTCTATGGTGGAGAGAGATCCAAAAACCTGAGCAAGGGGAAAGAGTTATCCTATAGAGTGTGATCCATGAAATAGCTAGGGAGATAGAGTTATTATATGGATAGATATCCACATACCAGTTGAGGAGATAAAGTTCTCCTGGATCAAGTTCCATGAACTAGAGAAAATGAGAAAGAGTTATCCTATGGAGTGAGATCCATAGATCAAAGTATAGGGGATTGATGTATCCTTAGTATAGAGTTCCATAAAAATTGTAATAGGAAATTGATTCCCAAGATATTTGTTGAGAAAATTTAGAAGAAATATTCTCTTCGTGGAGTAGCCCACATTGGGTGAACCACATTAAATTTATGTCTCTATTGTGTGTGATGATTTGTGCATTGATTTGATTACTACTATTGATATTTCCATTTATAATATTAGATAATATTATTTGGGAAAGAAAAGTAAAATTTTGTCTTATACTATTTACCCCCCTCTAAGTATAATCCTATGTTCTTTAATTGATATCAAATTGGGTTCCTTCGAAAGAGTCTAATAGCTTGAAGGAATAGGTTATAGGAAGATAAATGGCATATCAGAGTGGATATTCATTAAAAAATACACCATTGTTTGATGGAAAATAATTATGCTTTTTGGAGCATAAAAATGAGGACTTACTTGATATCACTAGGATATGAAACATGAAAAGTAGTTGAGGATGGGTTTACACCTATAGCTAATCCTTCCACAGATAAATATGTCAAGATGGAAATAAAAAGGTCAAGATGGAAAAATTACAAAACCACAAGAAAAGGTTTGAAGATTTGAAGATGGAATATGAGGAATACATTTCTACGTACTTACTTCGTGTGGATGATATTGTTAATACCATGGATGGACTTGGATTTAAAGTTTAAGAATCTGATGTTGCTAAAAAAAATTAAGGTCACTTCCTACAAGGTATGATGGAAAAATTTTAGCTATAGAAGAGATGAAAGATATTGATCAGTTGACTATGGATGAGTTACATGGAATTATCATAGCCTATGAGATGAGAATTGTAAAGGATCCAAAACCAAGAAATATGTAGCCTTCAAAGCATTAAAGAAGACAAAGGATGAGAAACCAAGATCAAGTGGTGAATCAACCAATGATAAATAAGATAACTATGGTAAAAAAACAAGAAGGAATTAAGAAAGCACAAAGGTATGAACACAATGAAATGCTTCAACTATGGATATTTTGGTCATTATGCATCTAATTATCCAAAATTTGGAAGCAGTAGTAGTGAAGATAAATAGGATCATAAGAAAAAGGAAGCAAGAAAATCTAGGTATGAAAAGAAAAACAAATATGGATAAAACAAGCATGAAAAAAATTTCTTTCAAAGGCACAAGAAGAACTTTTAAGTTGATAAAAGAAGCAAGGTTTTAAGTGATAGTGATGAGAGACCCTCAGATAGTGAATATGAAGAAATTCTATTTTTTATAATAGAAGAGCAAGGAAGTGCTCCTATTGGAGATAAATCTAAAAATATGAAGATGCTCTTGAAGACCAAGAAGTAGAAAAGGATTCAAAAAATGAAGAAGAAGGCATAGTAGATCTAGAAGTATAACATATTGCTGCTCTTAAAGAATTAAAAAAGGTTAGAAAGCAGAATTCAAAATTCAAGGGTCAAGTTCAATAATGTGATGAAGAGAAAGGAAAACTTATACAAGATCTGACAAACTCAATATCTAAGACAAGGAGATTTAAAGAAAATTTATAGGTAAAAGTATTAGAATGTGAAATATTAGAATATGAGGTAGCTTCACTAAGTATGGAAGTAAAAGAGTCTAAATACAAGCTACAAAGGTATGGGAAAATTTCAAATACCTTGGATAATATTATCAATGCACAAAGACCTTCATCTATCAAAACAGGACTTGGTTTTGAAGAAGGACAAGGAAAACAAGAAGAAGGATCAAAATCAAGCTTAAAAGAGGAAGAATTTTTAGAGGAAGGGAGTCAAGGAGAAAGTGAGACTTATGTGAATAGAAGCTTCACCAAGGAAGGAAACAATGCATAAACAAGGAACAATGATCATCATATAGAAGAAAGGGCTAAGAGACCAGTGGGTTCAAGATAATTTTTCATCAAAGGACATTTTTTTTCATGTAATCATTTTTGTTACAAGGCTATGCATTGCAGGACTCATGGAAATGAGTATGGTGTTACCAAGAGGAACTTCAAATATGTATATTTATTTCAAGGGTATTGCTACTTTTGTAATCGATTTGGGCATAAAGCAATTCACTACAAGATTCATGACAAAAATGAGTGTGGCTTCACCAGGAGGAACTTCAAGATATTTACACCTTATATGAACTAAAACATTAAGTGTTACACGTGTAATAATGTTGGAAATAAGACCAAGTGGTGTGGAATAGAGTTTCCAAAGACAAGCAAAAAACAAGGACACTTGAAAGGATAAAAAGGGCATGTTGATAAAGAAGGTTGACAAAGGAAAGGATCATTATTTTCTAGGAGTAGTTTTAATACCACCCCAAAATTAATCACCTAAAGGAGATGAGGTGGGGAGGGGGATGAGCTAAGAGTTTTATCTTTAATCCCAAAGAAGTCCCTTTGGCATTGATGTTAAAGGGGGAGATATTTGAGTAAGGGGGAGAGCATTAAGTTAGGGGGAGCAATTTCTTAGGGGGAGCAGATTTGGAATCAAATGGTTTGGAAAAAGAAATTTTTAGGAAAGGGTTTCCATCAATGACAAAGGATGACATTGTTGGAAATTTTTAGTAATTTTTTTGTCATTGATGTCAAGAATTAGTTCATCTCAGTAGAAGGGAGTTGATAAAAAGAGGATTAAAATATTTATATTTTAAGCCTAAGAGATTTGGTACAAATTTCCACATGGTTGGCCAAAAAGTTGTCAAATATCATGAAGGAAGAAAATACCTAGGCCCAAAGGAAATAATATTATAATATTTATTATTATAATATTAAATTTGTAAAGATAAAGCCTAAGGTCAATTATAAAATAATTATAATATTTATATTATAATGTTTTATAACCCTAAGTGGGTTTGGCACCAAAAATATTTTCAAATGATTGAATCTTCGTTGACGTCCTAGCATGGAGATAAATTTGTATTTATAGGGTAAGGTTTGGTGGCCAAAATATAAGTTTTTCGATGCGAGCTCCAAGTGGTAAATGCGAATGTTTATGGTTAATGCAAATTTCAGATGTGCAATCATGAGAAAGGTGGACAAAGGTTTTTATTTTTAAAAACCAAAAGAAAGAGTGTGGATGAATAAAGTGAGAAGGTTGTAAGATCCTATCACCAACCATGTGGTTGGGCTAGCGGCAGGCTTGGCAGGGTAAAGGCGATGGCGGATTACAAATCCTACATTCGAATCCTGGTGGAAACATTTTGTTTATTTTTGTAGCAACAAGGGTAAGCAGTGGTTAAATAGCACTTTGTGGTATTTGGTCCTTGTGTGGGCAGTTTGCCTAGTGGTGGCCCTTAGGGTGCTAGCGCACTAGTAGGCAACATACACTGTGTTTGAATCTTTGCTATAGTATTTTTGGTAATCGTATTTAAATTTGTTAATCACTAAGGTTGAGGATTAGGCACATGTGGTTTAATTGATTATTGTGAGCACTATTGGCTTTGGGAGATATAAGGGAGATTTTTTGTTATTACATGCATTTATTTTTGATGAAAATTATAATGAAATATTTTTTAAAGTGATTTTGTAGAGTAATAAGGATTTTTAATAAATCTGTTATGAATGTGTTTAGAAGTTAATAGGGAGTTAAAAGGTGTATGCGTTAATTTAATTTTTTGCATTTTTCTTTATTGTGAAGGTTTGATTTTATGAGTTAATGCTATAGTTGAGAAACCAAAAGGTTGGTTTGGAATTGTGCACACATTTTGAAGGGTTTGATTTTATGATTTGATGCTATAGTTTGAGAAACCAAGAGAGTTGGTTTGGAATTTAATTGTGCACACATTTTGAAGGTTTACTAACTCATAAAAAGGGTGTTATGCTAACCATTTATAGCTGCAAAATATATTGTGTGAGGTAGATTTTTGAAGACATATCTCCATAAGAGCAAGCAAAAAGGTATGGACACATCTTTCCTTATTTAAGGTCTTTTAGGAATATTTATGAACACAAGGTGGAGTGAAAAATATTGTTTGATAAGCATTGTTGGACATATTTAAGTTAAGTTTTGAGACCTACATTGTGCTCTTTGTTTAAATAAATTTGAAAATACTTATTTAGGTTTATGAGTAGATTTTTCTTTATTGGTTCAATGTATGTATGAAGTTTTTGAGCATTTGTTTTGAGTGATATCGAAAGTCAATGTGCAAATATTAGAAATCATATTTGTGAAAGCAAGAGTGTAGATAAGGAAGATAGGTTTCATGTGCTAGACTAGATATATCTTTAAAAGACCAATAAAAATGAGACATGTGAAAGCGATAGACTTAATGATTGAGTAGAACATATTGAGCTATTTATAAGTGCATATTATTCTCTATATGTTCCAGAGGTTAAACAAATTTTGAGTAGAATATATCTATTTGAGGAAAGCATTTATGAAAAAGATATAAGTTGTGTTTGTGTGCAAATTTTGGAAATATTTGAGCAGGTTAATTGAGCAAGTCTTTGAGAAGACTTGAGGACTTATTTGTTCAAGCTTTGTGTTAAGTCTTGGGGCAGATCTAAGCAGAGTTGATTGGTGATTTTTTCAAGATTTTTGTTAAGGCTTGGGACAAATCTTAGTAGAGTTGATTGATGATTTGTTCAAGCTTTATATTTAAGCTTGGGGAAGATCTAAGCAGAGTTGATTGGTAATTTGTTCAAACTTTGTGTCAAGACTTGGGGCAAATCTAAGTAGATTTTATTGGTGATTTGTTCAAGCTTTGTGTTAAGGCTTGGGGCAGATCTAAGTAGATTTTATTGATGATTTATTCAATATTTTTGTTAAGGCTTGGGGCAGATCTAAGTAGAGTTTATTGGTGATTTGTTCAAGCTTTGTGTTAAGGCTTGGGGATATATTTGAGATAGAGTTTGGTGTAAATTTATGAGTAGATTTAGAGCATATTTTTACTAGAATTGGGATAGATTTTGGTACATATTTGAGATAGAGTTAAGAGCAAGCTTTGGAGGTAAAAAAGTAAAGAGGACAACAGTCTTTAGTGGATAGAGATCCATCAGCAAGTGCAATGGGGATAGAGGTCTCTAGTGGAGAGAGATCCACAAGCTAGAGTAGTGGGGGTAGAAGTCTTCTAGAATATCACTAGCCAGAGTAGATGAAAAAGAGTTCTCCTATGGAGAGAGATCCATGAAATCGATCAAGGGGAAATAGTTCTCTTGTGGAGTGTTATCCGTGAACTAGCTAGGGAGATAGAGTTATTCTATGGAGAGAGATCCAAAAACCAGTTGAGGAGATAGAGTTCTCCTGGATCAAGTTCCATGAACTAGAGAAAATGGGAAAGAGTTCTCCTATGGAGAGAGATCCACAAATCAGAGCATAGGGGATTAGTGTCTCCTTTGTATAGAGGTCCATAAATATTGTAATAGGGAATTTATTCCCAAGATATTTATTGAGAAAATTTAGAAGAAATATTTTCTTCGTGGAGTAGCCCACATTGGGTGAACCATGTTAAATTTGTGTCTCTCTTGTGTGTGATGATTTGTGCATTGCTTTGGTTACTACTATTGATATTTCCATTGATAATATTGTTTAAGAAAGAAAATTAAAATTTGATCTTATAATATTCACCCCCTCTTAGTATAAGTCTATGTTCTTCAGGGTAGTGAACCTTTATTTTAGAATATGAAAGTCTTCTTCACACTATTTTCTCCATTTAAAAATATTTTCTTTCCTTTGAAGGTTGGTAATAGGTTGGGTAATTCTTGAGAAACCTCTGAAAAATCACTTAGAATAGCCTACAGTTCCCATAAAACTTTGCACTTCAATCACATTTGTAGATGCAATCCAATCAATAATTATTTCAATTTTCTTGGGATCAATTGCAATCCCCTCAATAGATACTATGTGACCTAAATATTGTACTTATGGAGTATAGAATTCACACTTTGATAAATTTCCATATAAATGATTATTTCTAAGAGTTTCAAGTATAGTTCTCATGTGTTGGTCATGTTCCTAATTATTTTAGGAATAGATTAGTATGTCATCAAGAAACCCAAGCACAAACTTGTCCAACTTCTCTCTAAAAATGCTATTCATGATATTCATAAATGCAACTGGGGCATTAGTTAATATAAAAGGTAGGATTATAAATTCATAATGTTTGTACCTTATTATAAAATCTATTTGAATAATGTCTTATTCCTTAATCATCAAATGATGATAATCTAATCTTAGATCAATTTTTGAGAAGATGGTTGCTCCTTTCAGCTAATCAAAGAGATCATATATTTTAGGTAATGAGTACTATTTTTGATAGTAACCTTATTCAACATCTAATAGTCTATGCACATCCTTATGGTTTCGTATTTATTTTTAACAAAAAAAATTAGGATCTCCCCATGGTGACACATTGGGCTTGATTAGCCCTTTCTCCAAAAAATCTTGTAACTGCATCTTGAGATCTTGTAGCTCAATAGGAGTCATTCTATATAGTGCCCTAGTAATAGGTGTAACTCTAGATAAAAATTCTATAGAAAAATCAAAATATCTTTGAGGAGATAATCCTAGAAGGTCCTTTGAAAACATATATTTGAATTCTCACAAAATATGATGCTTTTGGAATAGATCAAATTCCATTTCAAACTCTTCTTTCTTATTCATTTTAATTTCAAAAATCATTCCCTTCTTCCTAATTATTTTTTTAATCTACATTGCATAAAATAAATGTGGCTTAATTGCACCACAATTATAATGAATCCTAATCCTTTGATTAGATTCATCCATAAAGTCCACCCATATTTCCTCAAAGTTTAGAAGAGCTTTATGAGCTTTTAACCAATCAACACCAAGAATAATGTCAAAGGCATGCAAAGGTGCCACATACAAATGATAATTTGTTTCTCCTTGAGGTAAGATGATGTGAGGATCAAATAGACATTGGTTTTCTTGATAATTTTACCTTGATTCATAATACACCTTCCAACCATTAACCATAAATCCAAGTTTTACAGGTATGTTCCTCACTAATCTAGTGGAAATAAAATTATCATTTTATCCTATCTATCAAAATACATACATCCTTATTATAAATTTTACCATTTAACAAAAAAGGAGTAATTTGACCATCAATAACAAAACTACCTATCACTACAAATATTCTGTGGGTGTTTTCTTTTGGTGGAGATCAGCTTTGTAGAGTCACTTTTTAGCAAAATGAGGTCCTTGACATACATAGCAACCATTTGGAGGAGCTCTATAACTTATGTTATTATTCCCATTATTGCCTTGAGGTGCAACATCATTAGTTTTCTCTTGTTTTGATGTCCTTTGATCATTCCATCTAGGATATTCTTTGTCATATTTCTTGAACTGATTTCCTCGAAAATTATTCTTGTTCTTTCCTCCTTGTCTATTCTAATCTCCAAATTTTGGCTTCTTATTATGATATTTTTTCCTCTCCATAAATCCAACACTTTCTCTTCCTAAGATCATATATTTTTCTTTTCAAATAATTTTTTATAGTTAAAGTATACCTTTTTGGTCTCTTGATTTTCTTCTTCTTTTCGTGCCAAATCAAAGCAATAGAAATATCTACTAGATTGTGCGTATTCACCATCGCCACAATTTTAGGATGTAGTCCCAAAATGAATTTTTGAAATTTCATTTCATTATTACTCTTATACTTAGTGGTATATTTTAGTAATTGGATATACTTTTGATGATAGTCACATATTGACAAAGCTTCTTGTTGTAGATTAGTGGATTCTCTGAATTCTTCCATATAATATTGCTTAGTAGGGAATCTGTTCCTAAATTCCATAAAAAATATTCCCATTTGAGATCTGTAGCTTCAATACCATACCGTCTCTTGATGGTCTTCCATGAGTCTAGAGGTACTTCAACCATGTTCATAACAACTAAGGAAGTTTTAGATTTTGGTGAAAAAATCACCAACGAAAAGTATGACTCCAATTCTTTTAGCCAATTATTTTCTGCATCACCATCACCTTTTCCATTAAAATTATATATTATAACTTTCATAAGATTTCTAGCCAATTCCACACTTAGTATAGCCCTACTAGTACTAGATCTTGCAAGCTCACTAGGTGTTTCCTATGTCCTCCCTACATTTTCCCTACCCTTGGCTAAGTCTTCTATGATTTTCTATTGTTGAAATATCATGTCCTATTGTTGGGACATGAGATTTTTCTATTGGGTCATTTCTTCTCTTTGCTGCTCCATATGAGCTCGTAATAGTTTTACTATTCTTACAATATTTTTTTCTTCCCAACCAGATTCATTTAGTGGAGGCTCATTTATCTATTTCATCCATATTTCCCTTTGAGGGACTTCTTTCCTTCCTCCTATTCTTGGTCCTCTTGGTAGTATTGTGATGGTTTCTTCCTCCATAGCTCCCCCAACGTTTCTCGAATATCCACCTCACATTTTATGCACCATTAGACCTATAGGGAAAATGATCAAGTTTATATATGGTTTAAATTTTTCTAAAAAAAAAAATTATTCAGAGTTCTACAACTCAAGGATATCTTCTACTCTAATACCACATGTAACAACCCAAATCTACTCACCTAGTTGTACCACAAAAATATACCAAGGAATTTTAAGTATTTTTTTTTATAATTTACTTAAGTCCTAATAGTGTTTTCATGTTCACAATAATTTCATTTCATCCAATAAATCATTTACATAGAATTTGATTTGTACAAGCATATCATACCACTTTTGGATTCAATACTTCTACAGACAACCATCCAAGTGGATGAGTTTGGTCAAATCTCGTGAAGTAGCCTTTTGTAGAATCGACTTATCTCATTTATCATCCACTTGTTCTGGCATGAGGACCAATCTACAAATGGGGTTATTCTCTAGGGCTCATAACACCTAGAGGGTGGACGCATACTCTCCCCATCCCTTATCGTACTAAACCTTTGATCTTCTAGTCAACTTATTTTGTAGTTGCATGCAATGGAATTAGCATTCATATGCTTAGTATCTAGATGATTATACTACTACTCAGAGTCAGCCCGAGCCATACCATTACCCTAACACTAGTCTTAGTCTCCAATATCAACTTTAATTCATAAAAAATTATCCCATACCAAATATTATGGTATAAGTAGGCTTCAATGATCATGCATACCCTCTTTTAATCATTGTGAAACATATACATATCAATTGTACTCTTGAGAAGCAACCTAGAGATGATGTCTCATTCCGTCCCTTGTTATAACTGTTGATAAAGTCTTTTATTTTGACCTTACTCCGTCAAAAGAACAATTGCTATTGATTCAAAAGAGGTCACCAACTCGTAACCGCCAAATTGGATGATTTGGTTTTAGTTACCTATCTTGTGATTTTAGTTTACTATCCCCATGTAAATTTTTCTTTGTATTTCAACTAAGTTTTAATTGATAAGGAAGTTTTCTCAAATTCTAAAATAGTGTTAGGTATTCCTAATTTTTATATTTTAATAGGTTCTTATTCTAAGAAAATAATATCAAACATGAAATAAAATAATTTACTTGAGCAACTACAATCAATCCTTAAATACAATATCTCACCTTCTATCGAGATTTAATAAATGAGCTACATGTAAAATACCTTAAATAATTAAAAGATAAGTTTTACACTTTTAAATCTAAGTTTTTCATTTAAACAACCCTAATATTTCAACATAGTTTCTCCCATTGACTATAGAATAGAATTTCATCATTAATATCATCATAAAACCATATACTCTAAAAGGTTATATTTAATATACCCTACTATACTTTTTTTAAATATTTTGAATCCCACATTCTAGTGTCATTATTTTACATCAACAGTTGATGTTTTATTGACATATAATACTTTTGGGTCAATAATATAACATTTAGATTTAAAAACAAGGTAACCTCCACCTCACGCTAATTTAATAACTAAGATTTTGTTTTTGGCATGACAACGGTAAGTCTATAGCAAGTTCAATATTTGTTCAATCACATCAATAGTCATTCTCAAGTTATTCTTAGAAGTGGAGATTAAATATTTTGGTTTTAAAACTAGATCTCTTAATAAAATATTCATTTATTTAAATGATAGTGAGGTGTTGATTAACAGAATGATTCCTTAAGCTAGTTAAGTAGGACTTCTTTCTTTCAAGCTACAAAGTACATTACGTCCTATCCGAAATTTCATTAAAAAACTTATAATAAAAATTCTATTAACGATATACTTCTCATCTAATTTCTTCCTTCAGAATACAATTCAGCCTAATGCAATTCCATATATTACAAGAGGCACTAAAGAAGCATTACAAATATCTATAATTGATATTTTAATTTACTAGGTTTATGCATTGACAAATAGATGAGTGAATCCCACAAAACATTCATCAGTCCTCTTGGAGATTATCAAATATTTAAGTTGAAAGTATTATTAAACATGCATGAACATAATTGTTCTTTACTTAGCCATTGAATCATACACATATAAAAGAACTTGTCAGTTTCAATAAATTTTCCATAGGCTTCACTATAGTCTTCCACAAAAATGTTTACACAACAAGCACATTTCTTTATAATGACACTGTAAATAGATTTTAGGTTTCATTTCCTAATTAGCTCATTAATCCTCTATAATCGAGTCCCAATAGATCGTTCAATTATATATTCTAAGCTATTTTATAGTTTACATGGATTACATAGTTTACATATCTTCCAAAGAAATATTCATGTTCAATTCATAAGGGTTTCTACTCCATCTTCAAGCAATGGTGAATGTTCTACAACATCTATCTTTAGAAGCTTCAAAAAAATAGCTACAATATTTTTGCCTACTAGTATTTGTGGAGAGTAACTTGGATGAATATTTCTAGTTTTAGAATATTGGGGATCATAATAGATCCTTTTCATTTTGCAATGCAAACTACTAATTATGCATGCATATATTAGTGTAGTAATACCATCAAACAAACATCTAGATACTCATCACAAAAATAAGAATCCTCTTTATTTTCACAAAGAGGCCTCAATTTTCCATCTGGTTTCTAATGTTTGTTTAATATCACATGTCATTGCTTTCATTGCACATTCAATCTTATCAAAGGAACCCAATTATTTTTATCTAAATTTTCTTCGAATTCTAATATACAATTTTTTTTTGTATTGCAACAGTTTTTGTATACCATTCCAAAGAAGGTAAATCTCTTTAAGAAAATATACATCATTCATGGGCAAGCAATAATCACACAACCCAGCCCAAATTAACACAAGATTCATATTTTTACCCCTTGACTCTATTAAAATAGTCCTAATATGTAATTTACTTCCAAGTAAAAATATCATGAGCATACAAGAACATACTAAAAACATCAGTTTCCTTTAAAAACAATTTTAAGAAATATTCAATTTCTACCATATATATTAACATAGAATAAGCCAACCTAACTACTTTTCCCGATGTAGTTTCTCGAGTTGTTATCACTAGTTAGTATGATTTTTCAGAGTTGCTGTTCTGTTCTTCTCCAAAAAATGCTCCTCTTCACCGTGCAAAAAATAGATAACTCCTCTTTCCCAGATCTGCCCAGTAAAAACTAAAACTTAGATGGATAATTTTTGCCTAACTTCTACTAATTTTGATATTGCAGGTATGGTAAAATTAATGCAATTATGGTATTGTGGTGAAGTTAATTCAAACATGATAATATGGTGAAGTTAATGCCGACATGATAAGTATTACACGTTGTCCAAGAACACCAACATTCATAACATTATTACAATCATTATAAATCTAAAATAAAATAAAATATCCTTTTACCAACTCTTATTGTACCATTATGGTTCTTTATTTTCATTTATTTATTTTCATATCTATATTGTCATTATATTTTTCTATACACATGTATGAATATTTAAACATCTACCTTAATAAAATCCAAAATATTTGATAAAACAATTCCTAGCTCACAAGTTTGGCTCCCATGCTTCCTTAGCATTTTCACTACCAAACAAAATAAAAACATCATGCAATCAAACATCCTACATGATCCTATATGAAATGCACATATGTGAGCTTCCATGTACCCACAGGTCAATCATCATTTCCCCACTTACCTTTTTTCATTGACCCATTTCATTCGTCAAACTCATATACCTGGTACTACATGCACAATGTCTATTAGGAGTACCACATTCTTGTAGGAAAAGGTAGGTTTAAATCATCAAATTTTCTTACTAAAAAAGGTCATGAGAGGAGGATCGTTACAAAAAATAAATTAATAAATATTAACTCAAAAAATAATATTAACTCATAAATAACTCAAAAATACTCATAGAATAATCACTTGGAAATGCTCACGAAAATACTAAAAATGTTATAGAATAAAGGTCTACTAATGCATGCTATGTGCAATGCATTTTTTATACCAATTACAATGCTTTATCACAAATATATAATAGTATGTGACTCTTCATATGAAGTAATATTGGCCTTTGTTGTTATTTGAAACTCTTCACTTTCCTATTCTAAGGACACATGTGCACTCTTATATAATGGAAACTTGTGCACATCCACATTCACAACACTTGCACACTCAATTACATGACACTTGTACATTACATTACATGAAATATAAACTCACACTCTAATTTAAGACACACACCTAATCTAATATTGTACCAAGGTCATGCATAAGCATGTACCAAATAATACAATATTCTCCAACACTCCCTTGTATTACATTATTTGGATATTGAAAACTTTATCCTTCAATTTACTTTACATTTTATACCTCCTTCATTTTTATCATATTCCTTGTCTTCTTGCTTTTCTTCATCTTTAGTTTTAGCATCGTGTACTTTAGTTTTTGTGTTATCTTGAACAATATTCTTATCCTTGAATTCTTCCAAAAGAATTTTCCTTTTGTCTTTGTCCTCTATATGACATGTCTGATTTGATATAGTGTATTTTGAACATTTAATTAAAGCATCATGATAAGATATTGAACTTGATGTATCAATATTGCATGAAGAATGAAATATATTTTCTAGAAATATTTCGTTTATTTTTGCTTTTCTCTTAAGAGATTCAATTAATTCTTTTTGTTTCATGCTTTCTTATTTGTAATATTTGAGTGTTAGGAATGCCATATATAGAATGCTACCAATATCTAAAGGAATTAAAAATATTATTTGTTCCATTATCAATTGTTTTAATAATACTAGCATGTAGATAATATTCCATAGTTTCAAATATTTCTCCTATTGTTTCATTATAGATTAATTATGTTGTTAGATCTATGCTTCCTTTATATTTTGTAAGAAATTTTTTTATTTCAACTTCTATAACATTTGCTCTTTCTTTTGTAATTATATATTTCATATCATTATTCATTAACTTCTTGAATGTAGACATCCTTTTGACTCCCTAGTTATTGAATAACAAATTCCAAGTTTTCAAGTTTGGTAAGAACCTTTGAAGTTGAATACCTTATGTCTCCTTAATTGAATAGAAACTAGAATATTTGCAAACTTAAGAATTTCTAAATTTTAAGTAGAATTATTTGTCTCTTCATAATTAAATTATTACAAATATTCTATGGTTTAGAAATTTAAATAACAACTAAAGCTATTATTGAATCCTTTGAAAAACAAGACTTCAAAATAATAAAGCCTACTTATCACTCCAATCAAGTAGTTAAAGCATTAATTTTTCTATTAAACTACTTATATCTCCACTAGACTTATTTAACCTTAGAAAATAAATAATAACTTGAAATTCTTTTTCATTTTAGCCTTAGGAAAAATTAATAATTTTGAAAACCCTAATTTACTTCCTTAGGGTGCATAACTTGGCAAACAATTTTTGGCGCTACATTATTCTCTTCCCTTAATTTTGAAAATATAATTGTTCTGCTACAATTGTGTGACTTAAATTGTAAATCTGTATTGGCCTTTCACTTTGCTTCAACATGTGAGAAGTGGATTGTAATCTATTCACCTTACTTGAGAATGTGAGAAGCAGATAGAGATTCCTTGCGTGTACTCCTATTTGAGATTCTAATAAAACATTACAAAAAATTGCCCATCTGTCTTCCTTGTGCCGCATGGCAATGCATGCTTGAATAGTTGATGCTACTTCATATGCTTGTAACATTCAAGCATTTAATTTATTGTCCTTGGGATAAATTGCTTTTAGGGTAAATTTCATTAGGGTAAATTTCATTTCAAAATCATTTCCCTTCTTTATGTTAGCATAATTTTTTTTTCAAAATCAATTCACTCTATTTTACTTAGCATAAATTTTATTTCCAAAAGTAATTGCTTTATGATCCTTAGCATAAATTTTGTTTCAAAATAAATTTGCTTTCTCATCCTTGGCATAAATTTTATTTTAAAAGCAATTCACTGTCTCATCCTTAGCATAAATTTTGTTTGAAAAGAAATTTTATTTCTTATCCTTAGCATAAATTTTGTTTCAAAAGCAATTTGCTTTCTCATCCTTAGAATAAATTTTCTTTTAAAAGTAATTTCTTTTCTCATCCTTAGAATATATTTTGTTTCAAAATCAATTTGCTTTCTTGTCCTTAGCATAATTTGTGTTTCAAAAATAGTTTGCTTTCTCATCCTTAGCATAAATTTTGTTTCCAAAGCAGTTTTCTTTCTCATCCTTAGCAAAAATTTAATTTCAAAAGCAATTCACTTTCTCTTCCTTAACGTAAATTTTTGTTTCAAAAGCATATTGCGTTCTTGTAGCTTAGAAAAATTTGTATTTCTAAAGTAATTCATTTTCTCATCCTTAGCATAAATTTTGTTTCAAAAGAAATTCACATTCTCATCCTTAGCATATATTGTGTTTCAAAAGCAATTCACTTTCTCATCCTTTGCATAAATTTTATTTCAAAAGCAATTCACTTTCTCGTCCTTCAGATAAATTTTGTTTTAAAAACAATATCCTTTCTTGTCCTTCGCATAAATTTTGTTTCAAAAGCAATTCACTTTGTCCTCCACATAAATTTTATTTCAAAAGCAATTCACTTTGTCCTCCACATAAATTTTATTTCAAAAGAAATTCATTTTCTTATCCTTTGCATATTTTTTTCAAAAGCAATTCAATTTCTCCTCCACATAAGTTTTGTTTCAAATGCAATTAACTTTATTTTTTTTTGATTGGTTGAAAGGGTGTTGAAAGGTACCTGAATCTTGTACAAACTAGCTGTGGGCCTCCGAAGAGGGAGGCAAATGGGAAGAACAGTGGCAGTAGAACAAGAAAGCCTAAAAATAGTAGGGGCTACCTAAGGAAGAGGTGCCCAGAGGAACCAACTAGAAGAATTTTTGCATGTTTTCCAAGAAGACCGAAGAGGCCCAAAAGCTAAAGAACAAAGAAGAAGCAAAACACCACAAGGAGAAAAGTGTCGTGATATCGCGACATGTTGCATTTTCATGGTCCAAAGCAAAGGGAGAAAGCAAGGAGGAAGAAGTGTCACGAAATCGTGACATGTTGCATCGTCGTGGCCAAAGGAGGAAAAAGTGTCACGATATCGTGGCACGTTGAATTGTCGTGGCCAAAGGAGAAAAAGTGTCATGATATCGTGACATGTTGCAAAGTCAGAACCAAAAGAGAAAAAGTGTCACGATATCGTGACATGTTGCATTGTCATTGTCGAAAGATAAAAAGTGTTGCAATATCGCGACATGTTGCATCGTCGAGGCCAAAGGAGAAAAAGTTTCATGAAATCGTGACATGTTGCATCGTTGAGGCCAAAGGAGAAAAAGTGTCGCAATATCATGACATGTTGCATCGTCATGGCCAAAGGAGAAAAAGTGTCGTGATATCGCGACATGTTGCAACTTCGTGGCCAAAGGAGAAAAAGTGTCACGATATCGCGACATGTTGCAACTTCGTGGCCAAAGGAGAAAAAGTGTCACGATATAGCGACAAGTTGCATCGGTGCGGCCAAAGGAGGAAAAAGTGTTGCGATATCATGACATGTTGCATTTTCGTGCCAAAAAGAGAAAGGTGTCACGATATCGTGACATGTTGCATTTTTGCGGCTAGAGGAGAAGAACGAAGAAGTGTCACGATATCACGACATGTTGCATTATCACGGCCAAAGGAGAAAAAGTGTCACGATATCGTGACATGTTGCATCGTTGCGGCCAAAGGAGAAAAAGTGTCACGATATCGCAACATGTTGCATCATCGCGGCCAAAGGAGAAAAAGTGTCGTGATATCGCAACATGTTGCATCGTCGCAACCAAAGGAGAAAAAGTGTCGCGATATCGCAACATGTTGCATCGTCGCGGCCAAAAGAGAAAAAGTATCACGATATCGCGACATGTTGCATAAATTTTTTTTAAAGAACAATTCACTTTCTCATTGTTAGCATAAATTTTGTTTCAAAAGCAATTTGTTTACTCATCCTTAGCATAAATTAAGTTTCAAAAGTAATTTGATTTCTCATCCTTGGGATAAATTTTGTTTAAAAAGCAATTTGCTTTCTTGTCCTTGGATAAATTTTTCTTGAAAACTAATTCACTTTTGCATCATTAGCATAAATTTTGTTTCCAAAGCAATTTGCTTTCTTATCCTTTGCATAAATTATATTTCAAAATCAATTCACTTTCTCATCCTTAGCATAAATATTTTTCTAAAGCAATTTGTATTCTCGTCCTTAGCATAAAATTTATTTCAAAAGTAGTTTGTTTTCTCATCCTTAGTATAAAATGTATTTCAAAAAAACATATTATTTTCTTGTCCTTAGCATAGAATTGTTACAAAACCAATTTACTTTCAAATTAAAAATAAAAAAAATTGCATTTGCATTCATAAGAAAGTTTTTGTTCATGCATCTTAGTTAAAAATCAAAATCCACACACATTCATGTATTGTTAGACACATTGACGATGTTGGATTTCATGACCAACCGTCAATTGAGATCGAAAATGTTGGGTATCATATCCAACCATTGACTCATCCCCTAGACACCATAATACCATTTGTATAGGTTTATGAACTTCATCACTAGAAAAATCACTACCCTTGGGATTATCTTAGGGTATTTTAGGTTAGAAGTCCTTGATCATAGGGCTATATAATTCATGAGTTTGTAGTTGTAATTTTGCATTTGCATTCATAAGAAAGTTTGTATTCATGCATCTTAGTTAAAAAGAAAAATCCACACACATTCATGTATTGTTAAACACATTGACAATGTTGGATTTCATCACCAACCATCAATTGAGATCAATGATGTTGGGTTTCATCTCCAACCATTGACTCATATCCTAGACACCATAGTACCATTTGTATAGTTTTTTGGACTTCATCACTAGGAAACTCACTACCCTTGGAATTATATTGGGGTATTTTAGGTTAGAATTCCTTACTCATAGAGCTATATAATGCATGAGTTTATAGTTATTTTTACCAAGCCCACCCAATAGTGAAGCAAACGTTAAATCGGTTGATGCAGGTTTTAGAAAATATTACCTCTTGTATAAGAGGTCTCGTTTCCTCATTTTGGATACCCCAAGGTATTTCCACCTTAGGAATACTTCACCTATTTATATATTTTATCTCTCTTTAAGTACCTTTAGGTATATTGGGGAACATGCATTGACCTACCTTTTATATTTCAACCATCCATACTTTTTTATCTTTAGGGGTCTCAAAAATAAAAACACTTAAAAATCCACACAACAAATCACAAAAATAGAATCAATTCATATACAACATCAAAAAACTCACAATTAATCATAGAGTTATTCATAAGGGGTTGGGCTTAAAATTTACTTGTAAAAAATGGTAAATTCTAATCAAAATCATGGTGAATCATGGAGAATCCTAAGAAAATCAAATCAAGCATCTTCACACAAACATTTGGGGTATTTGAAACCATAAAATATAAGGTCATATTTTTGGCTACTTTTGACCTATTAAACCATATTATAACTTCCTACAAACACCACCATTAGATCATGCTTGAAACGTTATTTCCAACGAGTACAAATATTCATATGTTTAGATATATATAATGGTGAATTGACCCTAAGAAAACATTGGTCCTGAAAATTTTAGGCGAATGGGCCGATGTCGAGGGTCCTCATATTCGCCAATTTCTAATTTTGGAAATCCTAATATTCACCCAATTTGTGAATATTCACCATTGTGCATAACCCCGATTAATCACACTTGAAACACATTTACTTTCATTATTTATTGTATACTAAATAACTTGTTTTATTAGTTAGATTTTTTTGAAAAATATAGCAAAAATAAAAAAACCAAAAACACAATATAACATAAAACATCTCCTTTTTTCTTTACCATCACCTCAATATCTATAACTTGTCTTTGATAGTAACTATATATACAAGTATGGTTATAAGTAAAACTATACAAATAGGTACAATTATAGTTAGAACCATGCAGATAGGTGTGGTTGCTCCCAGGATCACCTGGATAGTGATAGTTTTGGTTAGGATCAAGTTACAGTTCTCTTTTTGCACCTTTTCTTATCCACCACTACTAAAGTATTTTATCTTTGATCATGGTTCTAACACAAATCCAAGCTCGATAGCATGATCATTTTACTATGAACTGAAAGCACGAGATTTCGGGCGAAGGAAACACTAATTGCGATGCATTCAAAATCAAATACGCTTAAGTCCTAGAAATGTAGAATGCATGAAATGAAAGAGACGCATTGAAATGAGATACAAGCAAATGGAGAAAACACAGCCCTTTCATTAAATTCTCTTGATCTCTATTACAAATACGCCTCCTCCCTTTTCAGGGGCTAGGAGCGTTAAAAGAATTTGATTACAATCGAGACTTAAGGTTCCTCTTTCCGCGTGCCCACACTTGAAATGGGCGGGCCAAGATGATGCCGCCGCTGATGTTGATGAGTCCTTAACCTCTCTGCTCCTCCTGCGAACAAAGAAACAACAAAGATGTCAGTAGCACTCGCTGCAAATAGTAAGTGTTTGTTCTCTAAAATCGCCAAAAGATGCATGTAAATAATTAGCCAAATCGATAGACAAAATGACTCTAAATGACCTGAAAACCTGACAGAGGACAGAAGACATAACGAGAGGGCCACTGCCATTGAAACAATCAGCCAATCTGCCTTCAACTGGAATTCGTCCCTGGGCGGGACGAATTCTGATTGCTATTCGTCCCCGGGTGAGACGAATTATCTCGTGTTGGAAAAGCCGAAGTGGTACTGCTCCAATGTCGACTCCCGAGACCTCCAAAACACCTGCAAACAGAGGGGTTATGTAATTGGGGCCATTTTGGGACGACCCAGATGGTCGGATTCTCCCAATTTGGCCTCTATCCTCGGGAATTCGATATCGCCACCTGCAAGTTAGTAGGACAACAAAGCGACAAAAGGCATGATAAAATCTGATCAAAATGTTATGAAATTGAAGCTATGAGTTAACCAAACAGAATAACATGAGATGCAACCTGAAACAATAATCTAGAATGCTTTTGGAATAAAACTTAGAAAGTGCGGGGTGCCCAAGTGGGCCTCCCACCGTTGGCACTTGATCTTGGCGCCAATCCACTAGGGATGGGCCCAAAACCTCTTAGGATTGGGATGTCTGCAAATTGGTGGTGTAAGGTGGTCAAATGTTGGATTTGGGTTGGATCCACGCTTCCAAAAGCCACCCAATAACCTCCCTTGCAAAAGAGATTAGTGGATGTGAGAAGGTGAATCAAAAGGATGCAAGTGGGTAATCAATCGGACAACACTTCGTTGCTTGAAATCGCCTCCAATCTATCCTTTTGGGTGAGAAAAGTCCCACCTTTTATAGACCCATGGGGTCTCTTTTGAGAGGGAAGCATAAGCGCCATGTGTTGGTCATAGGTGCCATGTGGCGGTCATGTCTTCCCATGAGGGAGGGGAGTCCTCCATGACTTGGGCTTTCATAATTGCCCTTGTGACGAGTCCTCTAACGGCCTATCTGTCCACCCACACACGCGTGCGAGGCAGGAGTCATCAACTGACTGTTTCGGGCTGCCACTTGGCGCCATTCTTCTTTTTGCCCGTTAAACTTGGAATTCGTCCCTACCGAGAGACGAATTCAGAATTCGTCCCTGGGTGAGACGGATTCCATTTTGAATTCGTCCCCGGGTGAGACGAATACCGAGCAAAGTGTCTAAATGTACCAAATTGCCTCTTGACCTTACAAAATTGCTATGAAAGTGGTTAGGACCACTGTTTGACCTCCGAGGGCTGCCCCGGGGGCTGTGTTTGTCAAAGCGATCAGTGTTTGCAGTCACATAATCGGATTGGTGCTGTTTTGGTGTCTACCGATGCCCCTTTTTGGGATGCGCTGTGCATAGCGCAGCGTCGAGCAAAAATAGATAACCAAAGCACTAATGATTAGGGTTTCTTGGTAACCTAACCAACTTTTGATGCCCCAAGCATGGAAAGGGCATGCATTCTTGAATCCTTGCTTCTGACGAGCTAAGGAGTTTGATTTCAAGTGTTAACCTATTTTGGTGAGGTGTGACTTGAGCTTGGACATTGATCGGTCATGATTAGGCAAAGGGCGCAACCTTTTATCCTCGGGGGAACCTTGTGTTCATGATTCACGAAATGCCAAGTGTTTGATTGATTTGATTGTTGCTTGTTTACTGCCCCAAGCTAGGAGCGTGATTGTCTTTGTCAATGATTCTTTGAATGCATGTCGTTTTCCTTAATTGGGTGTGTGATTGTTGATTGGTGACTAAGTGTGACTACCCCCTCAAGCGACGAATCGATGAGGGAATGACCTTCATGAGAAAAGCGACGAGTCGCTTGACCCAAGATGACTTGTGCAAGGGTGCCTTTAGATGGTTTACCGTTTAAGAATGTGCAATTTTTCCAACATTTGGACCTATTTTTGGTGGGTGTTAACCCTTTTGGTGATGCCATATTGGGGTGAAATTATCAAAAATCCATCTTCCCGTGGAGCGGTCTGGCTATGGTAGCCTTCTTAGGGAGTAGGAGAGTGACAATTTGAGCCCCGACATCAATTTTCTTTATGCCAAGAGGTTAAGTGCAAGAGCACTTGTGTCCGTGCAATGTTTATTGTCTTGTGTTGTTTTTGTTTCCCTGTGAAGTCCGGAGCGTCTGGTAGCCTTCTTAGGGAGTAGGATAGTGACAATGTAAACCTGACATCAATTTTCTATGCCAAGAGGTTAAGTGCAAGAGCACTTGTGTCGGAAATGTTTATTTGTTGTTTGTGTGTTTTGATTGTTTGTTGTTTGAGTTGGGCTTTGACCCATTTGTGACGCCATTTGGGGGTGAAATTGTCGAAAATCCGTCTTCTCGATGGAGCGGTCCGGCTATGGTAGCCTTCTTAGAGAGTAGGATAGTGACAATGTAAACCCCGACATCAATTTTTCTATGCCAAGAGGTTAAGTGCAAGAGCACTTGTGTCTGGCAATGTTTATTGCTTTTTGTTTGTGTTGCATTTTTTTGTTGTTTTGTTGTTTTGATTTTCTTTGATCTTATGCATGATGGTTGATGAATATGGATGTATGCATGTTGATTTATTTTGATGGATGCATATGCTATGATGAATACAAATGTTTTTGATTTATATGTGATATGCAGGAGATGAAATGGATGAATGGGATTTGTGATGTTTGGCTATGGCACCATAGACTGTTTAGAACTCCGTTATTTTGTTTTTAGGCGATTGTTGTGATGCATGACTTTGTATGTATACATGTGGTTTTTTTTTTTTGTATTTTTTGATGGTATTGTAAGGATGAAAAGTAGCGCAGTTGGTTTAGAAATGTAGCTAAGGTTTTTTTGAGACTCGGACGGTTTTAACTCACTAGCCACGACTGTACTTTATCTTACAAGACTTTTGAACAAGGTATGAATCGGACTTGTTTTTGACCAAGCTATTTCACATCCCTGTGTGTGCAATTGAGTTCATTTATGTGGTATTTGTCAGGATACCGCCAGTGCCAGATGGGCTTTCAACCGAACCTGTACTGAGGATCACCTAATTAGCTCCACTAACTCCTTTGTTGTATTCAGTTAGATTAATCTACGATGTTATCCAGGATGCCATAAGCTAGCTCATCCACATGCAAACATTGATCTGTACGCAAGTTAATGTGACAGATATATCGTCATGCGAGAAGTTTACCGCCAGTTATCGATAGGCTATCAACCAAATCGGTACTGAGGCTTGCCTCATGACCTATTAGAATGCTTGAGAGTTCCAGGGATTCAAGTTCAACTCCCTTCTTTTCTTCAATTGTATTGGGATACTTGCTCGTTTGTAGTGATAAGATCACTGTTTATTTTGATTTGTTTTTCTTTTGAGCAAGGGATTGGGGATATGGAGTGATGAAAATCACTATCGTTTGTGCCGTTTGATGTGTGCACTGTATGATGTCAAATATTTGATTTTTGACATTTTGCAAATTTTTGATGTTTTGCAACTATTGAGAACTAGGGATTCTTAGGGAATTGGGTAGGGAGGATGCTTGTCCTTTTGCCAACTCTCAGCATTCTTGGGGTCATTCGCACAGGGGGATGAGCAAGATAACCGTTTCGCTTTTGGTGACTTGGATTACCCTACAGGTTTCATCTTTCGTTCACACAACTTAGGAATTGTTTTATGTGTTTTAATTTGTGTTGGGATGTTACGTAACAAGGTGTATTTCAAGTGTAACTCTACCTTCGTAAAATCTGTTTGACTTGATACATTACATGGCTAAAGAGGAAAATGATGACTGAATCATGAAAACTCTTGATACATTAAAAGACCACTGACTCTAGTGTGGTAAAAGGCAATGCATGGTGTTTTGTTGTTTTGTAAAATGGAACAGTGTGGAACAAGATGGACTAGCAGAGCAATTACAGCCTATGGTGCCTTTGACCTATATGACCACAAATATGCAATGTATGGATGCAATGCTTGATGCAGCTACATATTTTTGTATTTTTGATGGATTGATTTTTGTGAATATGAAGATGAAGTTGCGAGAAGAGCTCTCTATTGATGAATTTGAGTATGCCTAGAAATGAGATGCAAATTTTTGTTGTTTTTGATGATTTTTTTGTTTTTGAATTTTCTTGATGGTGACCAAGGATGTGAGAATCCTTGGGGCCTTTTGGGGTGACCAAGTGATTGCGATAATCCTTGGAGCTTTTTGGGGGTGACCAAGTGATTGCGATAATCCTTGGAGCTTTTGGGGTGACCAAGTGATTGCGATAATCCTTGGAGCTTTTTGGGGTGACCAAGTGATTGCGATAATCCTTGGAGCTTTTTGGGGTGACCAAGTGATTGCGATAATCCTTGGAGCTTTTTTGGGGTGACCAAGTGATTGCGATAATCCTTGGAGCTTTTGGGGTGACCAAGAGATTGCGATAATCCTTGGAGCTTTTGGGTTGACCAAGTGATTGCGATAATCCTTGGAGCTTTTTGGTGACCAAGTGATTGCGATAATCCTTGGAGCTTTTGGGGTGACCAAGTGATTGCGATAATCCTTGGAGCTTTTGGGGTGACCAAGTGATTGCGATAATCCTTGGAGCTTTTTGGGGTGACCAAGTGATTGCGATAATCCTTGGAGCTTTTTGGGTGTACCAAGTGATTGCGATAATCCTTGGAGCTTTTTGGGGTGACCAAGTGATTGCGATAATCCTTGGAGTTTTTTTTGGGTGACCAAGAGATTGCGATAATCCTTGGAGCTTTTTGGGATGACCAAGCGATTGCGATAATCCTTGGAGCCTTTTGGGGTGACCAAGTGATTGCGATAATCCTTGGAGCTTTTGGGGTGACCAAGTGATTGCGATAATCCTTGGAGCTTTTGGGACAAGTGATACCTTGAGTTTTGGACAGATCGATAATCCTTGGAGCTTTTGGGGTGACCAAGTGATTGCGATAATCCTTGGAGCTTTTGGTTTGGATTATGGTACTTCAAGGGATAGAGGTACCCCCAGCTTGATGGTCTTTGCGCTCTGGATCTGGCTCTGTAGGGACGGGCATGAACGGATCGGCCCTATGTGTTGATAGGAAGACGGGGTCTTCCCTTGGTACTGATGTCATGATGGGATCTCGGGGTGGACGGTGCTCATCGTGGATTTGGAGCCATGGATCCAATACTTGGTCCCACCTTGCATGGTCTACCCACCATTCATGCCCTAGTAGTATGCCCATCTGTCCCATTAGATCTTCATGAGTTAAAGGGCGGTGATGCCGTCGCGCATGTCTGAGATAGTCCATCTCAGTCTCATCTTCTGAATCACTTTCGGAGACCCAAAAATGTTCATTCTCTTCAGCAACTGTTGCTTGCGACGTTGAGGGCTCTCCTTGTTCCAACAAGTTAATCTGGTCCCATTGTGGTTGTTCCACTCTTGGTGGAGGGACCTGATTCTCTTGACACTCGTGTTGATTCAGCTGGAACCTCTAAGGGGAATAGCTTCAAAAAGATGTCCGGAAGCCGTTGATGTTCTCTTTGAGGATTAATCTCCGAACTCTCACCTCTCTCTAGCAAAGGAGAGGGATTACTACTGTTGCCAAGGGTGTTTGTTGACCATGGGAGGTAATCTCCCAATGTATATTCTGTATTCGGGTTGGCATAAGGATCCGGTGCCAATCCCCCTTGTTGCCTATTTCTAGGCCTTGCATATTTTTGACCAAGATGTCTAAGGGTAGGGGGTGGTTGAACCCTACTCCCGACTTATCATATGGCATCCGGTATCTTGGTTGGCAAAGGACCCGCATCCCTTGCTCATATCTCGCCTAGCTCCGTATCCATGCCAATTGCATTGGCCGAGATATTTTAGGGCAAATTCCGGGTTTGACAGATAGTTGATGTTTTCAACAAAAGGCTCTTCGTCTGCTTCCTTTTGTTTGCATGGTTCAAGACCATGATCAAGGCCCCCATACACAAAATTTGTCTGGTTTGGTGGGTAGCCTAGAGGAACAACTGTCCCTATGGGAAGGCGAGGTCTCCCCATGTCCTGTACTGACTCCAATGCGGGGGTTGCCACAACATTTTGCACTAAATACTCCCCCAGGCCCGTACTGGCCATTTCAACAGTGATTGTTGATGATTGGGTGGGAGGAAACGGGAGTCCTTCCTGAGTCCATTCCATGTTCGGCATTTTAGGAGTCTCCGCTTCTGTTGTGTGAGGTGTTTCTTCTGTTGATACCGTTGAAATTGTGGGCAACCCCTCTTCTAGGGGCTGAGCCTCTTCCATGATCTGTTTTCCCTTGTCCTTCTGTTTGGCCATGACAAGTGGCGTTGATAATGAAGGAGTAGATGATGAAGGCTCACCTGGTCGGGATTTTGTTGATTTGGTCACCAGTGGTGCTCGCGGTATTGGACCCTGTTTAGATGGATTTAACTGGAAATCCAAATGCGTTGAAGGGAGGGTCGATTGAGGCATGAATTGTACCGCATTGCAATACTTGAAGGGCTCTAAGTCCATTGGGACTACATGTATTTCTCCTTCAAAAGCATACTTTAAGCACAGGTGAGCGATCGAAGGGACACACTTCATGTCCCCTGATCCAAGGCCGCCCTAGCAGTATATTATAAGCCATCTCGCCTTCCAACACATGGCACAATGTAGGTATTGTCTTTTGTCCTACCTGGATAGGTAGAACAACGGTGCCGACTGTCGAGCATATTGCATCGTTGAAAGCTCGCAGTGTGTACGTGGAGGCTGTGATGTGAGAGGTCGGCAGCTTCAAATGTTTTAAGGCTGCAGTGGTAATGATGTTACTTGGACGAGCCAGTATCTACCAACACTCTCTTGTACGGGATCCCGTTGACCCGCGCGATAACGTGCAGGGGTGGATCTGCCATGTCATTCGATATTGTTTTGACTTCATCTTCTCCGAAGGTGATGACCGGCTCCGTACATCGTTTCACATGTCCCACGAAGTTGTTGAAAGAATTTGCTTCGTGAGGCTGTAATTCGATGGCTTTTAAAATGTCCATAAGAGCTTCCCTATGGGGTGTTGATTGTTGAATAAGCTCGTAAATGGACAGCCTAGCCGATGTGGTCCGCAAACTCTACGTGAGTTTGGTCCGTATCGTGACCTCGGGTCTAGGCGGAGGCAACTGCGTTGGGCGTTGTTGAGGCTGCGATGTTGTCGAAACTTCCCTCGTAGCTACCTCGGGGGCAACTGTCGGGTACTTTTTGTTCCTTGTCACTATACTAATCATTCCCACAAATCCTTGCATGGGAAGATTCTGTCGCACCTCGTTAATCTGGAGAGGTTTTGCCTGTGCTTCGTGGGCAGGCAAAGGGTCCTTGAATACCCCCATTTGTTGATTATTTGGCGCTATGGGGTTGTCCACGGCCAATGTTCTATTGTCGATCAAATCTTGGATTAATTCTTTGAATTTCCAAGCATCCATTCAAGTCGTGTCCTCTGTGCCTATGGAATCTACAATACAATTCCTCTCTCGTATCCCCTAGGCTTAGGAGCGTTAGGGTCTATAGTTTGGATTTTTGGCAGAGTGACTAAATTTGCCGCTGACAAGCGGTCAAATAGGGAGTCCCTGGACTCCGTGTAAGGGGTGAATTGTCGCCTAGGGCGACGCTCGCTGATTCTGCTCCTGTCTTCTATTATCTCTTTCATAACCAGGAGGCACTACCTAGTAATTAGCCTTTGGGGCTGCATTTCTTGCACAAGCACGGGAACATTTATCGCAACTTGGTTAACCGCAGCGTGTTGTGATTGCGTTGTCCCGGTTTTAGTGGTTTTATTCCACTCTTTCTTTTTAGGCTTGGCGATTGCGCCTTCACCTATTTTGATCTCTTCTATAACTCTGGCTTGCGCCAAAGCTTCTTCTAAGTTGGCGTATTGCTGCAGCTGCAATAGCCCAGAGATCGATTTCAAGCAACTTTTTGCGAACATCTGTGTGAGATCAGACATAGGGGGACGGTAGGGTAACTTAGAAAGCAAAGCTCTCCATCGATTCCCGTATGCTGCCATTGTTTCTTCCTCAAATTGCTTGAGGCTAGCCAGATCACTCAGTGATGCCTTCTTCCTTGTGTTGAAGGCAAAGCGTTCAAGAAACGCATCTACTAATTGATCTAGGTTGCTTATGCTGTGTTTTGGTAATTGCGTGAACCAATCCGAGGCAGGGCCTACGAATGTGGTTATGAAAGTTCTAAGCAACAATGCATCATTATCTTGGATGCCGAAGCATTGACTTAGGAACCTTGTGACATGTTCTTGTGCGTCCTCTTCACCTTTAAAGATTGCCAATTGAGGCAACTTGAAGTGTTCGGGGTAAAGAGGTGTTGGCACTGAGGGATGCACTGGATGACTGCGGAGTTGACGTAATGTGGGTTTTTGATGCCCAAAGCTTTTGTCTCCACAGACTCTAAACGCTCTAATAGCGCTTTGTATGCATCTAAAGATTTTATTTCTTCCTCTTTTGTTTGCTCCCGTTGTAAGTTATGGTAGACTGGAGGCCTATGGAGGGGTGGCCGAATGGCAGCCCTCCTGCCTTGATGGGGAGTTTCAGCATATTCTATTTCTGGTTCATACTCCTCATAAAATTCTTGAGGAGTCTCTGGGTGAGACCTATGACCCTGATTGAATCCTTGTTGAAGGTACCCATCATTGTTTCGGGGAGTGGCCTCCCTCTCGGGTCTATAAGGTCTCGGAGGCAAAGCTTGACGAGGTCGTGGAGACCTGTCCTGCACCAACGGATTATGCCTCTCATATTGTTTGGCTCTTTGGGTGCGAGGGGTTGGCCCCCTATCGGGTAGTTCATAGCGTAACTCATCCGCTTCGCGTTGCATGCGCTCTCTATCCAAGCGGTGTCGATACTCTATCTCCTGATGACTTTGTTTAAGCCGCGTGATTTGGGCTTGACGGGTGGCATGTCTGGCGACTATCGGGTCAATTTGGTCTACCCTATTTTGCTCAGGAGGTTTGAATGTTTCTCCTATGTGTTTGCCTCGATCTTGATGATCTAAAATTTCAATGGGTCGCTTCTCTCTGTCGAGGTAGGCGACATTTACTCGAGGCTCTGGCCTCGATGTATGATCATGATACCTAGCAAGTGCGGAAACGCAAGGTTCCCACGCTCGTATGTTGTCCTCGAGGAATGCGATGATCTTCCTCGTACTCCCTTTCATGGGTTTGAAAGGGGCGGGCGGAGTTAGCTCGCCCTGTGTAAGGAGCCCTACGCTCCGGATTTTGTCTTTCTGTCTCGATGGGAGGTAAAGAAGGGACGCCATATCCACGTTGTCCCTCCAAATGGACAGTGTGCCTCTCTAGCGCTTCATCACGCTGTGGCCACTCATGTCTAACCTCAGAAGGCGATTCTCTATTTACATCAAGGTCTACATGTAAAGCGTCTTCCCGAAAGGGGCTGTTTTGAATGGGCATACCCCACCGAGGATTCTGACATGGATTCTTTTGTAGGCCAGACCGATAAGGCGGTATGACCAAGTCCTTGGGATTGTAACGGAGACGACTCGTGCCTCCTTGGACATTCCCCACAGCCTCCGCCCGTGATTGGGCTTGGCTACGGGTGAGCACCATGACGATGTCTCTCTAAAAACCCTAAAAATTGAAATGAGTCAGATGGGGCCCAAAATTGGTGTGCGCATCCTCTTATAGTAGAAAGACAAAAATGAAGTTTCAAGTCCTAACTCTAAATACATTAGGAGATATTGACATCCAACAGCTCAAAAGTGAAAAAATTGGGACGCAATTTTAGAACCTAATTTGGGGCACTAGATGATGGAATTTGGCACTGTTTTGGGAATTATAATGTAAATTCAAGTCAATCGGAGCTACGGTTGAGAAGTTATGGCTCAAGGTGCACTAAAATTTAGGAAAAAAAAATTTCTAATTTTGTTGGATGCTCCTGCATCACTTATGGGCACATTTGGGGTGCTCTTGGGTTGACCAAAGGGTTCATGGACACCTTTGGGACATTTTGGGGTGACCAAGCGATTACGGGAATCCTTGGAGCTTTTTGGAGAAATGACAAAATGCGTAGATTTTTATCTTTTGTTTATGATGATTTTTCTTTTTGTCTACACTAAGCAGAAATGAACACACACATACACAAACCGTGATTATCTCTTTTAAGGATTAATGGTGTGTCCTAAACTGGTTTAGTGCATTTTGATGTTTTGTTTTGTTTTTGAATGTTTTTGAAGAACGTTTAAATGCATAATGAAGGCTCATATAACTCCCAAAATGGTCGCCCCTTCAATATACCAACCAGGCCGATATACCAACCTCTCTATATACCCGCCCTTACGAGAGGGAGACTATAGGTACGTGAGAGCAGAAGGTACGTGGTACGTAGGCGGTACGAAAGGGGGATTGTCCTGTTAATGACACCTACCATAGAAGACTTATCCTCGCGCGCATGGGAATCACCCCAGCGACACTCGGTCAGCTTTCGTCAGGATTTACGCCTAACAACAGTGACAATCGGGGAAATGGATGCAAAGCTAAGCCAAGGTGGTGATGAACCCACCGTTGGTCTTGCTCAAGGGCTGGGGTCTTACGACCAGCTCCTTGGTTTAAAGTTATTGCGTGAAGTGTGTGGGATTCATTTTATTTGAAAAATGAAACAAGCATAAATGACTTTCCCTAAGCAAGCAGGATAAAATGAAAACAATCAAAGAAACAGAAAAAATGAAAATTAACAGAGATTATAAAAACCCCTACCTCTTCTCTCGCCCGAACCGGTGCTTTCTGAATTTCTGCTCTGAAAATCTACAGACAGGAATTCGTCCCTCCGTGAGACGAATTACGAACAGAATTCGTCCCTCCAGAGACGAATTTGAATTCGTCTCAGGGTCAGACGAATTAAAGTAAAGAATTCGTCACAGTCAAAGACGAATAACAGTCTGCAACAAAAAAATGTACCTGTCAAGCACAAAACACAAAAATTTAATCAGTTTCTTGATCTTAAAAACCAGGGAACAGTGGTCCCACCGTGATCGCCACTGAAAGCACGAGATTTCGGGCGAAGGAAACACTAATTGCGATGCATTCAAAATCAAATACGCTTAAGTCCTAGAAATGTAGAATGCATGAAATGAAAGAGACGCATTGAAATGAGATACAAGCAAATGGAGAAAACACAGCCCTTTCATTAAATTCTCTTGATCTCTGTTACAAAGATGCCTCCTCCCTTTTCAGGGGCTAGGAGCGTTAAAAGAATTTGATTACAATCGAGACTTAAGGTTCCTCTTTTCGCGTGCCCACACTTGAAATGGGCGGGCCAAGATGATGCCGCCGCTGATGTTGATGAGTCCTTAACCTCTGCTGCTCCTCCTACGAACAAAGAAACAACAAAGATGTCAGTAGCACCTGTTGCAAATAGTAAGTGTTTGTTCTCTAAAATCGCCAAAAGATGCATGTAAATAATTAGCCAAATCGATAGACAAAATGACTCTAAATGACCTAAAAACCTGACAGAGGACAGAAGACATCACCAGAGGGCCACTGCCATTGAAACAGTCGGCCAATCTACCTTCAACTGGAATTCGTCCCTGGGCAGGACGAATTCTAACTGCTATTCGTCCCTGGGTGAGACGAATTCTACTGTGTTGGAAAAGCCGAAGTGGTACCGCTCCAATGTCGAATCTCGAGACCTCCAAAACACCTACAAATAGAGGGGTTATGTAATTGGGGCCATTTTGGGATGACCCAGATGGTCGGATTCTCCCAATTTGGCCTCTATCCTCGGGAATTCGATGTCGCCACCTGCAAGTTAGTAGGACAACAAAGCGACAAAAGGCATGATAAAATCTGATCAAAATGTTATGAAATTGAAGCTATGAGTTAACCAAATAGAATAACATGAGATGCAACCTGAAACAATAATCTAGAATGCTTTTGGAATAAAACTTAGAAAGTGCGGGGGTGCCCAAGTGGGCCTCCCACCGTTGGCACTTGATCTTGGCGCCAATCCACTAGGGATGGGCCCAAAACCTCTTAGGATTGGGATGTCTACAAATTGGTGGTGTAAGGTGGTCAAATGTTGGATTTGGGTTGGATCCACGCTTCCAAAAGCCACCCAATAACCTCCCTTGCAAAAGAGATTAGTGGATGTGAGAAGGTGAATCAAAAGGATGCAAGTGGGTAATCAATCGGACAACACTTCGTTGCTTGAAATCGCCTCCAATCTATCTCTTTTGGGTGAGAAAAGTCCCACCTTTTATAGACCCATGGGGTCTCTTTTGAGAGGGAAGCATAAGCGCCATGTGTTGGTCATAGGTGCCATGTGGCGGTCATGTCTTCCCATGAGGGAGGGGAGTCCTCCATGACTTGGGCTTTCATAATCGCCCTTGTGACAGTCCTCTAACGGCCTATCTGTCCACCCACACACGCGTGCGAGGCAGGAGTCATCAACTGACTGTCCTGGGCTGCCACTTGGCGCCATTCTTCTTTTTGCCCGTTAAACTTGGAATTCGTCCCTACCAGAGACGAATTCAGAATTCGTCCCTGGGTGAGACGGATTCCATTTTGAATTCGTCCCTGGGTGAGACGAATACCGAGCAAAGTGTCTAAATGTACCAAATTGCCTCTTGACCTTACAAAATTGCTATGAAAGTGGTTAGGACCACTGTTTGACCTCTGAGGGCTGCCCTGGGGGCTGTGTTTGTCAAAGCGATCAGTGTTTGCAGTCACATAATCGGATTGGTGCTGTTTTGGTGTCTACATGAACACCTATATGATAACCCCTCCTCCTTCACGAACTTGTCTATATGTTTGAATAAAGCAACCTCCACCCCACTCTGAATCATTCTACCCTTTTTCAAAACCTATGATCAAGTGACATGTCACAATATAGCCTTTCATATTATGATCAAGGCATGTTACATTAGGCCACTCACCATGATCTACCCATAAGCCTTAGTGAGGGAACCACTTCATCTTCCTTACATCGATATGCACCCTATAATTCACCTCTTTATCATTCCAGATTTCATTCACTTTTTCATCCACCATATCTTCCATATCTTCTTTCACCACCAATTCTCCATCCCAAGTGATGCTTATAACTTATTTTCCATAGCCTTACCATCCCTCTTTTCTACATCCTCCACCTTACCCATATACATATGCCTACCTCTATCAATCTACACCTTCCTCCATTATCATCTTTGTCAACCCTATCCTGACAAATCCAACTCCTCTTTCAAATGAAATGCAATAAATTTTGGACCACATCAATAGTCTCTTTCAAATAAAATGCAATAAATTTTGGACCACCTCAATAGTCTTGAGCTACAATTGAGTAACTATGGGTATAAAAAACCAATGTATAATCTAGTTGTATTGAGTACTATAAGAGTTACACCCCGAAAAACTCCTCAACCACATCATGACAATCAAAACCCTGGGTAGGCTTTTCGTCCATCACCACCTAACCAAACTTTTCTGAAACCTCAACATCCTCATTATCCACATCACAATTGGACTCCCCTTTCTAAATCATTTTCCAAAATATTTCAAACTTTATCTGATGCAAGAGCAATAAACTTGCCTACTACTCGACCAGAAGATCCAAAGTGGGTCAAAAAAAATGGTACAAAATACACAAATTTTATGTCTACCATCATCAGTAGGGACATGATGTCAATTATCATCACAACTTTAAGCACTTGGTACAAGATTTTATTGATAAAGAGGACATATAATTTCAAAATTACCTCACCTCCTCAAAAAAACATTGTGGTCTATTTGGAAATCCCTTATCTCAACCTAGGATGCTACAACCTTAAGCCAACACCTTGAATGTCAATTTGTGCCCCAAAAAATTAATCATATCAAAATCATCTTATCCCACCAAGGTTTTTTTGGTATGATCAATCTTGTTACCATCAATATTTGACATCTAGTGCAATCTTCCCCAACAACATGACCCTCTTGGTCTACCCCATCATCATATATTATTTCATTTATTATGATTTAACTACCCCATTTTCCTCACCTCTCCAAAATTCTTCTCATTTCTTTCTTTCGTAGACTCCATGTCAATGTTGTATGGTCACACACAAGTGGCTACATACCTTTGACTGGTTTTATTTCCTTCTCAAAACCTTATTTTTCTCAGTATTTCCTCCTTTCCTAACTTTCTCTTCTTCCTTGATATATTTCCTTTCCTCTTCTTATTTTTGTAGGTCCCATGTCAATGTTGTATGGTAATGCATGAGTGACTACATACTTTTGACTAGTACTTTTACTTTTCCCCTTTCTTATCTGTATTCTTTCCCCCTTTCTCAACCTTCTCTTTCTTACTTTTTCTTCTCCTCTTCTTCCTAAACACCAAAAAAAACCAACAACACTCAATATAAACAAAACCAAACAAAATCCACACAATAAAATCATCTTCTAGCATTAATCGTATGAACCTATATGGTTTCTACTACAACCATATGAATTCGTACATTTTTTGTCAAAAAACTAGTTTGTAGGCCATTAGACCCTATGTAGAAGTCCCATGAACAATCACATCCCTGGTTGTTTCTCTTCTCTACTTTCACCCATTATCAACCTTTTTCTCATCATTTTTCTCTCCTCTTATTTAAATTAACTTCATGATTGGGGGGAGTCTACCCCCTTTCACATAATTTTTCATGACTAGGGGAGTCCACTCTCTTTCAAACCACTTTTTTTCTAGGGGAGTTAAACCTCCCCTAAATTTAATTTTCTCATCTCTCATATCTTCATGGTGATCTCCCCATGCATTTATGCTCTCTCTTGGCATTCTTTTGCATTTCATTCATTCATAACATTCATGCATACATATAATAAGTCTCATAATTGGCTAATTTGGGCACCTTTTGGATATGTAGATAAGTGTTGTCCAGTATTAATTGGTATAATTAATCAATGAGATTTGTATCATGTACTTTTGTTTTATTCTATATACATTGTGTATTGTATCATTATTCTATGTACTTTTATTTTACTAAACCATCAAATTTTATATTTGATTTTGACCCTCTCTATTATACTACATTATTTCTTAGATATAAGTTATTTCTATACTAAGTGTATTTCAATAATTCATTCTAGTAATATTATTTATTTATTTTTAATGAAAAGGTCATTATATTAATAAAATAATGTTAAATTATGCAAAAAAAGGGTGGTGGGATTAGCACACCCTCTAAACCAACACACTAACCATTGTGGTTAGGAGTACACAAGAGTGTCAGAAATAATCCATAAAAATCTAGATAACAACCACAAAAATAATGTCAAATATGCATTCAGAAAGAAAAGAGCCAAAAAATCATTGCCAAGTGGAAGGCTTGAAGTTTTCCTCCATAAGGTCGTAAGTCCATCCAATAGTTGAAGAAGCCAGAGCCCCCACCATCAATAGTAGTACCACTAACAGTACAGATCTATGCATTTGATACAATTTCACCCCAACCATGGACATCATCTTGCTCATGAGGCCAAACATCCCAACCAAAGGCCAGGCGAGATGGGCCTCCAACTCTATATTCTCCATGTTTGCGTTGTGGGGGGTTGGGACCAGTGTGTCATTATATATATTTTTATATACCATCTTCTAATACATTTTACTAAACCATCCAATTTTATATTTGATTTTGACCCTCTCTATTATACTACATTATTTATGAGATATAAGTTATCCAAATACCAAGTGTCATATATATTTCAGCAATATTATTATTTTTTGATGAAAAGGCCATTATATTAATAAAATAATATCTAATCATAAAAAAAAGGATGGGTGGGATTAGCACACACCCTGTAAACCAACACACTAACCACCATTGTTAGGAGTACACAAGAGTGTTAGAAACAATCCATAAAAGCCATATAAAAAATGTCAAAATAGTGTCAAATATATATTTATAAAGAAAGGAGTCAAAAAATCACTACCATGTGGAAGGCCTAAAGTTTTCCTCCATAAGGTCATAAGTCCATCCAACCGTTGAATAAGCCAAAACCCCCAATCATATATAGTAGTACCACTAACAATATGAGTCAGTGGATTTGGTACAATTTCATCCCAATCAAAGGCATCATATTGTTCAGAAGGTCAAACATCCCAACTAGAGGTTGAGTGAGATGAACCTCCAACTCCAAATTCTTCATATTTACACTACGAGGAGAGGCTAGGACCAGTTTCAATATTATTAATCATCAAATAATTCCAATGTTATAATTCTATACTAAATCAAATTAGAATAAAATTTAGAGATCCTTTGTAAAAAGTGATAGTTATATAAAAATTCTATCCATGCATGGATTGTCTAGGATATTTCACATAACTATTCAAATGATTTTTTGATTATGAAGTGATTTATTGTGTTTTTGGATAAATATTTATTTATTTATATATAATAAATGATATTTGTTTAATTTTAAATTTAATATCTTTAAAAATATTTTAAAAGTTTAAATTTTTTAATAATAATATTCAATTTTTAATTAAACCTAAAGATTTTTGAGTTTTTTATATTATTTAAAAAGTTTCCTTTAACATTTAGGCCATTTCTTATAAATGGTAATTAAGATATAAGCTTTATTTGTTTGATATATTAATAAATAAAAATTAAAATTGAAAAATACGATATAATAATAATTATTTCTATATTAATTTCAACATCTTATATAAATAATCAAACATATTTTTCTAATTATTTTTCTTAAAATATGTATTTTTAATTTTTTTACCTAATTATATTCCACATCCTATAATTATAAGTTTTACATCACTATGTGCTCTCTTCACATTCCAATTAAATGAAATGATCCCCATGCTAATTTATATTTTATTATATGTTAAAATATTGCTTGGCATGAATCTTGGTCTAAAAGGTCAAGACGAGAGGTTCTACGAAAAACTTCTTGCGAGACATTTTCACCTGAAAAATCATGACGAGGGGTTCTATACTGTCAAAATCATTTGGAAGCCACACTCGTTCTCTTGATCGTACCAGCATTATCAGCTGAATTTTGGATACCGAATGTGCATTTTTTGGGTACCCAATTTGTGTTTGGTAGGATGGAGATTCGAACCAAGGACCTCCCTTGGAGGATTGCCCTGCCCTCTCCAACTCACCTACGGCCCGTGGGTTCAAATTTTTATTTTTAAATTTATAAATTTTAAATATTTTTTCGTTAGCATAGATACCACTAAATAGAACATTTATTATTTTAATCAAAATGAAAAGTATTACCTTAAATTTTTTTATTGGTAAATTTATAAATTTTAGGTGCGAGGTGTGTAGACTAATTGGTTTGACCAAACTTTGTAAGGGGAAGAGGTCCAAGGTTTAAATATCGGACTTTGTTGGACTAAACGTTTATCTCTTTCCTAGTACTTTCAACGGAAAGTTATAAGAGCAGACTATGCGAAGAAATGTGTGGCAACTTCCAAGCATTGTGACAGCCATAAAAGCTGGACAACCTACCGGATTCATGGCGACTACCAATTCCACCATGTAAATTCAAAAAAAAAATTATAAACTATAAATATTTTTTCTGTTAGTCTAAGAGCAGTTTAAAAGTGTAAGTCGTGCAAAACGTTGACTTAAAACAAGAAATATAAGTCATCTAGCTTACACCAAAACTTAAATTTCAATAATATTAAATAAATTAATTATGTGATTAAATTAATATAAAAGAGAAAAAATTAATACTTTAAATTAATTATGTGATTAAATTAATACTTTAATATAATATCATTATTGGTATAATGATATCTTGAGGAGCATCGCTAAAGCGTGATTGCTCTTATCCTAGACCTTGTCACAAGGACCAAATAAAGAATAATTTTTGTGGAAATGTGCATTAATTGGAAGTAAATATTTCATCATCCATTGGGCAAATCTCGATTTTGGGCTCTTGGACATGGACTATCATTTACAAAAATTGATGGAATTTTTGCAATAAGAGCAATAAATCTAGACATATCCTAGCAAACCTTGCCAAGAAGCAAAAAAAAAAAGTTTGGTCCAAAGTTAACCTTAAAAGCAAACATTTTGAAAAGGAAGCTAGACCCTCTGCTCAAGGAGTCAAAGAGGTGAGGTGGTTGTAGAAGTGCTTGAGGCATAGGTGGTTACGAAGATAAACTTAGAGCCCCTACACTTAGACTTAGAGATTCTCCACATCATTGACCCGCTCCCCTCAGGTTAGTTACTAATCTCTCTTGCCTCTATTGAATGTGGAGAACCCCTTTGAGTGTTTGAAATTAGTTTTAGAGTTCCAGACCTAGCCTTGAGGAGTCTCTTATGGCTCTTTTGTGGGTTTGGAAGAGGATCCCCAAGTTGGAAAAGGGATCCCCATGTCCTAAAATTTGTAGTTAATAAAAATATATGTTTATGAGGACCTCAGAAAAAAGGAAACAAAATCTAAAATAGCTAATGGTACTAAGATGTTACTAGGTCTTGAAGAGGGTAGAATGTCTACAGGAAAACAATTGAAGATTATCTCCTTTAGTTCTCAATCTCCTGTTATAGGGTGGACATAAATCCTTTGTCATTTCTCTAATTGATGCTCCTATCTTGGAGCATAAGAGACCTAAATAGCCTTACGATTCAAATATTGGTGGCATCTTTAACCCAATTGATTAATTCTAAGACAAAAGGTTTTCTTTTTGCTTGCAGGTCAGGTCATTCTCTTGTTGCTTGTAGGTTTGATCTTATGTTTCTGATGTAGAAATTTAGTGCTCACATGAATTTGAGATTGATCTTGTGCTCTCAAATTTGGGTAGGAAAATCTCAAATTTGAATTTTAAATTAAAAAGGAGAATTTAGATGGAACATCTCTTGAAAATTACATTCTATTGATGTGGTTTCCTCGAGAGGATTAGTGGATATACTGCTCAGGTGTGTGGACGTAGAGAATTGTTCACAACATTTCATGTTTTCCCCTTGGGAGCTCTTGATATAGTTCTAGTGAGACTCCTGTTTTAAGTGCAAATCTAGTTTGGGAGAGGTTTTTGTGGTTCCTTGCTCAGGAGAGATGCTATCCAGTTGTTAGTGGATTTTCTTTTGGTGTCTTTCAACTAATTTGAATTTTGCTTCAGTATTTTGATTGCAACTTCTATGTTCCTATTGATGTTTTGTTTGATGTTTTGTTTGGCACCTTTTCGCCTTTGTTTCAATTTGGATTCTATCCCTTTGGCGGTAAATCGGTTTGTTTATCTTGTCTTTGGTTTGGATGGGAACTGCTTCTTAGGTTTTGGTGTTTCTGTTCCTAATCTTGCTTTTGAAAATTTATCCCCTCTTTTTGAAGGCTACTTGTGTGAGATCCAGATCCTCTTGGTTCTCTTGATTTTCATGGATTTGTGCTTTCTATATGGGATCATGTCTTGCTCTCTTCAAATATTTTGTTTCCTATTATTGGTTGGAGCTTGTCTTCTTAACCCTATAAATAGGTACGATCCTCTTTGATTTTCATTTAGTTTCTCCTTAAAAACTCATGTTTCTATTGTAAAAGGTTCAGGAACTCTTTTTTTTAAGTAATACTTCTTATACACATCCACCATGGGGATTAAACCCGTGTCACATCACCGATAATGCAAGTAATGTCTTTAACGATAGACCACACATCAAAAACTCTTTTAAAATCCCTTCTTTTACCTAATAAAAAAAGTCCTCCCAGTGTTCTATATTTTCTAAAATATACATTCATATTTTCTGTTGCCAGTTAAATAATTGTTAATCACTTTCCACTTATTTGGAATATCATGGTTTAATCACAAAATCTCCATGTACAATTATTATTATTATTTTTAAATAATAAGGTATTCTCTAACCTTTTAAGCAGCTTAATTTCATCAATCAGAAAAGGTATTGATATTGTGGTTTGAAAGAAGTATTTCGGTATAAAAACATCTGATAATTAGGGAAAAAAAAGTTAAAAAAAAATAGTGTAATTGTAATCAACTCAAAATATAAGTTACTAAAAAAAAAATTGGTTAAAGTGTGCTTCTAACCAACTGCACTATCTATAAAAAGACAAAACAAAAAAGCATGTACGTTCTTATGCAATGAAATGTACGAGAAGAATCATATCTTTTGCGGTGTTTGATTGTGCTTCTTAAGCCCTCGAAATAATCAGCTAGTCAAATTTATTACGGTTTACTCACAAAACTTTACCGCTGGACAACAATATCAATTTGAAAATGTATGTAACGCTTCGCACAATTATACTTGACCAGAGGATTTGCGCATAACATTCATGAGTTAAAGAAAGATAACGTCGGGTGGAACATATACCACATGTATTGCAAACCAAACAATATGATTGACGCTTAAATCCAGCTGGGTATCCAAAGCTGGTAAAATGCGCATGGATTGTATGTTCTATATTGACTTAAACTCCCTTTCTTGGAACCCAATTAAAAGATGGACGTCACGTGCGCTCCTACCAAAAAATTCTGGACAGAGTTCGACATAATATCTCCTTTGTAATTTTTGAATGAGGACATAGAGAGAGATTCGTATTAATGCTACACCGCTGAAAAATTCCGGTAGGGATGGAAGATTATAACTTTCGATGGTCATGATTATATATCATGATCCAAAAAAAAAATTAAGCAGAATTTGGGTGTCTTTCCACGTGGTCGAATCGTCCTTTTACAAACTCTACTCGTAAATAAAAGCTAAGGAAAAAGTCTGTCCAAGATATAACTTGCATTTCTCTTAACCTATCAATGGATCTTAGTCTATTATGTTTTGTTCTGGATACATATAACTGGATTTCCCAACGCTACTTCCCCGGGTATGTTAGGAATTGCTTTGTAACAGGGACTACAAATTTAATGTTACTAATTTTGTGGACAGATAGGAAAAAAAGATATTAAAATATATATTTAAAACTTATCAGAATAATTCTAAGTTGTTAGTTGTTCTAAACTTGCGCTTATAATACTAAACACCTTTGCATGCACACAAAAAAGTGTCAGCATCAAATCTTAGAGATAATTGATTGTATTAAATATGGTCGTTTACTCTATTTCTCAGCAGCCTAATTGATAGAAACATGAATGCCTGTTAAACCAGCCATTAAATTTATTTTAAAAGTCCAATATTTGAGGTCGCCACTTTGTATATTATGTTGTTCTCTTCATAAAGCTGTGTTTTCTTGCTTTCATTGGACTCATTGTTGGATGGCTTTATGTGGAGGTGACGGTCCCATAGTGCAACATCCGTACTTGGTGCGATTGAAGAACAAAAGATGTTTAGAAATTTATACTTTCACTTTTTTCAAGAAAAAGTTTTATATTGAAGATTGTTATAACAATGACACCTCTGGTTTATGTGGTTGGATAGACATCTTGAATGACACCTCTGGTTTATGTGGTTGGATAGACATCTTGATGATTACACAATGACACTGAGAGGGGGGTGAATCAGTGTAGCTATTAATTTTTATATCTACAGCATTTAATATGAAATAAAGAGAACTTGACAACTGAAAAACAACTTGAACAAGAGAGCACACCACAACACTCAATATACCGAGGTTCACCAATTTGGCTACTCCTCAAAAATGACTGCTTGGACTCCAATCCAAATCCGAGTCTTTGCAAAATTCAATTTTACAAATACTTTACCGAGCATCAAGCTGGAAGGAGCACCAACCCCTGTAATTTTCTGTACGCAACGAGATGGAGCACCAACTCCTAGTACCAAGCACCAACTTGGACTGCAATTTCGATCAATTTAGAATGACATAAAAATGTCTTCACTTCATGCACGACCACGAGTAGTCCGCAATTAACCCAACTCTACACACTCTCACGGCTCTGCTTATTTTTCTCTTGATTCTTTTCTAACCCTCCTTTTACGGCAATTTCTCTCTAACGGGGCAACATCTTCTCTGTACGATTATTCTTTTATAACCTTTCAATCCTGCATGCAATCGAATCACATACTCATATTCGAATCCATGCAATATTGTTCGGTTCCATGCATTTGTTGAAACCAATCGTCTTTTGAATCCATGCAATACGGCTATTTTGTTTCATGCACTTATTCGGACTCTTTGAATACAAGCAAAATGCTATTCGATGCTCCATGATTGGTTAATTTCTGTGAAAACGACTTTTCGAATAACCTTTCGATACTTTATATTTGATTCTTCGAATACATGCAAATGGTTGTTCGAAGTGCATGATCGACACTTGCAATTTAGCTTGATCGACATCGAGTTACTTTTACGTATTGCATGATTTGCTTTTTCGACACGTGTCACCTTGCATGCTCCTGGGGTTTTCCGATTTACTGTCGCGATATCGCGACACTTTTTGAAGCCCCACACTTCATGCCCTTTGTCGTGAAATCGTGACCATTTTGGCTTTGAAAGACTTTCCTTCTTTCATGTCGCGATATCGCGACACTTAGAACTTTTGACGTCATCCTTAAGCATGTCATGAAATCGTGACCGTTTTGGCTCTTGGAAGCTTTCCCTGCCATCTTGTCGCGATATCGCGACACTTTCAACATTTCTGACGTCATCACTTAAGCATGTCGTGAAATCGTGACGTTTGCTTACCCTTCACTCAAATGGAACATGTCGGAGAATCGTGACACTTTGATCATTTTTTTCAATTTTCTTCTTTTTTCCTTCTTTGTTTTCTTTTTTTCTGCGAAATCGCTACAACTTTGTGCCTTGTGCTTTTGACTTGTTACATCTTTAATTTTTTCAACTTTGAATGGTAGCGAAATCGCTACACCTTTGTTTTATACATTTTGTCATGCAGCGAAATCGCTACATCTTCTTGTTTGTGTCTTTTCACTTGTAGCGAAATCGCTACATCTTTGTTTCTGCACTTCCTAATTGTAGCGAAATCGCTACACCTTTGTGCCATGTATTTTCATCATGCAGCGATATCGCCTGAGCATTCTCTCTCCTCTTCGGGTCACGAAAACCCGACGTGTCGCGATATCGCGACACTTTTCGTTGCTAGCTCCTTTCCTCCATTTATGTCATGAAATCGTGACATCTTTTCACCTTGCTTCCCTCTCTGCCAACATGTCGCGAAATCGTGACAGTTTACCTTTCACTTTCTCTCTCCTCTGCCATGTCGCGATATCGCGACAAATTGGCATGCACTTTCTCTCTCCTCGGCAATGTCGCGAAATCGTGACAATCTTCCTTGCAGTTTCTCTCTCTTCAGTTTTGTCGCGATATCGCGACACATTTTCTCTCTCCTCAGTGAAAACTCGACATGTCGCGAAATCGTGACATTTTGGCGTGCATTTTCTCTCTCCTACTTTTTGTCGCGAAATCGCGACAGAAAACATGTCGCGATATCGCGACAGTTTTCTTCCTTGTCTCTTTCCGCAATTTTTGAATACGGGTCACCTCTGTTTGTCTTGAAATTCTCTGCACTTGATCTGACTGACCTCTGAACTGCATCAATTGCATCAATCTATCCGTGTTGACAACAATGACAATACTTTTGCAATTCTTTTGCTGCACCTTGCTCAACAATCTCCCCCTTTGGAATTGTTGGCAACACATTGCAACCTTGCTTAATTTCTTCTCCCCCTTTGCCAATAATACCAAAGGGCTGCTGTAGACTCCCCCTGAGTCTATGCACAACATTCTCAGACTTAAAAAGTTTGAATGCTCCCCCTGAGAATGTGTTTCCCATAGCTAGTCAGTGCTTGGGTGGTGTGACTACTCCCAACTTCTTCCGAAGGTATTCAAATACTTCCTTTGGCAAAGGTTTTGTGAATATATCGGCTACTTGCTCTGTAGTTGGAACAAAATCCAATTTAACCTCTCCTTCCGCAACTTTATCCTTCAAGAAATGATATCGGATTGCAATATGTTTGGTTCTTGAATGCATTCTTGGATTCTTGGATATGTTGATAGCACTAGTGTTATCACATTTAATTGAAATTGGCTCTTTGAAATGAATACCAAGATCTTTCAACGTTTGTCTCATCCATAATATCTGAGTACGACATGTTGTTCCTTGCAATGTATTCTGCCTCTGCAGTGGATAGAGATATTGATTCTTGTTTCTTGCTGTGCCATGCTACCGACCTGTCTCCAAGATAAAATGCTCCTCCACTTGTGCTCTTTCTGTCATCAATACATCTTGCCCAATCTGCATCGGAATATGCAATCAAAGTGAAATCTTTACCTTTTGGGTACCACAACCCATAATCCATAGTGCCCTTGAGATATCCGAAGATCCTCTTTACAATTTGTTACATGAGTTTCTTTGGGAGTGGCACTGAAATCTTGCAACCATACATACTTGCTTGTAATATATCTGGTCTAGTGGTGCATTAAATACGATGAGGCTTCCAATCATAGACACAGTACATTGTTTGATCTACATCCGGGGATTTATCATCCTTGCTCAACTTGCGACTTGTTGTCATAGGAGTCTTGACCGGTTTCTTGTCTTCCATTGTGAACTTTTTCAGCATTTCTTTTACATATTTAACTTGAGAAATAAAAATGCCTTTTTCATTTTGATTGACCTGCGATCCTAAGAAATAAGAAAGTTCACCAATCATTGACATCTCAAATTCTTTTTTCATTTTAATTGATATGTCTTTGCGGTATTCATCCATCTTTCTTGCCAAATATTATGTCATCTACATAAACAACAAGAACAATAAGATGACCCTTCTCTGTTTTGACATATAAGTTGCTATCCACCAAACCTTTCTTAAACCCTTGTTTAATTAGATAATTATCCAGCCTTGCATACCATGCTCTGGGTGCCTGTTTTAATCCATATAAAGCTTTCTTTAACCTGCAAACAAAATCTGGATTGTCACCAAGTTGGAAGCCATCTGGTTGTTCAATGTAAACCTCTTCTTCCAGTTTTCCATTCAAAAATGCTGATTTTACATCCATTTGATATACTTTGAAGTTTTTATGAACTGCTAATGCCAGAAACATTCTGATTGCCTCTAGTCTGGCTACCGGTGCAAAAGTTTCTTCAAAATCAATGCCTTCAACTTGAGCATAGCCTTTACATACCAATCTTGCCTTATTTACGACAACTTTGCCCATCTTCATTCAATTTATTTCTAAAAACCCATTTAGTGCCAATTATGTTTTTATTTGTTGGTCTAGGTACTAATTCCCAGGTATTGTTTTTCTCTATCTGATCTAGTTCTTCATTGATTGCCTTCATCCAACTTTCATCGAGTGCTTGCTTGACAACATTTTTAGGTTCAATACTAGATAACGAGAGAATAGTTCCTCACTTCTTGTTCTTCTTGTCTGAATACCATCTGTGGGATCCCCAATAATCTGTTCACTTGGATGATTTTTTTGCCAGTTACCTGTTTTAAATTTCCTGTTTTCTTCTTCTTGATTCAGTTTTTACACCATCTGGATCAATTTTCTGATTCTTCTCTGTTTCTTTTTCATCATCACCTTCAATGACTTCTTCATACATAGGGTAGTTTTCTTGATAAGTAGTTTCTTGTTCTCTACCTTCATCAACTTTCACATCAGCACTTTCAACAATTTTCTTCAACCTCTTGTTGTAACATGTGTAGGCCTTGCTTTTTGTTGAGTAACCAAGAAATATACCTTCATCGGCTCTATCTTCAAATTTACCGAGGTTATCTTCAGTTCGTTTTATGTAGCACTTGCTTGCCAAATACTTTGAAATGTCTTGTTGTTGCCTTTCCGCCAAACCACAACTCATAAGGTGTTTTGCTTTCATGTGGTCTCGGCATGCACTGTTTTGAATGTAAAGCTGCAGTATGGATGCCTCTTTCCAAAATCTGTCGGCTATTTTGTTTTCTGCCAGCATTGTCCTTGCCATTTCCTGCACTGTTCTATTCTTCCTTTCTACAACACCATTCTGTTGAGGTGTCCTAGCTGCTGAAAACTATCTTCTTATCCCATGTTTTTGACAGTATTCTGCAAATTCTTCGGAGATAAACTCTCCTCCCCTGTCTGATCTTAGGCATTTAATTCTTTTTCTTGATTGATTTTCAACAAGATTTTTGAAGGTTTTAAACATCTCAAAGGCTTCGACTTGAGTTTCGGAAATAGTACCCATGTCATTCTTGAGTAGTCATCTATACACGGCATAAAATATTTGTGTCCATTTATGCTTTCGGTTCTCATGGGTCCACATAGATCGGTGTGAATTAGTTCTAATGGCTTGCTAGTGAAGTATTCTTTTGCTTTGAAAGTGGCTCTGGTTTGTTTTCCCTTTTGGCATGACTCACAGATGCTATTTACGGGTTTGCCAATGTTTGGTATATCTCTAACTGCTCTTTTTGAACTGATTTTTGCCAGATTGTCAAAACTAATATGCCCAAGCCTCTTGTGCCATAGCCAGTTTTCATCTTCCTGTCCCATCAAGCATGTTCCTTCTGCAGTTTATGAAAGTGTATCTGATTTCCTTGAAGTTCTCGAGTCCAGTGGCTATTAACTTTCCATTTTTTGTCTTTCTTACTTCACGACCCTCCTTCTTGAAGATTACATCATGACCTCTGTCACATATTTGACTTACACTTAGCAAGTTATGCTTCGGGCCAATTACAAACAAGACTTCTTTTGATTTTATATTGCCATCACCGATCTTGGTGATCCCTTTCCAACAATCTTTGCTCCATCATTATTTCCAAATTTCACAGAACCACCTTCATAATTCTGTAAATTCTCAAACTTTTGCTTGTCCCTGTCATGTGATTGGAACAACCACTATCCAAGTATCCAAGGTGCTGATTTGTTACGAGCTTTAAAAGCGAGTCTCGGACAATCAAAGATTCCTTTTCTTTCCATTACGGTTTGATAGCGATTTTGCTACTTGTTTTGCCTTTGTCCTTTCATTAGCATGTGCCTATTTTTCAGGAAATTTCTGGTTTTGTTTCAACCCACTTGGCTGAGATTTTCTACCACGATAATTATTTGATGCAAAAGTGCTTCTAGGTTTCTAGCAATATGTCCAAAATTATGACAATTATAACATTCAATTGCATAATTCATTAAAGGAGAAAAAACATTTCTTTGGTAAAATTCCTTTGAGATACATTATGCACTGCAATCTGAAATCTTATGGCCATAAGCATTGCATTTAAAACAATAACCAGAAAATGCATGATTAAACCTGGGTGCCGGTCTTTGCCGGTTTGAAGTAGGAGCCATGACTCTTCTCCTCCTCGGATGTGTGACTTTTGTGAATCCATCTTTGTCAGTATTCTTCTTGAATCCGGCATTATTGTTTTCTTTTGCATGATTTTGTTTTTCTGGTTCAACCACGATCTTTTCTTCTTTCTTTATGGGTTCTATATTCAAGTTCTTTGAATCCTTTGAAGATTCTCCTTCATCAAAGCCTAAACCAAATTTGATGCCAGAAGGCCTTTGGTTATTTAACATTTTATCCAGCTTTACAGTACTTTCTTCAAACTTATGAAAGCAGTTCAATTTTCTATTCATCTCCTCTAGCTGCATCCTTAACTTAACAATGTCTTCCTCTAGCTTGCTGCATTCAACTGTCTTTACAATTAATTGTTCATCAAGAACTTCAGACATTTTCTTGAATTCCTCTGTCTGTATTTTCAGATTGTTTATTATGTCCGTGGCATTCTCTAATTTCTTTGAAAATTTTTATTCTTCTTCCTTTACTGCACTCAACTCTTCAAGTGCGGCAACCAATTCTCCTTCCAAATACACTTGACTTCATCCTTGGAATTTTCATCACCTTCTCGATTTTCCTCTGTTCTTTCTTCTTCAAGTGCCATGAGCAGAGCTTCACCTCCTTCTTCAGACTCCTCATCTGTGCTTTCTTCAGAACTGCTGACATTCTTGGTTATGAAGCTTTTCTTCTTGAAGTTGTTCTTTCTGAAATTTTGTTTCTTCTTCCAGTCACCTTTTTCTTGGTGTGAACCTTCACCATTTTTGGTTCTCTCTTGCATTGGACATTTGGCTGCAAAATGACCGACTCCTCCACAATTGAAGCATTTAAAAGGTAGCTTCCCTCTATATTTTCCTTTTCCTTTTGTGAGTTTTCGAACAAAATTGGCTTCTGTTTCATCCAGTGTTCCTTCATCCTCAGATTCATGTTCGGCTTTTACATTCTTGTGTGCTTTAAAAGCTTGCTTCTCTGTCTGTAGACTTGGTTTGTCCTATTCTCATTTCATATCTTGTCGGGGGAACCATGCAACTCATCCATCCTTGAAGTTGTTTAGATCTTTTGCCTCTTCTATTGCAGAGACTTTGGAGTTAAATCTTTTGTGAAGTGTTTCGAGAACCTTTTTCACAACAACTGCATCATCAATTTCTTCACCGAGTCCTCCGATTGCATTAATAATTCCGTTGACTCTCGGCATATAAGTCTCTATGTTTTCATCTTCATTCATTTGCGGTGCTTCAAGCTGTGCTCGATGAGTTTGCGGTTTTGCTTCCTTAATCTTCTTGTCTCCTTCATGGATGCTCTTGAGTTTATCCCACATGTCTTTTGCTGATTTACAACTCATGACTCTTATCGGTTCACTGTCAACAAGCCCACACATTATGGCATTCTTAGCTTTGGAGTTGTTTTCAAATTTCTTTTTCTCGGCGATATCTGTTGGAGGGGTAGTGGGTCCTTGTGTATCCACTATCTACAGAATCCCAAATATCGTATCCCAATGCACTCGGGATATGTTTGCATTACGAGTTTCCAGAAGGTGTAATTTGTTCCATCAAATAAGGGAGCTTTGTTGGATGAAAATCCTTCACCACCTGCCATTGTTTCTTCCAAGATCTCCTTAGGTGATTAAGCTTGTACAAGGAACCTTGCTCTGATACCAATTGATGATTACACAATGACACTGAGAGGGGGGTGAATCAGTGTAGCTATTAATTTTTATATCTACAACATTTAATATGAAATAAAGAGAACTTGACAACTGAAAAACAACTTGAACAAGAGAGCACACCACAACACTCAATATACCGAGGTTCACCAATTTGGCTACTCCTCAAAAATGACTGCTTGGACTCCAATCCAAATCCAGTCTTTGCAAAATCAATTTTACAAATACTTTACCAGCATCAACTGGAAGGAGCACCAACCCCTGTAATTTTCTGCTGCAACAGATGGAGCACCAACTCCTAGTACCAAGCACCAACTTGGATGCAATTCTGATCAATTTAGAATGACATAAAAATGTCTTCACTTCATGCATGACCACTAGTGGTCTGCAATTAACCCAACTCTACACACTCTCACGGCTCTGCTTATTTTTCTCTTGATTCTTTTCTAACCCTCCTTTTACAACAATTTCTCTCTAACAATGACAACATCTTCTCTGTACGATTATTCTTTTATAACCTTTCAATCCTGCATGCAATCGAATCACATACTCTGAATGTTCGAATCCATGCAATACGATGTTCGGTTCCATGCATTGATATTGAAACCCTGCAATACGTCTTTTGAATCCATGCAATACGACTATTTTGTTTCATGCACTTGATGTTCGACTCTTTGAATACAAGCAAAATGTCGTTCGATTCCCATAGTAGTTAATTAAAAGACTTTTCGAAAAACTTTTGATACTTTATATTTGATTCTTCGAATACTTTGCAAGCAGTTCTGAATGCATGATCGACACTTGTCAATTTAGCTGATCCGACATCGGTTACTTTTACGTAGCTTGCATGATTTCTCTCTTTTCGACACGTGTCACCTTGCATGCTCCTAGGGTTTTACACTATTACTGTCGCGATATCGTGACACTTTTTGAAGCACACACTTCATGCCCTTTTGTCATGAAATCATGACCATTTTGGCTTTGACAGCTTTCCTTCTGTTCATGTCATGATATCGCGACACTTAGAACTTTTTCTGACGTCATCCTTAAGCATGTCACGAAATCATGACCGTTTTGGCTCTTGGAAGCTTTCCCTGCATCTTGTCGCGATATCGCGACACTTTCAACATTTGCTGACGTCATCCTTAAGCATGTCGTGAAATCATGACGTTTCTGGCTTTCGTACTCCTTCAAAAATGGAAATCACATCGAAAACGTGACGCTTTTCCTTCTCAATCGCTCCCCTTTTTCATCACACTCTTTGTTCGTGCGGAAATCGCTACAACTTTGTGCCTTGTGCTTTTGACTTGTTACATCTTTAATTTTTGCAACTTTGAATGGTAGCGAAATCGCTACACCTTTGTTTTATACATTTTGTCATCCGGCGAAATCGCTACATCTTCTTGTTTGTGTCTTTTCACTTGTAGCGAAATCGCTACATCTTTGTTTCTGCACTTCCTAATTGTAGCGAAATCGCTACACCTTTGTGCCATGTATTTTCATCATCGCGATATCGCTACACCTTTGTTTCCATTCATTTCAACATGTAGCGATATCGCTACACCTTTGTTGCTGAGCATTCTCTCTCCTCTTCGGGTCACGAAAACCCGACGTGTCGCGATATCGCGACACTTTTCGTTGCTAGCTCCTTTTCTCCATTTATGTCACGAAATCGCGACATCTTTTCACCTTGCTTCCCTCTCTGCCAGCATGTCATGAAATCGTGACAGTTTACCTTTCACTTTCTCTCTCCTCTGCCATGTCGCGATATCGCGACAAATTGGCATGCACTTTCTCTCTCCTCGGCAATGTCGCGAAATCGCGACAATCTTCCTTGCAGTTTCTCTCTCTTCAGTTTTGTCGCGATATCGCGACACATTTTCTCTCTCCTCAGCGAAAACTCGACATGTCGCGAAATCGTGACATTTTGGCGTGCATTTTCTCTCTCCTACTTTTTGTCGCGAAATCGCGACAGAAAACATGTCGCGATATCGCGACAGTTTTCTTCCTTGTCTCTTTTTGCCAATTTCTGAATCCGGGTCACCTCTGTTTGTCTTGAAATTCTTGCACTTGATCGGTGACCTCGAGCTGCATCAATTGCATCAATGCATATGTGTTGACAACAATGACAATACTTTTGCAATTCTTTTGCTGCACCTTGCTCAACACATCTTTATTTAATATTTTTATAAATATTTTTTACTATAAATAGAAAATAAATAAATTTATTTTAAACATTTTTTAAATATTTTTTTGATAAGTTGAAAGTATTAAATTAGAACAAAGTTTTGAAATGGGACCCCAAATATGTACAGTGTTGTAGTAATACAGTAAAACCAAAGATAAAGCTCATGATCAGGGGACAAGTCTCTAAGAAGTAGAACGGGGTCAAAAGACACCACAACTACTAGAACACTGAACCAAAGACAAAGGAGGCCCCAAGCCCTCCTACAAAGGCAGTCAGTAGATAGCAAAACTAAGAAATTGCAATAGGAGAATTCCATAGCAAACAAAATTTGAAAGACCCACTTGTTTGACAAAAGTAAATATGAGAAATATTGCAGGGACCTTTACCGTGATTCTAAGGAGGGCCCACATAAAAGTACAAACAAAATGTATAAAAAAATTTGAAACAAATTTAGCACCCATGAGCTTTATCACTTCTAACCAGGCCAACAATGTTGAAAGGAAACTTGTCATACCAAATGAAGAAGTCTTCAATGATGAAGCTTTATCACTTCTAGTCAATTCAACAATGTTGAAAGGAAAATTATCATATCAAATGAAAAAATCTTCAATAATGATTTCCATTTTACATTTTTAAAAAAATTATATTATATTATTTTAATTAATTTCATAAACATTTCTTCAAAATCTTCAATTAAGACACTTAACTTGTAAGGTAGTCTTATCCAACCAAGTAAATGGACCTATCTCTATAAATTTGTTAATTTCATTAAATAATAGTATAATATTTTATTATAAAATATGTCATTAAAAATAAAAAAATTTAAAATATCGTAAGTAAAAATAATGATTTATATATATTTTTTAAAAAAAAAATCATGCCTAAACGCATTTTATATATAAAAAATTTACAATAAATTTATTAAAAGATAAAATGACCATATGCATGTTACCATCCATAAGGAGGTGTAAAAAACTTGCATAACACATCAAAGTTTAGAAATGATATTTCCAAACAAACAATTAAAGCGGCCAAGTTTGGAATATGTGGATAATGAGACAATAACGCTCACATCAATGTTTGACGGATGACATTTTGCTAAATGGAATACCCTACAAGATAGGGATTTAAAAAACTGCCTTGTTGCATAAAAAATAAACCATCAAAGCAATGACCGCACATACGTTTATGATAATAATTATCTTCTCGGCTAAATTCTCTTCGAAAAAAAATATTCTAATCACAAGGTCTAGGTCTTATAGCAGACGACAATAAGTCGAAATTTAGCGTTCACATCATGGCTCTCTTGGAGGTAGCACATGCTTACTCGGTATTAGGGAAATACAACAAAAGGCATAGGACGTCCTTTTCCAGTGTTTTTTTTTAAATTATAGGGATAGCAGATAAAGTTGAATGGTAGTGGTGAAATGTTTTGTTAAAGTTTATTTTAAATTTTTAAGTTTATCAAACTTAAATAATTATAACATTAATAATAATATATATATATATAAAAGAGTTAGAGAGTAAGTGGTAGTTAAAACTCTTCAGTTGAATTCCAGAGACCCAAGTTCAAATCTGTCCCAATGTGAAAAAAAAAATAATAATAATAATAAAGACATACTCAATAAATTTAAAATGTAAGCAACGTTCTAGGGTTAAACTTTGTTATTAACTTTGAAATGGTAGGCAAAGCTCAAATTACGCACTCTATTTTAGGCCGTTGCAAGATGCAATTCTTTTATGGATTTCAACTGTACGTCGTTGCAGACTACGTGATGCTCCATCTTGATGTAACATTACATTAAATTTTGTACAATGCAAATTTGAGGGGCACAATTGAATTGACGGGAAGATGGAACCCACGTGCGCTCCTAACAAAATTTCCGGGCAAAAACATCACACAACCTGTCGATTAGTATCACGAGAGTGAGAACAATATTGTGAGAGATTGATATTGATTCTGCACCCTCGCACAATTCTGATATAGACAAAAGATTATAGCTTGTCACCGTATTTTCTAGGCGGTCTGATGCGACCCTGAACATGCTCAAAAAAATGTGAATCTGCATGTACCGCCTGTGAAAGTCTCTGTTAAGGGCCCCGCAAAATTAAAACGAACTTTTATTCTCCATCAGATGTCGTAAGATTGAAGACCGATTCCATGTTATAGTGAATTTCACATTAGACTTGGATAAAATACGTATGTCGATAAACCCATTGAATTGTAGTTTAATGACATGCTAATTGCAAAACTTTTTACCTCATCACCTACCAAACCAAAACCAGGTCGCTGCAGGATATGCGTTTCCAAATTCTTTTCTCGTTATTTTCTTCTTTTGAAGCTTTGTTTTCTTTGGATTCATTCTTGAAGGGAGGATACATAGCATTCAATAGAATTTAGGCACTTCGAAAGCAGAATAACTGTTCAAAATATGTAAACCATTCTATTTTGAAGGTTTCAGTCAAATTGCAGTCTGAGTCTAAATTTTTTCAAATAGAACTCTTGTGAGACCTAATACTTATGTATCTGGTTTATAATATTTTATTAATTGAATATATCAGTTGTCAATATCATGAAATGGGATTATATACAAGGTCACTAATGGAAACAAAGTAATGAATAATATTGAACTAGAATTTTTAAAGTTTTGATGCAAAGTTTAATTCAAGGAAATGATCCTAAGTTTAATGTAGCATCTCTTCAATAGAAATATTGCTCATCATAATCACTAACCAATGTTTTATTGATGGAACTACAAATATATCTATGTTCTGTATTGGTTCTTTCGTTATTCATAGAAAAGAATTTATTATTGGAAAAACTTATGGATCTCTGTCTATTTATCTAAAAAATAAAAATATTTTAAATTTTGTCACTTTACTCTTTGAAAGAGGCTTGTTACATAGATTTAATTGTTTTTGGTCCATTTTTGTGAGTGGATGGGAAAAAATTGATTATCTCTTTATCCATGTGCCCAAGGGTCTTCATTGCGCTTTTTGTAAAAAAGTAGATTGAAATGCAATTTATAGTGGTAGATTCTCATTCTATAGGGGAGTTGAAAGGTTTCTAAATTTTTATCCTTTAAAGAACACTCTCTCTTTTATCATGTTAAGACTAAGGTTATCAAATTTTATTTTGCATTTTTATATGTCTTTGATGAGAATAAATTGCTAATATTATTAAAAATTTGATTTACCTAAATAAATTATCAAGATGAAAATTCAAGACTATATGTGTTCGTGTATGTGTAAAGGTTCATTTAAGTAAAGACATTCCAATGCATTTATTCTTACTATGGAAGTGGGGTTCAACTAGAACCCCAAAAATAAGATAATTAAAATATTATTTTTAGATACAACCAATATTTTGAATAACATCATCTAGTCAACATATGCTCGTAAATAAATAGTTGCTCTAAAAGAGTCTAGAAGATAATGTTTGTCCCTATAAATAAGTGCTTCTAGGTGTTTCTTTATGTGCTTAAAAAACATTATTCTATCACACCATCGTTAAAATAATATATTATAATAGATCAAATATATCTTTCTATGAAAGAATAAAATGATATTTAATGTATTACTAAACCTATGGTTTCAGCTAGCATTGAGTGAGAAATGCAAGTTGTACTTTTAGAAAAGATGAAAAATACTAATATGAAAAGAATACAAGACCCTAGGAACCCTCCTACTTTGAATACTTCTTCATCAAATAATGTGTTGTGATAGTCTTATTCAAATAATTACAATTTCATAAAAATACTTATTTATAGAAAACTAGAAGATAGAAAAGTATCTAAATGTGTGTTGATAATATTATTCAAAGAATTAAAGATAATTAAGATTTAGAGTTTCATGAATAAGATAAGTTTAACTAATAATTTTAAACCTTCATTCACATCTTCAAACTTAATGAAATTTTATCTCAATACTAAATTATATCCTCTTCATGGTGAAGTGGATCTATGCAGATGAGTTTTATGCTAGGGTTGTGGAGGTTGTACGATAGATCTGTACATATGGGAGTTAATTCAATGGTTATACATAATGGTGAATATTAGCCAATTGGGCGAATATTAGGATTTTCAAAATTGAAAATTGGCGAATATGAGGACCCTCGACGTCTACCCATTCGCTTAAAATTTTTAGGACCAATTTGTTTCTTAGGGTCAATTTGCCACAAGATATATCCAAAAATAGGCATATTTGTACTCGTTGGAAATATTTTTCGAGCTTGATCTAATGGTGGTATGTTTATGAAGTTATAAGGTGATTTAATGGGTCAAAAGTTATCCCAAAGATGAAATTACTTTTTAGGGCTTCAAATACCCCAAATTTTGGTGTGAATATGATTTATTTGATTTGCTTTGGATTCGTCATGATTCACCTTGATTTTGATTAGGATTCACCATTTTTTTACAAGTATATTTTGAGTCCAACCCCTTATGCATAACCTTGGGTGTTATGCTAGGGTAGCTAGGTTATGAAGCAAATCTATGTAGATGGGCAACTAATAGCTACAATGGAGAGGAACAATATTGCAATGGGTGGGAATGATGTTGTAGTTGGTGGGAAAAGTGTGGTGGGTGATGGTAATGCTATGAGTAGGAATGGTTGTGAGGGTGATAAAAGTGATGAGGGTGACAATGGTGTTGCAATATTTGGTTGTGTAAAATGTGGGTGTAGTTTTGTGGGGGATTTTTTTACTACGGGTGAGGTCAAGGGTGGTGGAAAGTGGTGGTGTGGGGTGGGGTGGTTTTAGGTGGTGGGCTATCAGGTAGTAGGTCATAGGTGGTCTCAAGAGGAGTTTTTTTGAGTGGTGGTATGGATACTATTGCTTGTGATCAGGGTATGGGATTTAGACTTTGCCAAGGTATAAGCTTGGTGGGACTCTGGTATGTGATGGGATCCCATTGGGGAGATTTTCATAAGCCATTTAATCCTAGTGCTAATATATATTTTGCAATAGTGGTCTCTTCTATCTCAAGGAACCCTTGTTCAAAAGTGATTTTTGACATTTTTCTAGAGAAAAATACTCTTAGTGTGTTGGAAGAGCTAATTAAAATTACAATGGAGGATGGTGTGCTTAACCTAGTTGGAAAATTTATGAGGGACCATCCTAATCTTGTTGCAGTCCACCGAGGGTCATTTTACAAATGGAGGCCTCAAGACCATTTGAAAATTGTGGATCTCCCTAAATCCTTCATAATGTTTAAATTTAATCATGAATAAGACCCTAGAAATGTGCTTAGTAGGGGCTCGTGGTTATTTGTGAAGTGAGGTATTTTTATTTGGAGGTGGATTCCAAATTTCGATCTTGATTTGTAGAGGATAAACACATCCTCCTACGAGTTAGATTACCTGGTTTGCATTTCTAGTACAGGCATGATGATGTGTTATGGGGTATAGCCAAATGAGTGGATGAACTCATTCTTATTGACACAACATTAAGAGCCATTTTAAAATGGATATATGCTAGGATGTGTACTAATGCAAACTTGGAAGCAAATATACCAATATCTATTAAGTTGGTCTTGAGTCTGGATACTTGAATATAGGCAATTGTATATTAAAATCATTCAATTTTTTGCACTGAGTGTAAAGCTTTGGGACATCTCTTAGTTCAATGTCTAATAAATAAGTTGATGAGGAAATTTTAGACTAATATAGATATGAACAATAAATTAATCCAGATTGAGCCTCAAAATAAAAAGGGTAGCTTTTGAAAAAGGGTTGAAAATGCCTCGACCCTTAGACAGATCTATTCAGGACATGGGGTCAACATCAGAGAAAAATTTAAAAACTACATTGAAACACTCAAGTGTAAGCCAGGAGGAGCCCGAACCAATCCTTGAATGTGGGATTCAAAATTATGTTAAACAGGTAAGTTATTTACCTTCTTCAGATCCCCTTATTATTCAAAATTCTTTTAATTATCACAAAACCCATGGAGGGAAAGAATTTTTGGATTCTATATCATCAGATATGCCTTCTCCTCTTGAGTTTCTAGTTTTTATTACTTTGGAATAAGGGTCTCTAGGCCAAAAAAATAGAAGCCATAAAAAATGGATTATGGATGTGGGGACTGAGAGGAAAATGGAGAAGCCCTTGAATAAAAAATCTAAAAAATATATATAGACTTAGATATAGCCAATGGGACTCAGTTGGTGTTAGGAGGGGATGAAGGATTGGTTATAGTAAGAAGAGAAACTAAATATAACATCCTTTAATAATATTTATCCTCATAGTTTGAGGGATGAAAATAAATTTTCTTTCAATCATGGCAAATAAAGTTCCTTTTTTAGAATATAAGGGGCCTTAATGATCACACAAAATAGACGTTAGTGGCTTCTCTTAGATTTAAGCATAAGCTAGATATTATTATTTTGCAAGAAACCAAGGTGAAAGATAGTAGAGTAGATTTTTTTAGAGTGGCTATTTGGAAGAATGTAGGTATTTGTGCTAGCCCAACTCATGGGGCATTAAGAGGTTTGTTGTGTTTGTGTAATTTAGAAAAATTGGTGGATTTAGTATTGTCAACTTCTGATAGAATATTAAATGTTATGTTTTATTGTAAAAAGACTAATAGGGGATGGATCTTGATCAATATATACACCCCAAATTAATATTTCGTTAGAGGTCTTCTGTTGGAATCTTTGAGCACTTTGAGATAAGGTCTACAAGGTTAAGCTTGGATATTTGCTAGATGTTATAATTCTATGTTGTATCATGATGATAAAATATGAGGCATTATCGACACTTCGATAGGAATGCAAGATTTTATCTCTTTTATCAATACAAATAAACTTATGGAATTAGACCTTAAAGGCAATACGTTTACATGGAGTAATAGAAGGATTAGTACCTAGCTCATCTAGATAAGGTTAGAAAAAGTCCTTATGTTGAAAGAAGCATAGTTTTTATTTGGATATGCCTCTTTATCATCCCTCCCAAAATTGGGTTTGCACCATAACCCTCTAGTTTTCAAATCTTCTCAAGGCATTTTTAAATCTCCTAAAGTATTTAGATTTGAAACAATGTGGTTGAAAGACCCAAGTTTGGAAGCTAATATTAGTGAGTGGTGGTCTTAAAAATTCTTTGGGACATTAATCTCTCAAGTGGTTGAGAATTTAAAGTGGGATAAATTTAATTTAAAGATCTAGAATAGAGAGGTTTTTTACCATGTGAATGTGAAAAAGAATCCTTGAAGGCTCAACTTAAAACTTTGGAAGTTGAGATTGAAACTGGAGAGTTTTTGGTGGAAGCCAGATTGAAAGAGAAGACTCTATTGGTGGACTTGCACAACACTTTGGCATGTGAGAAAATGCTTTGGAAATAAAAATCTCTAGCCTTATGGTTAAAATAAGGAGATAGGAATACAAAAATTTTCTATGTCTAGTCTAAGGCATAGGAATATTAACAAGATTAATAAAATTTTAATAGTATATGGTCAAAAATCTATTGATATTTATGAAATTAGACCAAAAGTGGTAAACTACTTTTTATCCCCACTAGGGTAGAAGTCAAATGAGGATGAACATGCAAAAAGAAAGTTATTATCTAGCATTTTTCAGTTAGTTACAAAAGAGATGATCTTTATTTTGATCAGCCCTTTTGAATATGAGGAAATTAAAAAGGTAGCCTTTTCCATGGAAGGGTTGAAAGCTCCAAGGCCAAATGACTTATCTTCTATCTTCTTCTAAAAATACTAGCACATTGAGGGGAGAGATACTGGAAATGCTTTGAAAGATATTTAGAGAACATGATATATTTTGAGGGATGTTAATTCCACATTTTTGAAACTTATTCCTAAGTCTTACAAGATAAAGGATTTTAATGATTTTAGACCTATTAGTTTGTGCGAAACTATGTAAAAAAGTTTCTCCAAGGTTTTGGCTAATATATTAAAAATTTTCCTCTTGGAGATCATTGATCCAACTTGGGTAGGTTTTGTGGCTAGAAGATAGCTATTGGATGGGGTTACTATTGTGCACGAGATCATTTATTTTATGGATAAAAGTGACGACCAGATTTTTTTCTCAAATTAGATTTGAACAAAGCTTATGACTGTGTTTCTTAGAAATTTTTGATAAAAGTCATGAATAAATTTGGGTTTCACTAGCAGTGGCTCAGTATTATCAAAGAATTTATTTTGACATATTGATTTTTAGTCTTAGTGAATAGGTCTACAGTCAGGTACTTTAAAAGCCAAAGGGAGTTTCGCTATGGGAATACTCTCCCCCTTTCTATTCATCCTTCTTGTTGAGGTGCTCGATAGAGATATAAAAGTTGAGTTGGATATTGAGGGTATTAGTCTGAATTTATAGTCTAATCGCAACTCTCATAACCAATTTGTAGATAATACTCTTTTGTCTACTCTAGCATTCATTATCCAATTCAAAAAGGTTAAAGATATTTAAACCTTTTATGAAAAGGTGGTGGGTCAGATGATCAGTTTCCATAAGAATAGAATTTTTTCTTCAATACCTCCCTTGATAGGCAAAGGAAGATTACCATAATTTTGGATTGTGATGCTATCGTTGTCATCTTCTTATTTAGAGATGTCTCTATTCATCGGCTAAATGAAAGAGAAAATTTGTGAATGGGATTTAAAAAAATCTCACTAGCTAGAAAGGGACTCTTCTTATTCAAGTTGGAAAGGCACACTTAGTTAAGGTAACTCTATAGAGCATACTTGTCTATTTTCTCTCTATTTCCAAAGCCTCGATAAAATTAGTTCAAAATATTGAGTAGCTTTAGAAGTCTTTCTTATGGTCTAGTTCGAAGAGTAAGAAAATATTTTATATTATCTTATGGGAACAAGTTTGTAAAGAAATAAAAGTTGGGGGTCTAGTTTTCAAAAGGGTCAAGTGGATGAATGCATCTTTAAAGGAAAATTATACATAGAATATATTTAAGAAAGAAAATATTATGTTGGGTAAATATATTTATACCATATTTAATTTCCTAAATGATCCTTCACTGACCTTAGGATCGGCTTTCTGGATTGTATTTCAAAAATGAAAAGCATCATATGTACAGGGTATAGATGGATTATGGGTAGTGAGAATGTTATTTATTTATGGAAGGATCCTTGGATCTAGGATCAACCTCTAATATCCTTCCAAGAATTGGTTGAAGCTATACCTATAGCCATTGTTGTATTTGGTACTAAGGTGGCTAATTATATGTATATTCAACAGGGGGTTAAAATTTAAAAACTACTTAGGATGCAAAATATGAATATATTGGAATAGAGAAGTTTTAGTCTCATTGAAGACTTATTAAGGTTGTAAGTTATAAAAAAAGAAGAAGAAGATAAATTAATTTGGAATAATGAACGTGATGGGTTATTTTTTGTTAAGTCGGCATATAAGATTATTTCTAATATCACGAATGAAGTCCCTATTTTCAAGAAAATATGGGTTAAAGGTCTTACTCTAAAAGTTAACTTTTACCTTTAATTGGCATCTAAGGATAATATTATCATAGTGGATAATTTACAAAGAAGAGGTATGATAATCACAAATTGGTGTTCCCTCTACAAAATTTTTGATGAATCCACCAGTCACTTGTTTTTCCAATGCCATTTTTCGAGAGAAGTATTTTATCTCCTAAATGATTTTTTGAGACTTTTGTGTGAGTTTATTGGATCATTATATGTTTTTATTGAGCAATGGATCTCTCCATTTGTAAACCCTATCTTATGCTCCTTTTGGTACTTTAGCCTCCCACATCTCCTTTTGGGTGTAGTGTTTTCAAAAGCATGGAGATAAATAATAAATCAATATGGCTTATAGTGTTAATGGAAATTATTGAAAATGTGGGGAATCTAGTTTTAGTTCTTAGTTGTGTAGGGGTAGCAGCGATTGCTCTTTTGAAAATTTTAGGTTTTTCAATCATTTCCAAAACGACATATATTCCAAATATCAAAACCTATATTAAATGGTAACCTTCACCTCAATATTAGATTAAATTTTATTTTTAGAGAGCATTGAAAGGGAATCCGAGGTTGATTGGGGTAGGTGGTTTCTTTAGGAATCATAATGAGGAGATTACTGTTACATTTGCAAGAAACATGGATCCAAAAAAAAATTATTTATTTTTAATCTAGGGTACTATATCAAGGCACTTCATTAATGGAATATTTGAATTGTAAAAAAATTATTATTGAAGGGGAATCCTTAAATGTGGTTAAGGCCTTTTCCAATAATCAAAATCCTAGTTGGAACATCTTCAATATAATTAAGGAAGCCCAAATATTCTACCAAAATTTGGAGGGAATTCAAGTCAGGCACACCTTTAGAGAAGGTAAAAAGAGTGCAAACTTATTAGCTAATCTACGATTAAGCTAGTACAATCTTTCTATTTGGAGGGAGAATTTTCCCATAAAATCGAAATAGTTTATTTGATTAGATTTCTTGATAATGTAACCCTTTTTATATGGGGGGTATGCACATTGTTATGGATAGATCTATGTTTTATTGGAATTTGAATCCCATTATAGTTATTTATTGGGAGATCCATGATCTTGTACCTTCTAAATAGTTGATTTAGTTATGGATTTGTATAGTCAAGTTGCAAGGGGGGATTTTTGTCCCTATATTTGCCCCTATGTTTATGTTCCTTTTGTTTTGAGGATGCATCTTCTTTGTTTTAGCTAGGTTGGTAAGGGATATGTTAGTGTGGGTTCTATTCTTATTTTTGAGCTACTCTCTTTATGCCTGGATGGGTAACCCTTGAACAATGTCTATGCTTAATACATGTAACTTTCATTATAGTATGTAATGCAAATACAACATTCCAATTGGGTGTACAAGCTAAGCCTTAACTCATTGTCATTCCAAGAATTTTATAACAATTGTTTTATAACATTTTTACAACCTAGCTATTAGTATAATTTCTTTAGGCATGACACCATTTTGTTTACTCCTATATAACTTGAATATGGGTTGCAATTTTCCACATTTGATTCTATGGTATCTAGTTTTTCATATCTAAAACAAAGATATAACCTTTAAACCAAATGATTCCTTATTTTCTAATTGTAATACATCACATCTATCATCAAGAAGATATAATTCTAAGTAATTTTTACTCTTTCATAGTTTCGATCATAATTTGATTGTCTTAAAATATTTTCACTAAAGTTGTTTTGATGGAGATAATAGAAGGAATGTACCTTCTACAACTAAGTGTATTAGCTACTTTGTTATGTTTTCTTTGTATATAGCTAATACCAAATTTACATTTATACAAAAAATCTAACCACCTTCTTACATGTTGATTGGATTGTGTAAAGATAATTTTAAGCCCTTGATGGTCAATTTTGAGCTAGAATTGCCCATCAGGTAATACCTCCTTATCTAGATTTCATGTATAATTATCAACTATAAATAATGAGGTAAAAAATTCTACTCATATAATTTCAACTTGTGGGATTAGCCTAATAGTCCTCATCCTACATTAATACACCTCCAATTCCTTGTCTTTATGAATTGTTATAACTAAAAAGTTGTCATTTGGGTCTAGAACCTTAAGGACAAGTGTTGTTGTTAAGTTCTCTTCTAAAATATAAAAGGCCTTTTCACATTTATCTATCCATTCATATCTCTTTAGTTTTATTTTAAGTTAGATTATTAGGTGGAAATCTTGGAGAATCCCTCCTCAAAATTTCTAAAATAATCTACTAAAGCCTTACAACTATGTCCTTCATAAACATTATTAGATGTTTCCAATATTAGGATCAATTTGAGCTTAACTAGGTCTACTACAATACCTTCAACTAAAATATATTATCCAATATAGTGCATCTTATTTTGAAATAAGGACCACTTAGAAAAAAATTCATATAATTGATGCTCATTTAGCCTTTGTAGAAAAAAATAATATGCTCACAATGCTCCTCCTTATTAAAAAGAAAATAAAATTATGATCAAGAAATACCAATATAAATTTTTTAAACTAATCCTATAAAACATTATTCATAAGGTTCACAAGTGTTGTTAGAGCATTAGTTAATATAATGGAAATTAGTGTGAACTCACTATTAACATATTGTATTCTAAAATATGTTTTATAATATCCTCTTATCTATTTCATAATTTATGATATCTACATTAGATATCAATCTTTGAAAAATAATTTTTTCCCTCTTTTGATTAAATAAGACAACTATCATGGGAAGTGTTGAAATTGTAATCTAATTCATATCCAAGGCTGACATTATATGATGTAATCTTGGATAGGCCTAAGGGCATTCATTGTACAATGTATTAAATTTATTATAATATTTTATTATGTAAGCCCTATGGGTAATGGTTGATCTATACAAGAGAAGGGTATCCTCCTATGGATGGCCTTCTCTAGTAGCACATGTTTAATTTTTCTTCATAAATCATGAAACATGGTAATCACACATATAATCAACAAGGTTCAAGATAAATTGAATTTCTTTTGTGATTCCTAGTATGATGTTGTTCAATTGTATAATACTCCCACTTGTATGACACTTCTACTCGTAAAAAACTTTCACTTGTATAGTCACCTTTGTTGTATCATCAATTAAGCATACAAATCTAACTAGTCATATGATAACTTTATTTAATGGTGGTATTGATTGTATGTAGGGTTTTCTAAGTTTGTACAACACTTGAAATTACTTGAATTATTATACTAGGGTTTCCTTATGAATATTATCTTCTTTTTATGACCGGTTTCCTCCTTGATCAACGATAAAAAATATTCAATGGGACTTAGCTCAGATCTTCTATTTTGTTCCAAATGATACAAATCCCCATATGAAAAATAGGGTGGGTGTTTACACTTTGAAAGACATGATTTATATGGTAAGAATGCATTCCCTTTATCTTCCAAAGGTCAATTTTCTTAGGAAATTTTCCTTATCCAATAATCTCCCTCCTATATACACAAAGCTAGACAACATCCAATCTAATAGATACAATGTGGTTTTCATTCACACATTATATAGACTCAAATTTAAATAAAATATTTTTACTATTCATATACCTATACAATGAAGTTACAGAAGATAATATTGCATGTTTTTGGTGTTAGCTCTTTCCTGGCATCTCTTCTATGCCATTCTAAAATTCTTCTTGACCTTTTTGCTCTCTTCTATGCCATATTATAATTCTCTTTGACCTTGTACCTCTCTTCGTACTCTCATTTTTTTATTGGAATCCACTCTCCATCATATTTAACACCATTCATTTACTCTTATTATCACTTATTTTCATGTATCATTTTTATTTATTTTATATCTTCTTTGGATTTTGTCTCATGTGTCTATTCCACTTACCCTTTGTTTTATTTTCCATGAACAAAAATACCTTACTATTATTTTTGTTATTTTATTTAATTTGGATGGTTACAAATGGTTCACAAAAGGTTCACGTAATAAAAACTCTTGCATCATACTCATCGATTAAGAGAAAATATTTCATGAGCGAAGCTCATGAATATTTTTTAAGTCCATAACCAAGATTCCATACCTGGAAATATTATAAATGTTCATTTTTATTTCCACTTTAGAATTTTGGTTCTTCCACTTGATCAGATATCCATAATATACCCTAAATCTTGTCCTTTTCGTTACTCTAAAATCTATCATTGCATCAATTTCATCTCATTACTTTATAACAACTATGTTATCCTCTTTTTACTCAAAAAATCAGATGTGATATCCTTGGAATTATCTATAGCCATATTATAATATGTATATAAATTTACCACATTAAAAATTTATTAGTTGTCTACTCCTTATGGAGGCTCAATTTTGTAGGTATTGGTTTTAAACTTCTTCAAAAACTTACAAAGTATAATCTTCTTCTAATTGAGATTGTTACAAGTTCCTTTTGAGAATATTTTCATGAATGTGCCAAAAATAGATCTCCAAATGAAATTGCTATGTTTAATACTTAAGGTCAGCACATTACATGTATTTCTTAGCATTTTCTCTAATTCAGGCTTTACTTCATCATGTAAATATTGTATATATTTGCCAAAATCATTTTCCATACCACTAGGCTTTTGCAAATTAGTTGTATTTTATAACTCATCTAGTCCTCTTGGATAGATTCCATACACAAAATAAAATAGACTTTTGGTTGTACTTCTATTTACAAAATTATTATATGCAACATATACCTATGTCAATGTGGTATCCCACATCTTTGGCTTCTTGTCAACTAGACATCATAGAAAATTCCCAAGGGTTATATCCACTACTTTAGTTTTTCCATCCATTTGTGGGTGATAAGATGAACTGAAACTCAATTTTATACCCAACTTCTTCTATAAGGTATGCTAAAAGTGACCTACAAACTTTGCATATTTATAGGATATAATATTTTTTGGAAAACTGTGTAGTCTCATAATTTTTGAAAAGAACTAATCAATAATATAAGTAGCATCACTCATTTTTGTACAACATATAAAATATGCCATATTTGAAAATATATTAACAAAAAAAAAAATGAATCATTCTCCTTTTGTGTTTGTGAAAATCCAAGGACAAAGTCCATACTTATGTCTTCCCATGGTATTTCTAATATCGATAATGGTTGGTACAACCTATTGTTCTGATTATTTCCTTTTGCATGTTGGCAAAGTTTCACAAATATTCATACATCTATGCTTATTCCTAACCAATAGTAGCTTTTACAAATTTATTTCAAATTTATTTCTATTCCAAAAGCTCCACCTAGTCCTCGACTGTGTTTTTCTCTTATTAGGTTCCCCTTTATTGAACTCCTTGGTATGCATAATTGTTTTCCCTTGAATAATAATATTTCTTGGATAATATAGTCTAGCCATGACATTCTATATCTTATAGTAGGATTATTGAAAACAACCCTAGATTCCTTAACATCCGAATCATCAACATAAATTTTTTTTCTAGCATGAAAACCTATCACTTCAATTTTATTAACAAATTTCTGACTCAAGGTATCAACTACTTAATTTGGACTACCATTCCTATGCTTTAAACAAATGACTAACTCTAAATATAACCCACTTATTTCGTGTGTCATTGGTTCAACTTGCCTTGGCTATTAATAAACTACAAAGCATGATGATCTATAAATATTACAAGTTCCTTTAGTAGTATGTAATGCATCCATTTTTTAGTTCTTGTACAATGGAATAAAACTTCTAATAATAGACCAAATATTTCTTATTTATCTCATTCAAATTTTTACTGAAATAAATAATATGTCTACCCTCTTGACTACAAAATACAAAATGCTTCATGAATTTCTCCTTAAATATTTGAAATATCAGTTCTATTGCGTTTGTCCCTTTTAAAAGTATGTCTACCTCCTTTCATAGTTTTTGTGATTGGAGCACAAATTCCACTTGATGAATTCTATAAAAAAATTCCAAATCATGAAAACATTTGGTTTCAAACATACTCCTCGATGAAAACCATTCAAAAATCACATTCACCTTTGTTGGATCCATACATGAACCCTCCTTGGCTATATCAAAACCCAATTATACCAACTCTTTCTTCATAACACTACTTTTGTTGGCAATTTTGGGTTTGAGATCCTAGCTTCTTGTCTATGAGTTGTGATTGATGTCAAAAGGAACTGGCATTAATGTCAAGAGGATTTATTGGCTTCAAAGGTTGAAGATTCCAAAGAATCTTTTCTAGAATATTTCGAAGAGATTCCATGTGGCAGACGAAAAGGTTTTTATAAAAACCATGGCAGGTTTAAGGTTTTTTATTAAAACCAGGTGGATGCATTAAGGGTTTTTCTCAAAACCACTCTCAGCGTAATGCAAAGGCTGAAGACACTTATTAATTAAATAACTTAATTAATAAAACCTTTTTAAGGTTTTTTAATTAATTATTTATTTGATTTAGTGATTAAATTATTTTAATAATTTAATGGGCTCTCCACCTAAGGTCTAAGTTCTAAAAGACCTTTGATTATTTTTTTAAATAATCAGAAGGGTTTCATAAACCCTAAAGTTGTTTCGAAGGCGCCAAAATAATATTAATTCGAAAAGTTTGAATTATCCTCCCATCGACCTTGTGCATAGCATGGAAGTTTGGTTATATAAGCCATAACCTATAGTCCAAAGCAATGGTGTGAAAGAAATTCGAATTGCACAAAATTTGGGAAGTAAAAGCTACGGCTATCATTTTTCGCCATGTTTATCCGCCGCCAAAGGGTTAAGGAGAAGGAGACTCTTGCTAGCATTCAAACTAGTGTCGTTGGCCTAGTGGCAATGACAGTTATGTGAAGGCGCTTGAAGGGAGGTCAAGCATTCGACTCCTACCGTGGAGTGTGAGAAGAGTTTTTGCGCTCCGATTTTTTCGAAGGCACTGTTGACCCACGATTTTTGGAAGCATTTTTTTTGGTAAGGTTTTTTAAATAAAATCTGCATTTTGTTAAAGAAGAAGTGGTTGGGTAGATTTATTTAAAATTATTTTTAAGATTAAATGCTTCTTTGGAGATATAAGGTTGATAGTGTGTGGTTGAGATTTTTGGCTTGATTGTTGAGTGAGATTTGCTTAGAAACTATTATTCCTTGAGCATGGTTTAACTAATTTGGAGGAATAAGGTGCAAAAGGATATATTGTTTGTATGCTTTATATTTTTTTTTGGTAGTTGACTTCTAAGGATTGGAGTCATAAGGTGTTTTATGGAATAAATATTTTTGTGGTTATTTTTATGTTCTAACCCTAACTTGGTGGCAAAGTTGAGGGTTGTGTTGGCAATAGGTTGAAGAACTATTCTCTTATTCCTCAAACAAAGGTATGGGCAACTTCTTCCATGTATATTGTTGATGGTGTATTTTACGAAATTGAGTTTGGAGTGAAAAGGTTGTCTACTAGGTATTCTTGTTGGTGTAAATCCTATTTTCTGGATATTGAAGATTGTTTATGCATTAAAATCATTGATGAGTTTTTTGGGTGAATGCATAATTCTGGTTGAGGAAGAGGAAGCATTTTGCACTAGGGTTTATGTTAGTAAGTCTTGCTGCTTGCATTGAGATGGTGAAACCCTTAGTTGGCTGTTTTGAGATTGATGGTTGAGTTGCTTCCATAGAGGTTGTTTTGATCAAGTTAATGCTTTACTTGATACATGATTTGGGCTTACTCCATTGAGATTGATTTGAGCAAGTTATTCTTTGCATTGGTGATTTATGTTGGTGGCTATTTTATTCAAATACCTTTGAAGGGAAAATGATGTCTTCTAGTTTCCTTTTCATGTAGTGATTGGTTGAATGCTTCAAGGTTAATTTTGAGTTGAATGATGTTGGTTAAACCTTGTCTATAAGCATTGTTATTAAAGCCCTAATTGGTTGAGAAAAGATATTGGTTGTGGAAAGAACATGAGTATCATTGTTATATGAGATATTGCATGGTTGGCAATTGTTGGGTTGTGTTTCATGTTCTTGAGAAAAGCATACTACATCTATCTTATTCTTTTGAGATTGAGATTGAGATTGGGAGTTAAGTATAGAACATATTGAGTCTCTAACAATTCTCTTTATGTTGCTATGATATTTGAGATTGAGATTGGGAGTTAAGTATAGAACATATTGAGTCCCTAAAAATTCTCTTTATGCTTCTATGAGGTTTATGAATCACATTGGGTCTCTAACAATTCTCTTTGTGGGTTCATGCTAAGCAAGTTTTTCTTGATGAACTTGTGAGCTGATTTGGATAGGTTCTAGTGAGGACTTGTGAGCTGATTTGGACAGGTTCTAGTGAAGACTTGTGAGCTGATTTGGACAGGTTCTAGTGAGGACTTGTGAGCTGATTTGGACAGGTTCTAGTGAGGACTTGTGAGCTGATTTGGACAAGTTCTAGGGAGGACTTGTGAGCTGATTTGGACAGGTCCTAGCAAAGGACTTGAGGACAGAGTTGAAGTGGTTCTTTGAGAAGAACCTGAGGACAATTTTGACAAGTCTTTGAGAAGGCTTGTGTGCAGCAGAGATTGATTTGTTCAAGCTTTATTAGTTGAACTTGGGACAGATCTGATAGAGTGAGGAAGAATTGTGCTAGACCGACTGACTGTGTCTAGTATAGGTTGATGAGTTGTGGAGGTGATTAGTGAGAACAGAGGTCTCTTGAGGCTGAGCATTGAGGATAGGAGGTCTTCTGTGGAAAGGAGTTCCACATGCTAGCAGAATAAGAGGCAGGTGATCTTCTGAAGTATCATTTCCAAAGCTGAGGAGAAGAATTCTCCTTTGGGCAGGAGGCTCATAAATTTGTGAGGAGGGGAAGGATTCTCCTTTGGGTAGGAGGATCATAAATTCATGAGGAGGGGAAGGATTCTCCTTTGGGTAGAGGCTCATAAATACTTGAGTAGGGGAAGATTTCTCCTTTGGGCTGAGGCTCATAAACATTGTAATTGGGAAGGATTGCCAAAGAACTTTGAGAAAGCTTTTTTAGATAAAATTTTTATGGATGTAGCCCATGTTGGGTGAACCACGTTAAAATTGGTGTCTCATTGTGTGTTGCTTTATGCATTGCTTTGATATTGCTATTGGTTCATTGCTTTACGAAGTTGAATTTAAATAGAGAAAGTAAAAAGAGGTCTTATATTGTTCACCCCCCCTCTCAGTATAAGCTTGTGTTCTTCAATTGGTATCAGAGCGGGTTCCTTCAGAAAGTTTAACAACTTGAAGGAAAATATTGTAAATAACACAATGGAATCTACAAGTGGTAATGCAACACCTATTCTTGATGGGGCAGATTTTGGGCTTTGGAGTTCTAGGATGAAAGTTCATCTTATGGCTCTTGGAAATTAAGTTTGGGAAGTGATTGAGGATGAGTATACCATTCCTGAGCATGGTCCTTCTACTAAGTAAGAGAGGATCCTACATCATACGAATTCAAAGGCAATGAATGCAATCCTGAAGGGTTTACAAAAGGAAGATCTTACCAAGGTGATTCACTACAAGACAACTAGTGAAATGTGGAAACAGTTGAAGGTGGTTCATACAGGTGATGCAAATGTTCGAAAGGCCAAGTTGAGACACTTAAAAGGTATGTTTGAACAACTCAAGATGAATGATGAAGAAAATATTAGTGACTATATGCTTCGTATGGATGAGATTGTTAACTTTATGAAGGAACTAGGTCTTGAGGTTGCTGAAAATGATATTTGTGATAAGATTTTGAGGTCTCTTCCAAATAGATTTAGTGAAAATATTTCTACTATTAAGGAAGCTAAGGATTTGGATAAGTTGAAAAAGGATGAGCTTCATAGTATACTTGCAGCATTTGAGTTGAGAACTCAAGTGAAGGTTGATGTTAAGAAGGAAGCAACTTTCAAGGCTACCAAGAAATCCAAGGGTAAAGAGCTTCAAGATAGTGATGAATCTTCTAGTGATGAAGAGGCATATTACAGAAAGAAGGGCAAGTTCTCAAGAAAGCACAAAGGTATGAAATATGTCAAGTTTTTCAATTGTGGAGAGTTTGGTCATTATGCTACTAACTGTACTGCTGCCAAGGATGAAAGTGATGAAGATAAATAGGATTATAAGAGCAAGGATTTTGAAACGCACAAGCATCAAAGGAAGAATAAATATGAGCAAAGCAATCAAGGAAAGAGGTACTCTCACAAACACAAGAAAATTTTCTACCTAGACAAGGCAAGTAAGTAAGTGTTCTAGTAGTGATAGTGAAAATTCTTCAAGTGATGTTGGAAATGAGATGTTGTTCCTAACAAAAAAAGAAGAAGAAAAGAAACATAGATTTGTCCTTATGAAATGTTTTAGATGTGGAAATTTTGGACATCTTGAGGATGATTGCACAAATGATGGATTTATTTCTAGTTATACTATGTATGAGGATGCTTCGAAAAATTTTAAGGAAGATCTTTGTATGGCTTTAGAAAAGGGTAGCACCTCTAGTGATAAGAAATCTAAAAAAGTCATTGATGTTTCAAAAGGCAAACAAATAGAGAAAGTTATAGAGGATGGTGAAGTAGATCTTGAAGTTGAACTTGTTAGTGCTCTTAGTGCTTTGAAAAAGTAAAGAAAGAAGAATGTTAGACTCAATGATAAATTGGATGAATGTTGTATTGAGAGAGATGAGCTTATATAAAGTCTTGAATTCTCTATAGCTAAGACACATAAACTTAAGGATAAGTTAGAGTCTAAGGTTCTTGAGTGTAGAGAGTTGGAATAGAAAGTGGCTTCCTTGAAATAGGAAACTAAAGAGTACAAGAAGAAGCTTTACAGGTTTGAAGATAGCACCAAAAAGGTAAATTCAATCATCAAAGATAAAATAAGTACAACAGATAAAACAAGTCTTGGTTTTGGTAAGAAACACATGGAACAGATTGGCGGCTCTGTTGGGGAATCTAGTAAGAGATTCTAAAAGGAAGAGAGTTCTGATGAGGAAAGTACTTCAGAGAAAGAGTCCTTGAGTGATAGATGCACAAAATCAGAAAACAGGAATCAAAAAAAGAGGAGAAAGTTTACAGGACCTAAGAGGTTAAATCAAGAAAATTTTAATGGCAGATGTTTTGCTTGTCACAAGTTTGGTCACATGGCTTCACATTGCATGACTCAAGTCAGGAAGGTAAATGACAGATTCAGAGGTGGTAATTTCTTTCAAGGGTATTGCTACTCTTGTAAACAATTTGGGCACAAGGTTGTTTATTGCAAGGCTAATAACAGGAACAAGGTTGGTCAGAATAGATGGAGTCAAAGATCAGGTATGCCTCAAAGAAATAACATTGTTAGTTGTTATAAGTGCAACAATGAAGGTCACATAGCTAGACAAGTGTAGAGCTGAAATTCCAAGGTACAGGAACAGGAACATGGGTATGAATAGGCACAAGAATCAAGACATGGATAAGAATAGGAATGATAACAAGAACAACAACAATGACATGAACAGGAATAGGAATATAGACAAGGAGAACAAGAGAATACATGGTAAGGCATCTATAGACACTGATGAAGATCAGTGCATAATGGGAGTTTTAATCCCACCCCAGAATTAATCACCTCAATAGGAGGTGGGGGAGGTACTAAGCTAAGAGGCTCATTCTTAGTCCCAAGCCCCAAAGGTGACCCTTTGCCATTGATGACAAATGGGGAGAGATATTAGTAAGGGAGAGAGCCTCAAGTTAGGGGGAGCTGATTTCTATACAGTAGTTTTGAGTTTCAGTGTTGTTGAGAAGCATGGTTTGCCATCAATGACAAAGGGGGAGATTGTTGGCAATTTTGGGTTTGAGATCCTAGCTTCTTGTCTATGAGTTGTCATTGATGTCAAAAGGAACTGACATTAATGTCAAGAGGATTTATTGGCTTCAAAGGTTGAAGATTCCAAAGAATATTTTCTAGAAGATTCTGAAGAGATTCCATGTGGTAGATGAAAAGGTTTTTATCAAAACCATGGCAGGTTTAAGGGTTTTTATTAAAACCAGGTGGATGCATTAAGGGTTTTTCTCAAAACCACTCTCAGCTTAATGCAAATGCTGGAGACACTTATTAATTAAATAACTTAATTAATAAAACATTTTTAAGGTTTTTTAATTAATTATTTATTTGATTTAGTGATTAAATTATTTTAATAATTTAATGGGTTCTCCACCTAAGGTCTAAGGTCTAAAATACCTTTGATTATTTTGTAAATAATCAAAAGGGTTTCATAAACCCTAAAGTTGTTTCAAAGGTGCCAAAATAATATTAATTCAAAAATTTTGAATTATCCTTCCATCGACGTCATGCATACCATGGAATTTTGGCTATATAAGCCATAACCTATAGTCCAAAGAAATGGTGTGAAAGAAATTTGAATTGTGCAAAAGTTGGGAAGTAAAAGCTACGGCTATCATTTTTTGCCACGTTTATCCACCGCCAAAGGGTTAAGGAGAAGGAGACTCTTGCTAGCCTTCAAGCTAGCGTCGTTGGCCTAGTGGCAACGACAGTTCTATGAAGGCGCTTGAAGGGAGGTCAAGCATTCGACTCCCGCCATGGAGTGTGAGAAGAGTTTTTGCGCTCCAATTTTTTCGGAGGCACTGTTGACCCACGATTTTCGGAAGCATTTTTTTTGGTAAGGTTTTTTAAATAAAATCTGCATTTTGTTAAAGAAGAAGTGGTTGGGCAAATTTATTTAAAATTATTTTTAAGATCAAAAGCTTCTTTGGAGATATAAGGTTGATAGTGTGTGGTTGAGATTTTTGGCTTGATTGTTGAGTGAGATTTGCTTAGAAGCTATTATTCCTTGAGCATGGTTTAATTAATTTGGAGAAATAAGGTGTAAAAGGATATATTGTTTGTATGCTTTATATTTTTTTTTGGTAGTTGACTTCTAAGGATTGGAGTCATAAGGTATTTTATGAAATAAATATTTTTGTGGTTACTTTTATGTTCTAACCCTAACTTGGTGGCAAAGTTGAGGGTGGTGTTGGTAACAGGTTGAAGAACTATTCTCTTCTTCCTCAAACAAATGTATGGGCAACTTCTTCCATGTATATTGTTGATGGTGTATTTTCTGAAATTGAGTTTGGAGTGAAAAGGTTGTCTACTAGGTATTCTTGTTGGTGTAAATCCTATTTTTTGGATATTGAAGATTATTTATGCATTAAAATCATTGATGAGTTTTTGGGTGAATGTATAATTCTGGTTGAGGAAGAGGAAGCATTTTGCACTAGGGTTTATGTTAGTAAGTCTTGCTACTTGTATTGAGATGGTGAAACCCTTAGTTGGTTGTTTTGATATTGATGGTTGAGTTGCTTCCATAGAGGTTGTTTTGATCAAGTTAATGCTTTACTTGATACATGATTTGGGATTACTCCATTGAGATTTATTTGAGCAAGTTATTCTTTGCATTGGTGATTTATGTTGGTGGTTGTTTTGTTCAAATACCTTTGAAGGGAAAAGGATGTATACTAGTTTCCTTTTCATGTAGTGATTGGTTGAATGCTTCAAGTTTAATGTTGAGTTGAATGATGTTGGTTAAACCATGTCTATAAGCATTGTTGTTAAAACCCTAATTGGTTGAGAAAAGATATTGGTTGTGGAAAGAACATGAGTATCATTGTTATATGAGATATTGCATGGTTGGCAATTGTTGGGTTGTGTTTCATGTTCTTGAGAAAAGCATACTACATCTATCTTATTCTTTTGAGATTGAGATTGAGTTGAGATTGAGATTGGGAATTAAGTATAGAACATATTGAGTCTCTAACAATTCTCTTTATGTTTCTATGAGATTTGAGATTGAGATTGGGAGTTAAGTATAGAACATATTGAGTCTCTAAGAATTCTCTTTATGCTTCTATGAGGTTGATGAATCACATTGGGTCTCTAACAATTCTCTTTGTGGGTTCATGCTAAGCAAGTTTTTCTTGATGAACTTGTGAGCTAATTTGGATAGGTTCTAGTGAGGACTTGTGAGCTGATTTGGACAGGTTCTAATGAAGACTTGTGAGCTGATTTGGATAGGTTCTAATGAGGACTTGTGAGCTGATTTGGACAGGTTCTAGTGAGGACTTGTGAGCTGATTTGGACAAGTTCTAGGGAGGACTTGTGAGCTGATTTGGATAGGTCCTAGCAGAGGACTTGAGGACAGAGTTGAAGTGGTTCTTTGAGAAGAACCTAAGGACAGTTTTGACAAGTCTTTGAGAAGGCTTGTGTGCAGCAGATATTGATTTATTCAACCTTTATTAGTTGAGCTTGGGATAGATCTAACAGAGTGAGGAAGACTTGTGCTAGACCAACTGACTATGTTTAGTACAGGTTGATGAGTTGTTGGGGAGGTGATCAATGAGGACAGAGGTCTCTTGAGGCTGAGCATTGAGGACAAGAGGTCTTCTGTGGAAAGGAGTTCCACATGCTAGCGGAATAAGAGGCAGGTGATCTTTTGAAGTATCATTTCCAGAGCTGAGGGGAAGGATTCTCCTTTGGGAAGGAGGCTCGTAAATTCATGAGGAGGAGAAGTATTCTCCTTTGGGCAAGAGGCTCATAAATTCATGAGGAGGGGAAGGATTCTCCTTTGGGCAGAGGCTCATAAATACTTGAGTAGGGGAAGGTTTCTCCTTTGGGCTGAGACTCATAAATATTGTAATTGGGAAGGATTCCCAAAGAACTTTGAGAAAGTTCTTTAGAGAAAAGTTTTGTGGATGTAGCCCATGTTGGATGAACCACGTTAAAATTGGTGTCTCATTGTGTGTTGCTTTATGCATTGCTTTGATATTGTTATTGGTTCATTGTTTTGCGAAGTTGAAGTTAAATAGAGAAAGTAAAAAGAGGTCTTATACTATTCACCCGCCCCTCAGTATAAGCTTGTGTTCTTCAACTTTTATTCAAACTAGTCAATCATTTCTCCTCCAAATTTTATAAAACTAACCTTAGGCGCATTAGGTGTTCTTCATTCATATTGTTAAACACTAAAAACATATCCAAGTAAAACACCACAAACTTACCAAGAAAAGGATCGAAAACCTCATTCATCAACCTCATAAATGTACTAGATGTATTTTGTCAACCCAAATGACTTGAATGACCATTCATACAATTCTTCTTTGATCTTGAATGTAGTATTCCACTCATAAATTTATTTGATTTGAATTTAATGGTAACCACTCTTCAAATAAATATTTGTGAAGTAATTTTCTCCACTCAAATAATACATTATGTCATATAGATGATTTAATAAAAACATGTATTCTATTGTGATCTTATTTATTGATTGAGAGTTCATACTAGTATAGTTTGTACTATACATGAGATCAAACTTTTCCTAATTAGCCCCTTATCCATTATCTCTTGGACTTGTCTCTTAAATTATTTATTTTATACTTGTGTCATCCTATAAGCTACCTTATTTGGAAAATTTGATCTAGGTATGAAGCCTATTTTATGAATAATGCTTCTCATAGGTGGTCACTCATTGGGTAACTCTTCTAAAATAATATCAACATATTCTTCCAACTTCATTGTCTCATCTTATTCATTATCCCATATTACATGGGTTTATCAATAAAAGCAAAGCATACTTCTCCTTTCTTCATTTCTTTTAAGAATTATATTCTAGAGATTAGGCAAATTTTTAAACTATTGCACAACTCTTTTTCTTTGTCCTTGCATGGACTTAATGTGTACTTCCTACCATATTTCTCAATATTTTAGGTGTTTATCCTACCATCATGTATTTACTTTCTATCAAACTACCATGTGATAGCTTTTGTCGCTCAATACTCAATGTAAATAACTACATAATCATACATATTGTACCACACAAACATACCAAGGAATTCTATGTAGTAATTTTTTTTATTTGCTTAAGTCCTAATAGTATTTTAATGTTCACAATAATTTCATTTTATCCAATAAATAATTTACATAGAATTTGATTTGTACAAGCATATCATACCACTTTTGGATTCAAGACTATTGCAGACAGTCATCCAAGTGGATGAGATTGTCCAAATCTCATGAAGTAGCATTTTGTGGAGTCGACTTATCTAATTTATCATCCACTTGTTTTAGCTTGAGGATTTATCCATATTTGGGATTATACTTTAGGACCCATACCACCTACAGGGTGGAGGCATACTCTTCCCATCCCTTATCATACTGAAACTTCAACTTTCTAGTCAACTTGTTCATGTAATTGCATGCAAGGGGATTAGTGTTCATATGATCAGTGTCTAGCTGATTATCCTACTACTCAGGGTAAACCAGAGCCATACCATTACCTTGACACTAGTTTTAGTCTCCAATGTCCACTTTGATTCACAAACATTCATCCCATACCAAATGTTGTGGTAAAACTAGGCTTCAATGCTCATGCTTGTCCTCTTTTAATCATTGTAAAATATAGATATAGCACTTGTACTATCGAGTAGCAACCTAGAGGTGATGTCTCATACCATACCTTATTATTACTACTAACAAGGTCTCTTATTCTGACCTTATTCCGTCAAAAGAATAGTTGCTCTCATGTCAAAAGAGGTCACCAACTTGTAACCGTCAAATTGGATGATTTGGTTTTAGTTACCTATCTTGTGATTTTAATTCATTGTCCTTAAGTAAAGTTTTCTTTGTATTTCAACTAAGGTTTAATTTGTAAGGAAGTTTTCTCAAAGTCTAAACTAGTGTTAGGTATTCCTAATTTTGGTAGTTTAAGAGGTTCTTCTTCTAAGACCATAATTTCAAGCATAAAATAAAATAATTTACTAGAGAAACTACAATCAATACTTAAATACATTATCTCAACTTCTATCAGAATTCAATAAATCAATCTACAAGTAAAATCTCTAAAAAGAATTAAAAGATAAATTTTACACTTTTAAATATAAGTTTATCATTTAAATAACCCTAAGCTTTCAAAATCGTTTATCACATTAACTACATAATATAATTCCATCATTATTATCGTCATAAAATCACATACTCTAAAATGATATATTTAATTTACCCTACTATACTTTTTTTTAAATATTTTAAATCTCACATGCTAATGACTTTATTTTGCATCAATAGTTGACGTTTGCTTGACATATAACATTTTTGGGTCAAGAATCTAACATTCAAATTTTAAAACAAGTTAATTCTACAACAAGTTTAATATTTATTCAATCACATCAATAGCCCTTCTCAATTTATTCTTAGAAGTGGAGATTAAACATGTTAATTTTCAAATCAGATATCTTAATCTAATATTCATTTAGTTAAATCACAATGAGGTGTTGATTAATAGAATGATTCCTTAAGCTAGTTAAGTAGGACTTCCTTCTTCCAAGTTACAAAGTACATTACGTCATATCTGAATTTTTATTAAACAACTTATAATAAAAATCCCACTAATGATATGTTTCTCATCTAGTTTTTTCCTTCAGAATATGATTCATCCTAAAGCAACTCCATATAATACAAGAGGTGCTAAAGGAGCATTAATAATATCTATAATTGATATTTTGATTTTCCAGGTTTATGCGTTCACAAATAGATGAACGTATCCCAAAAAATATTCATCACTTCTCTTGGAGATTATCAAATATTTAAGTTGAAGATATTAGTAAAAATGCATGAACAAAATTGTTTTGTACTCAACCATTGAATCATACAAATATAAAATAAATTTTTGGTTTCATTAAATGCTCCATAGGCTCTGCTACAATCTTCCACAAAAACATTTACATAACAAGCACATTTATTTATAGTGACATTGCAAATAGATTTTAGGTTCCATTTCCTGATCAACTCATTAAGCCTCTACAACCGAGTCTCAATTGATCACTCAATAATATATAGTCTGATCTATTTGAAATTTTACATGGATTACATAGTTGACATATATGCCACAAAGATATTCTTGTTCGATTCATAGGGGTTTCTACTCCATCTTAAAGCAATTGTGAATATTTTTTTGCTCTGGCATCTATCTCCAGAAGCTTTGAAAAACTAGCTACAACATTTTCACTTGCTAACATTTGTTGAGAGTAACTTGGACGAATATTTCTAATTTTAGAATATTAAGGACCACAATAGACCCTTTTCATTTTTCAATGCAAACTACTAATTATGCATGCATATATTAGTGCAATAATAACATCAAATGAACATCCATAAATTCATCACAAAATTAAGAATCCTCTTTATTTTCACAAAGAGGTCTCAATTTTCCATCTGGTTTTTAATGTTTGTTTAATATTATATTTTATTCCTTTCATTATACATTCAACCATATCAAAGGAACACAATTATTTTTCTCTATTTTTTCTTTGAATTCCAATACTATATTGCTATGGTTTTTGCATACCATTTCAAAGAAGGTAAATCTCTTTAAGAAAATATACAACATTCATGGGAAAGCAATAATCAAACAACCCAACCCAAATTAACACAGGCTTCATAGTTTTACCCCTTCACTCTATTAAAATAGTCCCAATATGCAATTTAATTCCAAGTAAAAATATCATGTGCATATAGGAACATACTAAAAATATTATTTTTATTTAAAAATGATTTTAAAAAATATTTAATTTCTATCATGCATATTAACATAGAATAAGCCAACCTGACTACTTGTTACCGACATGGTTTCCCGAGCTGTTATAATTGGTTATAATACTTTTTTAGAGCTCTAGTTTAGTTCTTCTCCAAAAAACTCTCCTCTTTACCATGCAAACAATAAATAACTTGTCTTTCCTATATCTGCTTAGTAAAAATCCAAACTTAGGTGAAGAAGTTTCACCTAACTTCCACTAATTTTGTTATTGGAAGTATGGTAAAATTAATGTAATTATGGGATTATGGTGAAGTTAATGCAAACATGAGAATATGGTGAATTTAATGCCAACATGATACGTATTACACGTTATCCACAAACACCAACATTCATAACATTATCACAACCATAATAAATCCAAAATAAAATAAAAGATCCTTTTACCAACTCTTATTTTACCATTATGGTTCCTTATTTTCATTTATTTATTTTCATATCTATATTGCCATTATATTTTATTCTATACACATATATGAATATATAAGCATCTACTTTAATAAACTCCAAAACATTTTATAAAACAATTCCTAGCTCATAAGTTTGGCTCCCATGCTTCCTTGGCATTTTCACTGCAAAACAAAACAAACACATCATGCAATCAAACATCCTATGTTATCATATATGAAATTCAAATCTGTGAGCTTCAATGTACTCATATGCCGATCATCATTTCCCCATTTACCTTTTTTGTCGACCTATTTCATACATCCATCGAACTCATATACCTGGTCTTGCATTCACAATATCTATTAGTAGTATCACATTCTTATAGTAAAATGTAAGTTTAAATCATCAATTTTTCTTGCTATCAAAGGTCATGCAAGGAGGGTCGTTACATCCTCCTCCACTAGAAATAAACATAGTCCTTGTGTTTCATACATGGTTAGAAAAATTTAAAACATATTCATTCATTTGACCATCAATAGAATTTCTTTCACAAATCATACATCATGTAATTACATTCATCCATAGCTCATTAATAACTCAAACCTACTCACATGATGTTTCATAATATATTAAACCACATATTTATGTTCAAACCAAAACATACACAAAGCTACTTTATCTAGTAGTCCAGTCACACATCCATATATACATATATATCATCAATCCATATGAAATGTTTTTATAATTTATGTCTACTCAAACAAATAAGGAAACTATTGTTGCATATTTTCCATGTTCTCCCATGTGGAATTTCTATCCAAGTAGTGGTCCCATTGGACCCAACATTGCTCTATACTCCTCTTTCTCATGTTCTTGGTCCTATAACCAAGTATACGAACAAGCCGAACTTCAATTTTTAGTGGGTTGAACATCTATAAATTAGAAACATCCCAAACATGAGTGGGGTCAAAAATATACTTCCTAAAGAGGGACACATGGAAGACATTATGGATTTTGGATAAGCTTGGTGGCAGAGCAAGTTTGTATGCAACAAGGCTTATCTTTACCATAATTTCAAATGGACCCACATATCTAGGGTCAAGTTTGGAAGATTTTATAGAATTTTTAGTTGGTTTCACCCTTAAGAATACTCTATCTCCCATAGAATATTCTCTCGATGTTCTTTTGAGATCCGCGTAGCTCTTTTGATGATTTGCAACCTCTTTCAACTTTTGCTAAATTATTTTTAATTGATCTTCAATTTCTTTTATAGTTTCCACCTCGATCACTACTCGATATTCCATATTATCCCAAGATAAGGGAGTCCTACATCTTCTTCCATATAGGGCTTCAAAAGGTGCCATACCTAGTGATGCATGATAACTTTTATTATATGCAAACTCAACTAGGTATAAGTAATCTTTCCATTTGGTGTGTTGATCCATGCAATACATTCTCAACATATCTTCTAAAACCTGATTCACCCTCTCAATCTATCCATCTGTCTCAAGGTGATATGTTGAACTGATATTCAATTTAGTACCCAATGCTTCATGCAATGCCTACCAAAATTTTGAGGTGAAGCAGGAATCTCTATCCAAGATTATGACTTTAGGAAACCCATGTAGTCGCACTACCTCTCTAGAAAATTTACTAGCTACAATAGGTGCATCATCCTATACATTTCTAGGTATGAAATGTGCAACCTTGGTTAACTTATCCACAACTACCAGGATTGCATCATGCCTAAACCTTTTTTTAGGTAGACCCACTATAAATTCCATTGAAATCACTTACCATTTTTGTGTAGGTATGACGTGTGGGTACAATCGACCAATTGGGTGCAAATGTTTCACTTTCACTTTATGGCATTCCAAGCACCTAGCCACATAATCATTGATATATTTTTTCATACCTGGCCAATAATAGGCCTTTCTCAAGCTCTCGCATATCTTTACCCCTCTAGGATGTGTTGAATAAGGAGTATTATGTGACTCCTTAAGGATTGTTTCCCTCAATCCATCTAGATTTGGAACAACTAATATGTTCTTATAATACAATAAGTCATATCTATATACAAAGCTTGTATCTTTTCTAGGGTCTTGCTCAACTTGAGCACTACAAGACTAAAAAATTCATCTTTTTGTTGCATATCTTTAATTCGATCTAACAAATCATATTGACATTTTGTCATTGCAGTGATGCACCCTCTCCTACTTAAAGCATTAGCTACCTTGTTCTCCTTACCCTTAATGTACTCAATGTCAAAATCATACTTAGCTAGAAATTCCATATAGTATCATTGCCTAGCATTCAATAAGGGTTGAGTAAATATGTATCTTAAACTTTGGTGATTTATCTTAAGTTCAAATGATTTCCCAAGCAAGTAGTGCCTCCAAATATTAAGGGCATGTACAACAACTACCAATTCCAAGTCATGGGTGGCATAGTTCACCTCATGCTTCTTAAGTTTCCTTGATTCAAAGGTAATAACCGCATCATATTGGGTCAAAACCCATCTCAATCCTTCAATTGATGCATCAGTGCATACTGTAAACTTCTTAGATGGATCAATTAATTATAAAATTAGTGGTATAGTCAACCTTTATTTCAGAATTTGAAAGTCTTCTTCACACTATTTTCTCCATTTAAAAACCTTTCCTTTCCTTTGAAGGTTGGTAATAGGTTGGGCAATTCTTGAGAAACCTCTGAAAAATCACCTATAATAGCCTGCAATTCCCATAAAACTTTGCACCTCAATCACGTTTGTAGGTGCAAGCCAATCAATAATTGCTTCTATTTTCTTGGGATCAATTGCAATCCCCTCAATAGATACTATGTGACCTAAATACTATACTTGTGGAGTGTAGAATTCACACTTTGATAACTTTCCATATAACTGATTCTTTCTAAGAGTCTCAAGTATAGTTCTCATGTGTTGATCATGTTCCTCCTTATTCCAGGAATATATCAATATGTCATCAAGAAACACAAGCACAAACTAGTCCAAATGCTCTCTAAAAATTCTATTCATGAGATTCATGAATGCAGATGGGGTATTAGTTAACCCAAAAGGTAGAATTGTAAATTCATAATATTTATACCTTGTTCTAAAAGTTATTTTGAGAGTGTCTTCTTCTCTAATCCTCAACTGATGATAACCTGATCTTAGATCAATCTTTGAGAAGATGGTTTCTCCTTTCAACTGATCAAAGAGATCATCTATTCTAGGTAATGAGTACCTATTTTTTATAGTAACCTTATTCAATATTCGATAGTCTATGCACATCCTTAAGGTTTCATATTTATTTTTAACAAACAAAATAGGAGCTCCCCATGGTGACACACTGGGCTTGATTAGCCCTTTCTCTAACAAATCTTGTAGTTGCATCTTGAGCTCTTGTAACTCAATAGGAGTCATTCTATACAGTGCCCTAGCAATAGGCGCAACTCCAAACAAAAATTATATAGAAAAATAAAACTCTATTTGAGGAGGTAATACTAGAAGGTCCTTCAAAAATAAATTTTTGAATTCTCCCAAAATATGATGCTTTTGGAATAGATCAAATTCCATTTCAGACTCTTCTTTCTTATTCATTTTAACTACAAAAATCATTCCCTTCTTCCTAATGGCTTTCTTTATCTGCATTGCAGATAATAGATGTGGCTTAATTGCACCATGATCACAATGAATCCTAATCCTTTGATTAGATTCATCCATAAACTCCACCCATATATCCTCAAATTTTAGAAGAGCTTTATGAAATTTTAACCAATCAACACCAAGAATGATGTCAAAGGTATGCAAAGGTGCCACATACAAATGTCAATTGGTTTCTCCTTGAGGCAAGATGATGTGAGGGTCAAATAGACATTGGTTTACTTGATAATTTTACCTTAACCCATAATCCACCTTCCAACCATTAGCCATAAATCCAAGTCTTACAGGTATTTCCCTCACTAATCTAGTGGAAATAAAACTATCAGTTGATCCACTATCTATCAAAATACGTACATCCTTATTATAAATTTTACCATTTAACAAAAAAGGAGTAATTTGACCATCAAGAATGGGACTACCTATCGCTACAAATATTTTGTGGGTGTTTTCTTCTGGTGCTTTTTGGAGAAGATCAACTCTGTGGGGGCACTTGTTGGTAAAATGAGGTCCTTGACATACATAGCAACCATTTGGAGGAGCTCTATCACTTCTGTTATTATTCCCATTCTTGCCTTGAGGTGCAACATCTTTAGGTTTCTCCTGGTTTGATGTCCTTTGATCATTCCATCTAGGATATCCTTTACCATCTTTCCTGAACTTATTCCCTTGAAAATTATTCTTGTTCTTTCCTCCTTGTCTATTATGATCTCCAAATTTTGGTTTCTTGTTATGATATTTTTCCCACTTCATAAATCCAGTGCTTTTTCGCTTCCTAAGCTCATATTTTTCCTTTTCAAACAACTTTTGATAATTAAAGTATGCCTTTTTGGTCTCTTGATTTGCTTCTTATTTTCATTCCAAATCAAAAGCAATAGGAAGATCTACTAGATTATGCATATTCACCACCATCCCAATTTTGGGATGCAGTCCCAAAATGAATTTTTGAACTTTCATTTCTTCATTACTCTTATATTGGGTGGTATATTTTAGTAGTTGGATATACTTTTGATGATAATCACATATTGACATAGCTTCTTACTGCAGATTAGTGAATTCTCCGATTTTTTCCACATAATATTGCTTAGTCAGGAATCTATTCCTAAATTCCTTAACAAAATCTTCCCATTTGAGATCCGTAGCTTCAATACCCTACCCTCTCTTGAAGGTCTTCCACCAATCTAGGGCTACTTCAACCATGTTCATAATAGCCAAGGCAGTTTTAGATTCTAGTGATAAAATCACCAAGGAAAAGTATGACTCTAGTTCATTCAACCAATTCTTTGCTACATCACCATCACCTTTTCCATTAAACTTAGATATTACTACTTTCCTCAGATTTCTAGCCAATTCCACACTTACTCTGGCCCTACTAGTACCGGATCTTGCAGGCTCACTAGGTGTTTCCTCTGTCCTCCCTACATTTTCCCTACCCTTGGCCAAGTCTTCTATGATTTTCTATTTTTGAACTATCATCTCATATTTTTAGGCCATGTGAGTTTTTTTTTGGTCCATTTATTCTCTTTACTACTCCATATGAGTTTTTAATAGTTGTACTATTCTTATAATATTTTCTTCTTCCCCACAAGATTCATTTAATGGAGGCTCATTAATTTGTTTCATCCATATTTCCCTTTGAGGACCTTATTTCCTTACCCTAATTCTTTTTCCTCTTAGTAGTCTTGTGATGGTTTCTTCCTTTGTAGCTCCCCTAGGGTTTCTAGAATATCCACCTCACATTTTGTGCACCATTAGACCTATATGGAAAAGGATCAAGTTTATCTATGGTTTAAGTGTTGACACCAAAACAGCACCAATCCGATTATGTGATTGCAAACACTGATCGCTTTGACACACAGCCCCCAGGGCAGCCCTCAGAGGTTAAACAAGTGGTCCTAACCACTTTTATAGCAATTTTGTAAGGTCAAAAGGCAATTTGGCACATTCAGGCACTTTGCTCAGTATTCGTCTCACCCAGGGACGAATTCTAACTGGGATTCGTCTCACCCAGGGACGAATTCTAAATTCATCTTTGGTCAGGACGAATTCCAGGTTTAACGGGAAAAAAGAAGAATGCCGCCAAGTGGCAGCCGAGGACAGTCAATTATTGCCTCCTGCCGTGCATGCGCGTGTAGGTGGGTAGATTGGCGATTAGAAGGACTGTCACAAGGGCAGTCATGGAAGCCCAAGTCAGGGAGGAGTCTCCTCCCTCTTGGGAAGGCATGGCCGCCACATGGCATCCCTGCATGCCCCTCCAAAGAGACCCCCTGGGTCTATAAAATGGTGGACTTTCCCACCCAAAAGAGGACAGGTTGGAGGCATTTTCAAGCAACGAAGTGCTGCCAAATTGAACACCCCATTGCACCCTTTTTCGATTCACCTTTTCACATCCTTAATCTCTTTCGCAAGAGAGGTTATTGGGTGGCTTTTGGAAGCGTGGATCCGAACCCAAACCCAACATTTGACCACCTTAATCCACCAATTTGCCGACAACCCAATCCTAAGAGATTTTGGGCCCATCCCTAGTGGATTGGTGCCAAAATCAAGTTCCAACGGTGGGCGGCCCACTTGGGCACCCCACACTTTTCTTTTAAGTTTCATTTTAATCTATTCTGTTATCACTTGTTTATCTTCTATTACATGCTATGCTGTTTAGGTAGTTTCTGATTTCGATTCCATAAGATTTTGATTAAATATTATCATGCTTTGTCGATTTTGTGGCCCTCACTAACTTGCAGGTAGCGACGTCGAATTCCCGTGGATAGAGGCCAAATTGGGAGAATCCGACCATCTGGGTCATCCCAAAATGGCCCCAATTACTTAACCCCTATGTTTGCAGATGTTTTGGAGGTCTCGAGGTTCGACATTTAGATGACATCACTTCGACTTTTCATCACAGGAGAATTCGTCCTACCCGGGGATGAATTACAGCAGAATTCATCCTACCAGGGATGAATTTTAGTTGAATGCAAATTGGCTGACTGTTTCGATGGCAGTGGCCCTCTGGTAATGTTTCTTGGTTCATGTTCAAATTGCAAGTCATTTGGAATCAGTTTAGTCATCATTTTATTAGGTTTTATGCATGCATCTTTTATCGTTTTTAGAGAACAAGTGCTTCTTCTTTGCAACAGGTGCTACTAACAATGTCGTTGTGTCTCTGAACGCAGGATAAGCAGCGAGAAGCGAGGATTCATCAGCATAAGCGGTGGCAACACTTTGGCCCGCCCATTTCAAATGTGGGCATGCGAAAGAAGGATTATTGATCACGATTGTAACCAAAACATGCTAACACTCCTAGCCCCTAAAAAGGGAGGAGATGGATTGTAACCGAGTTTGGAATCACATTAATATAAAAGGGTTGTGCTCCTGCTTTCTCTTTATGTTTGGTCTTGATTTGATTACGTTCGTCCTATTTCATGCATCGAGTTAGTTTTTGTTTATATTGCATCTCAATACTGTTTTTCTTCCGGAATCTCGTGCTTTCAGTGGCGATCACGGTGGGACTCTGTCCCCAGGTTTTTAAGATCAAGTAACTGATCCATTTTTGTGTTTGGTGCTTGACGGGTACCATTTTTCAAATTTTGACTGTAATTCGTCTTTGCCTCGTGATGAATACTTTACTCGTAATTCGTCCGACCTCGAGACGAATTCCAATTCGTCTCGGACAGAGACGAATTCTGTTCTGTAATTCGTCTCACAAAGGGACGAATTTTTGTCTGTAAATTTTCGGAGCCGAAGATCGAAACAGCAAGTCTAGGCGAAAAGAGGTAAGGTTCCAAAACTGTCCCTGTCATTTTTTGATTTTCTGTTTCTATTTTTCTGTCAACTTTTGCTTGCTTAGGGAAAGTTGGTTGCTTGCATGTTTCAATTTTAATTAAAATAAACCACACACACATCACGTGGTATCTTTAAACCAAGGAGCTGGTCGTAAGACCCCAGCCCTTGATCAAGACCAACGGTGGGTTCATCACCACCTTGGCTTGATTTTTGCATCCATTTCCCCGATTGTCACTGTTGTTAGGCGTAAATCCTGACGAAAGCTGACCGAGTGTCACTGGGGTGATTCCCATGCACGCGAGGATAAGTCTTCTATGGTAGGTGTCATTAACAGGACAATCCCCCTTCCGTACCGCCTATGTTCCACGTACCATCTGCTCTCACGTACCTATAGTTTCCCTCTCGTAAGGGCGGGTATATAGAGAGGTTGGTATATCGGTCCGACAATGGTATATTGAAGGGGCGACCATTTATGGGAGTCATATGAGCCAACATTCTGCATTTAAACGTTCTTCAAAACTTTCAAAAACAAAACAAAATCATCAAAATGCACTAAAACCAGTTTAGGACACACCATTAATCTTTAAAAGAGATAATCACCATTTGTGTATGTGTGTGTTCATTTCTGCTTAGTGTAACAAAAAAAAATCAGAAAAATCATAAACAAAAGATAAAAATCTATGCATTTTGTCACTCGCTCCAAAAGCTCCAAGGATTCCCGCAATCGCTTGGTCATCCCCAAAATGCCCCAAAGGTGTCCATGAACCCTTTGGTCAACCCAAAAGCACCCCAAAGGTGCCCATAAGTGATGCAGGAGCATCCAACAAAATATGGGAAATCTTATATTTTTCCCTAAATTTTAGTGCATCTTGTCGGGGCCATAACTTCTCAACCGTAGCTCCGATTGACGTGAAATTTTACAGGGAGTTAGTTGGGATAATTTTAAACAAATAGAATTCCTTGGAATTCTATTTGTCCAAAAAAGTCAGTTTTTGGGGCCAAATTCCATCATCTAGTGCCCCGAAATTAGGTTTTAAAATTGATAACCTAATTTTTTATGCTTTTTGAGTTGTTCGGAGGTCAATATCTCCTAATGTATTTAGAGTTAGGACTTGAAACTTCATTTTTGGCTTATCTATTGTAAGAGGGATGCGCACCCCAATTTTGGGCCCCATCTGACTCATTTCAATTTTTAGGGTTTTTAGAGAGACATCGTCATGGTGCTCACCCATAGCCAAGCCCAATCACGGGCGGATGCTATGGGGAATATCCAAGGAGGCACAAGTCACCTCCGGTATAGCCCCAAGGATTTGGTCATACCACCTTGGCGGCCTGACACACAAGGCAGACCCCTCCGCGCCTTGACGGAATGGGACTATAGGGGCACCTCTTCGAGGGGCACTCTTGTTCAGCATATCACCCAACACACACCCTTCCATGAGGGGTACATCCATAGGAGAGCTCCCTTAGATGCTCGCTATGAGTGGTCACCACGCGATGAAGCGCTAGGTCAACATAGGGTTCGACGGGAGGAACCACATGATTACACTATCCCTCCTTCACCCCCTCTAGTTGTCAGGACTACAAGGACAAATCCAGAGCACAAGGCTCCTCAAGCAGGGCGAGCCAACTCCGTCCATCCCCTTTTCACTTATGAAAGAGAGCACGAGGAAGACCCCTACCTTCCTCGAGAGCAATATACAATGCGAGGAGCAATATGCCTCCACACCTGCTATCTATCAGGACCACTCACTGAGGCCAAAGCCCCGAGGGAATGCCGCTACCCCCAATAGAGGGAGGCGGCCTATAGAGATCTTGGATCACTATGACCGAGATAGATATGTCAGAGAGGCATCTAGCCCTTCTAGACATGAGACGGCAGGACCAACTATCTTAGAATCTGCCAAGCACATCACACGTCGGATGCAATTCACGCAACTTGAGCTAGAGCGACTACATTTAGAGGAATTGTACCATATTAAAAAAGAGCACCTTCAGCGCCAGAAGGATGAGTTGTTCCAACACACTATGCAGGAGAGGACTCCAACCCCTCACACACATAAGACAAAACATTATGAGAGGCACAACCCCTGGGTGCGAGACAAGTCTCCGCGACCTTATCGAGCACCACCCCCGATGCCTCCTAGACATGAGCGGGAGGCTACTCCTATAACCAATGACGGGTGCCTTCCTCAGGAACCCACTCAGGTTTATGGGCCACCCTTAGAAATTCATCAAGAAGCCTCTAAGGAATCAGAGCGAGAAGAAGAGCGAGATGAAATGCCCTACCAAGGCATGGGGGGTGCTATCTGGCCACCCCTCCATAGGCCCCAAGTTCCTCAACAAGAACCAACCAAAGAGGAGGAGCTCAAATCCCCTGATACATGCAAAGCGCTAGAGCACTTAGAGTCGATAGAGACCAAGATTTTGGAGCTCCCAAGGCCCAACTTACATGAGGCTCCTTTCGAAGAGGATCAACCTTTAACCGTAGGGCTACCTGATGATGCAGTCCTCCATGTCTTAGAATCTCTAGATTCTGATGAGTTGTACTCACTGGCCGAAGGTGAGGATAAAATAGAGATAGCCCACAACAATCACATGCGACAGCATCGACATCCCATAAATATCGATGAAGCAATTCAACAACTAAACATAATACTAGGGCATGAGTGGCGCGTTAACCCACCGTAGCGAGGCCAAGCGTTACGTCCGCCACTTTGGGCACACAAAGATCAACTTCCGCCCAGAGACCCCATAGCAACATCAGTGTCGAGGGTAGACCCTGTCCTCCTATCTGTGCATAGGGCCGATCCATTCGTGCCCATACCTCCAGAGCTAGATCCAGAGCACAAAGACCATCAAGCTGGGGGTACCTCTATCCCCTGAAGAGCAAGCCAAAAGCTCCAAGGATTATCACAATCTCTTGGTCAACCCCAACAGCTCCAAGGATTATCGCAATCGCTTGGTCATCCCAAAAGCTCCAAGGATTATCGTAATCACTTGGTCACCCCAAAAGCTCCAAGGATTATCGCAATCACTTGGTCAATCCCAAAAATGCTCCAAGGATTCTTGCAATCGCTTGGTCAATCCCAAAATTCTCCAAGGATTCTCGCAATCGCTTGGTCAATCCCAAAATGCTCCAAGGATCTCTATAAATCGCTTGGTCAACCCCAAAATGCTCCAAGGATTTCCACAATCGCTTGGTCAAAAATAAGAAAAGTCAAAATTCAAAAATCATCAAAAACAACAAAAAATTTGCATCTCATTTCTAGGCATGCTCAAATTCATCAATAGAGAGCTCTTCTCGCATCTCATCTTCATATTCACAAAAATCAATCCATCAAAAATACAAAAATACATAGCTGCATTAAGCATTGCATCCATACATTGCATATTTGTGGTCGTACAGGTCAAAGGCACCATAGGCTGTAATTGCTCTGCTAGTCCATCTGGTTCCACATTGTTCCATTTTATAAAACAAACAAACAAATGCCATTTACCGCTTTTTACCACACTAGAGTCAGTGGTCTTCTAATGTATCAAGAGTTTTCGTAATTCAGTCATCATTTTGCTCTCTAGCCACGTAATGTACCGAGTCAGACAGATTTTACGAAGGTAGAGTTACACTTGAAATACGCCTTGTTACGTAGCATCCCAACACAAATTAAAACACATAAAAATTCCCAAGTTGTGTGAACGAAAGATGAAACCTGCACAGTAATCCAGGTCACCATAAGCGAAACGGTTATCTTGCTCATCCCCCTGTGCGAATGGTTCTAGAATGCTGAGAATTGACAAAAGGACGAGCTCTTCCCTATCCATTCACCTTAATAAATAGTGGTTTTTACCACTACCAAATCCCAATCATAGTTGGTTCCCAAAGTTGTAAGGATTCGTACTACACGTCCCTGCCAAGGATGGGTAGTCATCCCCAAGACCTAAAAGGATCAACGCCATTCACGAACAAAATTCCAATAAATCATCATCCTAACACTTTCCATTCACCTTTGGTCTCCAAGTTGTAAGGATTCGTACTATCCGCCCCTAACCAGGATGGGTAGTCGTCCCCAAGGCCTAAAAGATCAATGCCCTTACTTCATAATCTCCATCATCCCCTTGGTCCCCAATGTCGTAAGGATTCATACTATCCGCCCCTAACCAGGATGGGTAGTCATCCCCAAGGCCACGAGGATCAAGGCCATTCACAAGCTCAAACTCACACCGCTCAAAATACAAAATCAAGTAACAGTGGTTATCACCACTATTCAAAATCCTTGCTCAAAAAGAAAAACAAATAGAAAAATAAACAGTGATTTGCATCACTATATAGACGAGCAAGTCTCCCAAATCATTCAGCCAACAAATAACCTGAACTTGAATCTTTGGAATTCTCAGCATTCGAAAACCATCTAGGTGATCCTCATTACAGGTTTGGTTGACAGCCTATCTAGCAATGGTGGTATCCTACCCGCATGACGATATGTCTGTCACATTCACTTTGCATATGTGCAGACCAATGTTTGCATAAGGATGAGCTAGCTTATGGTATCCTGGATAACACCGTAGATTAATCTGACTAAATACAACAAAGGAGTTAGTGGAGCTAGTTAGGTGATCCTCGGTACGAGTTCGGTTGAAAGCCCACTCGGCATCGGCGGTATCCTGACAAATACCACATAAATGAACTCAATTGCACACACAGGGATGTGAAATAGCTTGGTCAAAAACAAGTCCGATTCATACCTTGTTCAAAAGTCTTGTAAGATAAAGTACAGTCATGGCTAGTGAGTTAAAACCGTCTGAGTCTCAAGAAAACCTTAGCTACATTTCTAAACCAACCGCGCTACTTTTCATCCTTGCAATACCATCAAAAAATACAAAAAAAGAAAACCACATGTATACATACAAAGTCATTCACCACAGCAATCGCCTAAAAAAAACAAAATAACAAAGTCCTAAACAGTCTATGGTGCCCTAACCAAACATCACAAATTCCATTCATCCATTTCATTTTGCATATCACATATAAATCAAAAACATTTGCATTTATCATACCATATACATCCATTACCATAAGCATGCATCCATCAACATCAATCATTGTGCATAACATAAAATAATGACATATACACAAAGCAAGAAAATCAAAACAACAAAAACAACAAAAAATGCAACACAAACAAAAAGCAATAAACATTGCCAGACACAAGTGCTCTTGCACTTAACCTCTTGGCATAGCAAAACTGATGTCGAGGTTTACATTGTCACTATCCTACTCCCTAAGAAGGCTACCATAGCCGGACCGCTCCACGGGAAGATGGATTTTCGACAATTTCACCCCCAAACGACGTCACAAAAGGGTCAAAACCCACTCAAAAACAACAAAAAATGCAACACAAACAAAAAGCAATAAACATTGCCAGACACAAGTGCTCTTGCACTTAACCTCTTGGCATAGCAAAACTGATGTCGGGGTTTACATTGTCACTATCCTACTCCCTAAGAAGGCTACCATAGCCGGACCGCTCCACGGGAAGACAGATTTTTGACAATTTCACCCCCAAATGACGTCACAAAAGGGTCAAAGCCCACTCAAAAACAACAAAAAATGCAACACAAACAAAAAGCAATAAACATTGCCAGACACAAGTGCTCTTGCACTTAACCTCTTGGCATAGAAAAAATGAGTAGGTTATACATGTCACTATCCTACTCCCTAAGAAGGCTACCATGGGCGCTCCACGGGAGATTTTTGACATTTCCCCCAATGTCACAAATGGGTCAAAGCCCACTCAAAAACAACAAGAAAATAAAAACAACAAAAATAGCAATAAGCATTGCCGGACACAAGTGCTCTTGCACTTAACCTCTTGGCATAGAAAATCGATGTCGGGGCTCAAATTGTCACTCTCCTACTTCCCCAAGAAGGCTACCATAGCCGGACCGCTCCATGGGAAGACGGACTTTCGACACTTTCACCCCATTATGGCATCACCAAAAGGGTTACCACCCACCAAAAATAGGTCTAAATGTCAGAAAAATTGCACATGCTTAACGATAAACCATCTAAAGGCACCCTTGCACAAGTCATCTTGGGTCAAGCGACTCGTCGCTTTTCTCACGAAGGTCATTCCCTCATCGATTCGTCGCTTGAGGGGGTAGTCACACTTAGTCACCAATCAACAAACACACACCCAATCAAGGCAATGACATGCATTCAAAGAATCATTGACAAAGACAATCACGCTCCTGCTTGGGGCAGCAAACAAGCAATAATCACAAATTGATCAAACACTTGGCATTCTCGAAGCATGAACACAAGGTTCCCCCCGTGGACAAAAGGTTGCGCCCTTTGCCTAATCATGATCGATCAATGTCCAAGCTCAAGTCACACCTCACCAAAATAGGTTAATACTTGAAATCAAATTCCTTAGCTCGTCAGAAGCAAGGATTCAAGAATGCATGCCCTTTCCATACTTGGGGCATCAAAAGTTGGTTAGGTTACCAAGAAACCCTAATCATTAGTGCTTTGGTTATCTATTTTTGCTCAGCGCTGCGCCATGCACAGCGCATCCCAAAAAGGGGCATCTGTAGACACCAAAACAACACCAATCCGATTATGTGACTGCAAACACTGATCGCTTTGACACACACAGCCCCTAGGGCAGCCCTCAGAGGTTAAACAGTGGTCCTAACCACTTTTATAGCAATTTTGTAAGGTCAAAAGGCAATTTGGCACATTCGAGCACTTTGCTCAGTATTCGTCTCACCCAGGGACGAATTCTAACTGGGATTCGTCTCACCCAGGGACGAATTCTAAATTCGTCTTTGGTCAAGATGAATTCCAGGTTTAACGGGCAAAAAGAAGAATGCCGCCAAGTGGCAGCCGAGGACAATCAATTATTGCCTCCTACCGTGCATGCGCGTGTAGGTGGGTAGATTGGCAGTTAGAGGACTGTCACAAGGGCGATCATGGAAGCCCAAGTCAGGGAGGAGTCTCCTCCCTCTTGGGAAGGCATGGCCGCCACATGGCATCCCTGCATGCCCCTCCAAAGAGACCCCCTGGGTCTATAAAATGGTGGACTTTCCCACCCAAAAGAGGAGAGGTTGGAGGCATTTTCAAGCAACGAAGTGCTGCCAAATTGAACACCCCATTGCACCCTTTTTCGATTCACCTTTTCCACATCCTTAATCTCTTTTGCAAGAGAGGTTATTGGGTGGCTTTTGGAAGTGTGGATCCGAACCCAAACCCAACATTTGACCACCTTAATCCACCAATTTTCCGACAACCCAATCCTAAGAGATTTTGGGCCCATCCCAAGTGGATTGGTGCCAAAATCAAGTTCCAACGATGGGCGGCCCACTTGGGCACCCCGCACTTTTCTTTTAAGTTTCATTTTAATCTATTCTGTTATCACTTGTTTATCTTCTATTACATGCTATGTTGTTTAGGTAGTTTCTGATTTTGATTCTATAAGCTTTTGATTAAATATTATCATGCTTTGTCGATTTTGTGGCCCTCACTAACTTGCAGGTAGCGACGTCGAATTCCCATGGATAGAGGCCAAATTGGGAGAATCCGACCATCTGGGTCGTCCCAAAATGGCCCCAATTAGTTAACCCCTATGTTTGCAGATCTTTTGGAGGTCTCGAGGTTCGACATTTAGACGACATCACTTCGACTTTTCATCACAGGCGAATTCGTCCTGACCAGGGATGAATTTCAGTTGAATGCAGATTGGCCGACTGTTTCGATGGCAGTGGCCCTCTGGTAATGTTTCCTGGTTCATGTTCAAATTGCAAGTCATTTTGGAATCAGTTTAGTCATCATTTTATTAGGTTTTATGCATGCATCTTTTATCGTTTTAGAGAACAAGTGCTTCTTCTTTGCAACAGGTGCTACTAACAATGTCGTTGTGTCTCTGAACGCAGGATAAGCAGCGAGAAGCGAGGATTCATCAGCATAAGCGACGACAACACTTTGGCCCGCCCATTTCAAATGTGGGCATGCGGAAGAAGGATTATTGATCACGATTGTAACCAAAACATGCTAACACTCCTAGCCCCTAAAAGGGGAGGAGATGGATTGTAACCGAGTTTGGAATCACATTAATATAAAAGGGTTGTGCTCCTACTTTCTCTTTATGTTTGGTCTTGATTTGATTACGTTCGTCCTATTTCATGCATCGAGTTAGTTTTTGTTTATATTGCATCTTAGTACTGTTTTTCTTCCGGAATCTCATGCTTTCATTAAGGTTTTCTAAAACAAATATTTATTCAGATTTCTACAACCCAATGATATCTTATGCTCTGATACCACATGTAACAACCCAGATCTACTCATCTAGTTGTACAAAAAAAACATACCAAGTAATTTTGAGTAATTTTTTTTTATAATTTACTTAAGTCCTAATAATGTTTTCATGTTCACAATAATTTTTATTTCATACAATAAATAATTTACATAGAATTTTATTTTTATAATCATATCATACCACTTTTGGATTCAATACTGCTATAGAAGGCCATCCAAGTGGATAGGATTGGCCAAATGCCATGAAGTAGCTTTTTGTAGAATTATATTATCTCATTTATCATCCACTTATTCTAGCATGAGGACCAATCTACATATGGGGTTATCCTCTAGGGCCCATAAAACCTAGAGGGTGGATGCATACTCTCCCCATACCTTATCATACTAAACCTTCAATCTTCTAGTCAACTTGTTTTGTAATTGTATGCAATGGTATTAGAATTCATATGCTTAATGTCTAGTTGATTATCCTACTACTCAGGGTCAACCATAGCCATGTCATTACCCTGGCACTGGTCTTAGTCTGCAATGTCCATTTAAATTCACATACATTCATCACATACCAAATATTATGGTATAACTAGGCTTAAATGATCATGCATAACCACTTTTAATCACTTTGAAACATAGACATATCACTTGTACTCTCAAAAAGCAACCTAGATGTGATGTTACATACCATCCCTTATTATAACTGCTAACAGGGTCTCTTTTTTTGACCTTATTCCATCAAAAGAACAATTGCTCTTGAGTCAAAAGAGGTCACCAACTTGTAATCACCAAATTGGATGATTTGGTTTTAGTTACATATCTTGTGATTTTAGCTTATTATCCTCAAGTAAAATTTTCTTTGTATTTCAACTAAGTTTTAATTGATAAGGAAGTTTTCTCAAATTATAAACTAGTGTTAGGTATTCCTAAATTTTATAGTTTAAGAGGTTCTTCTTCTAAGACCATAATATGAAACATGAAATAAAATAATATACTTACTACAATCAATCCTTAAATATAGTATCTCACATTCTATTGAGATTTAATAAATGAACTACAAGTAAAATTCTTGAAAGAATTAAAAGATAAGTTTTACACTTTTAAATCTATGTTTCTCATTTAAACAACCCTAAGATTTCAACATAGTTTCTCCCATTGACTACAGAATATAATTTTATCATTATTATCGTCATAAAACCATATAATATAAAAGGTTATATTTAATATACCCTACTATACTTTTTTAAAATATTTTGAATCCCACATGCTAATGTCTTTATTTTACATCAACGGTTGATGTTTGCTTGATATATAACATATTTGGATCAATATATAACATTCATATTTTAAAACAAGGTAACCTCCACCTCACGCTAATTTAAAAACTAGGATTTTGTTTTTGGTATGACAATGTTAAGTCTACAACAAGTTCAATATTTGTTCAATCACATCAATAGTCCTTCTCAAGTTATTCTTAGAAGTGGAGATTAAACATTTTAGTTTTCCAACCAGATCTCTTAATCTAATATTCATTTAGTTAAATGATAGTGAAGTGTTGATTAACAGACTGATTCCTTAAGCTAGTTAAGTAGGACTTCCTTCTTTCAAGTTACAAAGTACATTACGTCCTATCCAAATTTTCATTAAACAACTTATAATTAAAATATATTAATGATATGTTTCTCATCTAATTTCTTCCTTCATAATACAATTCAGCCTAAAGCAATTCCATATAATACAAGAGGCACTAAAGAAGCATTAAAAATATCTATAATTGATATTTTAATTTCCTAGGTTTATGCATTCACAAACAAATGAACGTATCCCACAAAACAGTCATCACTCCTCTTGAATATTATCAAATATTTGATTAAAATGTATTATTAAACATGCATGAACATAGTTATTCTTTACTTAGCCATTGAATCATACACATATAAAATAACTTGTTGGTTTCGATAAATTTTCTATAGTCTTCACTACAGTATTCCACAAAAATGTTTACACAAGCATATTTCTTTATAGTGACACTGTAAATAGGTTTTAGGTTCCATTTCTTGATCAACTCATTAAGCCTCTACATCCGAGTCTTAATCGGTCACTCAATAATATATAGTCTGAGCTATTTGACAATTTACATGGATTACATAATTTACATATCTTCAAAAGTGATATTCCTATTCAATTCATAATGGTTTCTACTCCATCTTCAAGCAATGGTGAATGTTTTCTGCTCTAACTTCTATCTCTAGAAAATTCAAAAACTAGCTACAATGTTTTTGCCTACTAGTATTTGTTGAGAGTAACTTGGATGAGTATTTCCATTTTTAGAATATTTGGGATCAGAACAGACCCTTCTTATTTTACAATGCAAACTACTAATTATGCATACATATATTAGTGTAGTAATACCATCAAACAAACATCTATCTATTCATAAAAAAATAAGAATACTCTTTATTTTAAAAAAGAGGTCTCAATTTTCCATCTAGTTTCTAATGTTTGTTTAATATCACATTTCATTCCTTTCATTGCACATTCAACCATATCAAATGAACCCAATTAATTTTCTTCAATTTTTCTTCAAATTCTAATATACAAAACAATTTGGTATTGCTACAGTTTTCACATACCATTTCAAATAAGGTAAATCTTTAAGAAAATATACAACATTCATGGGCAAGCAATAATCAAACAATCCAACCCAAATTAACATAGGCTTCATAGCTTTACCCCTTGAATCTATTGAAATAGTCGTAATATGCAATTTAATTCCAAGTAAAAATATCGTGTACATACAAAAACATGCTAAAAACATCATTTTCCTTTAAAAACAATTTTAAGAAATATTCAATTTCTACCATATATATTAACATAGAATAAGCCAACCTGATTACTTTTCCCGATGCGGTTTCTTGAGATGTTATCACTGGTTATTATGATTTTTTAGATCTCCAATTCTGTTCTTCTCCAAAAAATGCTCCTCTTCACCATGAAAACAATAAATAACTCCTCTTTCCCATATCTACCCAGTAAAAACCCAAAATAACTTCTACTAATTTCGTTATTGCAAGTATGGTAAAATTAATGCAATTATGGGATTATGGTGAAGTTAATTCAAACATGATAATATGGTGAAGTTAATTCTAGCGTGATACATATTACACATTATCCAAGAATAGTAACATTCATAACATTATCACAACCATAATAAATCCAAAATAAAATAAAATATCTTGTTACCAACTTTTATTGTACCATTATGGTTCTTTATTTTCATTTATTTATTTTCATATCTATATTATCATTATATTTTGTTCTATACACATATATGAATATATAAGCATCTAATTTAATAAACTCCAAAATATTTTATAAAAGAATCCCTAGCTCACAAGTTTGGCTCCCATGCTTCCTTAGCATTTTCACTACCTAAAAAATAAACACATCATGCAATAAAACATCCTCCATGCTCCTATATGAAATGCAAACATGTGAGTTTTCATGTACTCACAGATCGATCATAATTTCTCCACTTACCTTTTTTCGTTGACCCATTTCATTATCAAACTCATATACCTGGTCCTGCATGCATAATGTCTATCATTAGTACCACATTCTTGTAGGAAAAAGTAGGTTTAAATCATAAAATTTTCTCACTATCAGAGGTCATGCAATGAGGTTCGTTACAAAAATGGACTTAATAAATATAACTCAGAAAATAATATCAACTAATAAATAACTCATAAATACTCATGGAATAATCACATGGAAATGCTCACGAAAATACTAAAAATGTTATAGAATAAAGTTCTACTAATAGTATGTGACTCTTCATATGAAGTACTCTTGACCTTCACTCTTCTTTGAAACTCTTCACTTTCCTATTCTAAGGACACATGTGCACTCTTACATAATGGACACTTGTGCACATCCACACTCACAACACTTGCACACTCAATTACATGACAATTGTATATTTCTTGCACATTATTACATTACATAAAATATAAACTCACACTATAATCTAAGACACACACCTAATTTAATATTGTACCAAGGTTGTGCATAAGAATGTACCAAATAATGTAATATTCTCTAACACCCCCTTGTATTACATTATTTTGTTATTGAATACTTTATCCTTCAATTTACTTTGCATTTATGCCTCCTTGATTCCTTGTCTTATTTCTTTTCTTCATCTTTAGTTTTAGCACCATGTACTTTAGTTTTTGTGTTTTCTTGAACAATCTTCTTATCATTGAATTCTTCCAAAAGCATTTTCCTTTTGCCTTTGTCCTTTATATGACATGTCTTCTTTGATATAGTGTCTTCTGGAAATTTAATTAAAGCATCATGATAATATATTGAACTTGATGTATCAATATTGCATGAAGAATGACATATATTTTCTAAAAAGAATTCGTCTATTTTTGCTTTTCTCTTAAGAGATTCAATCGATTTTTTTTGTTTCATGCTTTCTTCTTTGTAATATTTGAGTGTTAGGAATGTCATATATAGAATTCTACCAATATATAAAGGAATTAAAATATTCTTTGTTCCATTATCAAGTGTTTTAATAATACTAGCATGTAGATATTATTCCATAGTTTCAAATATTTCTCCTATTTCTTCATTAAAAAATTAATTTGTTGTTAGATCTATGCTTCCTTTAGATTTTGTAAGAATTTTTTTTACTCCAACTTCTATAACATTTTCTCTTTCTTTCCTAATTATTTTTTTCATATCATGTATTCATTAATGTCTTGAATGTAGACATCCTTTTGACTCCCTAGTTATTGAATAAAAAATTCCAAGTTTTCAAGTTTGGTAAGAACCTTTGAAGTTGAATACGTTATGGCTCCCTAATTGCATACAAAATAGAATATTTGCAAACATATAAATTTCTAAATTTTAAGTAGAATTTTTTGTCTCTTCATGATTAGATTATTACAAAGATTATATAGTTTTAGAAATTTAAATAATCACTAAATCTATTATTGAATCCTTTGAAAAACAAGACTTCAAAAATAATAAAGCCTACTTATCACTCCAATCAAGTAGTTAAAGCATTAATTTTTCTATTAAACTACTTATCTCTCCACTAGACTTATTTAACCTTAGCAAATAAATAATAACTTGAATTTTTTTTTCCTTTTAGTCTTAGGAAAAAATTTATAATTTTTAAAAACCCTAATTTACCTCCTTAGGGTGCATAACTTGGCAAACCATTTCTGGTGCTACATTATGCTCTTCCCTTAATTTTGAAAAGATAATTATTCTGCTACAATTGTGTGAGGCTTCAATTGTAAATTTATATTGGCCTTTCACTTTGCTTTAACATGTGACAAGTGGATTGTAATATCTTCACCTTACTTGAGAATGCAAGAAGCGGATAAAGATTCCTTGCATGTATTCCTATTTGAGCTTCTCCTAAGACGTTACAAAAAATTGCCCATCTATCTTCCTTGTTCGACATGGAAATGCATGCTTGAATAGTTGATGCTACTTCATATGCTTGTAACATTCAAGCATTTAATTTATCATCCTTGGCATAAATTTTTTTTAGGGTAAATTTCATTTAAAAATCATTTCCCTTATTTGCATTAGCATAAATTTTGTTTCAAAAGAAAAGCAATTCAATCTATTGTTCTTAGCATAAATTGTATTCCCAAAAGTAATTGCTTTATCATCCTTAGCATAAATTTTGTTTCAAAAGCAATTTGCTTTCTCAACCTTAGCATAAATTTTATTTCAAAATAAATTCACTTTCTCATCCTTAGCATAAATTTTTTTTCAAAGAAAATTTTCTTTCTTGTCCTTAGCATAAATTTTGTTTCAAAAGCAATTTACTTTCTCATCCTTAGCATAAATTTTGTTTCAAAAGCAATTTGCTTTCTTGTCCTTAGCATAAATTTTGTTTCAAAATCAATTTGCTTTCTTGCCCTTGGAATAAATTTTGTTTCAAAAGTAATTTGCTTTCTCATCCTTAGCATAATTTTGTTTCCAAAGCAATTTTCTTTCTCATCCTTAGCAAAAATTTAATTTCAAAAGCAATTCACTTTCTCATTCTTAGCGTAAATTTTTGTTTCAAAAACAATTTGCGTTCTTGTGCTTAGAAAAAATTGTGTTTCTAAAGTAATTTATTTTATCATCCTTAGCATAAAATTTGTTTCAAAAGCAATTCACTTTCTCATCCTTAGCATAAATTGTGTTTCAAAAGCAATTCACTTTATCATCCTTTGCATAAATTTTGTTTCAAAAGCAATTCACTTTCTCATCCTTCACATAAATTTTGTTACAAAAGGAATTTGCTTTCTTGTCCTTCGTATAAATTTTGTTTCAAAATTAGTTCACTTTGTCCTCAACATAAATTTTGTTTCAAAAGCAATTCATTTTCTCATCCTTTGCATAATTTGTTTTTCAAAAGAAATTCAATTTCTCCTCCACATAATTTTTGTTTCAAATGCAATTCACTTTATCGTCCTTAGCATAATTTTTATTTAAAGAACAATTCACTTTCTCATTCTTAGCATAAATTTTGTTTCAAAAGCAATTTGCTTACTCATCCTTAGCATAAATTTTGTTTCAAAAGTGATTTTATTTCTCATCCTTGGCATAAATTTTATTTAAAAAGCAATTTGCTTTCTCTTCCTTGGATAAATTTTTTTTGAAAAGTAATTCACTTTTGCATCCTAAGCATAAATCTTATTTCCAAAGCAATTTGCTTTCTTATCCTTTGCATGAATTTTATTTCAAATCAATTCACTTTCTCATCCTTAGCATAAATCTTGTTTCTAAAGAAATTTATTTTCTCATCCTTAGCATAAAATTTATTTCAAAATTAGTTTGTTTTCCCATCCTTAGTATAAAATTTATTTCGAAAAGGCATTTTGGTTTATTGTCCTTAGCATAAAATTGTTACAAAACCAATTTAATTTCAAAAAAAAAAAAAAAAAAATTGCATTTGCATTCATAAGAAAGTTTTTTTTCATGCATCTTAGTTAAAAAGCAAAATCCAAATACATGCATGTATTGTTAGACACATTGACGATATTGGATTTCATGACCAACTATCAATTGATATCGATAATTTTGGGTATCATCTCCAACCATTGATTCATCCCCTAGACACCATAGTACCGTTTGTATAGGTTTATGAACTTCATCACTAGAAAAATTATTACCCTTGGGATTATATTAGGGTAGTTTAGGTTAGAAGTCCTTGCTCATAGGGCTATGTAATTCATGCGTATGTAGTTGTATTTTTGTATTTGCATTCATAAGAAAGTTTTTATTCATGCATCATAGGTAAAAAGAAAAATCCACACACATTAATGTATTGTTAGACACATTGACAATATTGGATTTCATGACCAACCGTCAATTGAGATCGATGATGTTGGGTATCATCACCAACCATTGACTCATTCCCTAGAAACCATAGTACCATTTGTATAGGTTTTTGGACTTCATCACTAGAAAACTCACTACCCTTGGGATTATCTTGGGGTATTTTAGGTTAGAAGTCCTTGCTTATATGACTATATAATTTTATGAGTTTGTAGTTTTTGTTTTTGACCAAGCCCACCCAATAGTGAAGCAAAATTTAAATGGGTTGATGCAGGTTTTAGAAAATATTACCTCTTGTATAAGAGGTCTCTTTTCCTAATTTTGGATACCCTAAGTCATTTCCACCTTAGGAATCCTTCGCATATTTATAAACTTTATCTCTATTTATGTACCTTTAGGTATATTGGGAAACATGCATTGACATACCTTTTAGATTTCAACCGTCCTTCCTTTTTTATCTTTAGCGGTCTCAAAAACAAAAACACTTAACAGTCCATACAACAAATCACAAAAATAGAGTCAATTCCTAAACAACATCAAAAAACTCACAATTAGTTACACTTGAAACACATTTACTTTCATTATTTATTGTATGTGAAATCACTTATTTGATTAGTTAGATTTTTTTGAAAAATATAGCAAAAGAAAAGAAAACCAAAAACACAAAATAACATAAAACATTTCCTTTTTGCTTTACCATCACTCCATATCTAGAACTTGTCTTTGATAATAACTATATAGACAAGTATGGTTATAGGTAAAACTATAAAAATATGTACAATTATAGTTATAACCATGAAGATAGATGTGGTTGCTCCTAGGATCACCTGGATAGTGATAGTTTTGGTTAGAATCAAGTTACAATTCCATTTTTTCACCTTCTTCTTATCCACCACTGCTAAAGTCTTTTATCTTTGCTCATGGTTCTAACCCAAATTCAAGCTTGATAGCAAGATCATTTTGCTATGAAAACCTATACAATAACCCCTACTCCTTCACCAACTTGTCTGGGTGTTTGAAGGAAGCAACCTCCATCCCACCTCAAAATAATTCTACCCTTTTTCAAAACCTATGCTCAAGTGACATGTCACAATATAGGTCTTCATATTATGATCAATACATGTTACATCAGGCCACTCACCATGATCTACCCATAAGCCTTAGTGAGGTAACCACTTCATCTTCCTTACATCGATCTACATCATATCATTCACCTCTTTATCAGTCCCCCTTTAATTCACTTTTTCATCCAACACCATAAATTCCATCTCTTCTTTCACCACCTGTTCACCATCATAAGTGATGCATACAACTTATTTTCCATATCCTTTCCATCCCTCTTTTCCAACTCCTCCATCTCACCCATATACATATCCCTACCTCTATCAACTTGCACCTTCCTCCATTATCATCTTTGTCAACCCTGTCCTGACAACTTCAACTCCTATTTCAAATGAAATGCAATAAATTTTGGACCACCTTAACAGTCTTGAGCTAGAATTGAGTAACTATGGGTATAAAAAACCCATATATAATCCATTTGTGTTGATTACTACAAGATTTACACCCCAAAAACTCTTGAACCACATCATCACTATCAACACCCTGGGTAGGCTTTTCCTCCATCACCACCTAACCAAACTTTTATGAAACCTCAACATCCTAATTATCCACATCACAACTGGACTCCCCTTTCTAAACCATTTTCCAATATATTTCAAACTTTATCTGATGTAAGAGCAATCATATTGCCTACTATTTGACCAGAAGATCCAAAGTGGGTGAAACCAAAATGGTACAACATACAAAAATTTTCTACCATCATCAGTAGGGGTATGGCATCAATGATTATCACAACTTTAAGCACCTGATACAAGATTTGATTGATAAAGAGGACATACAATTTCAAAATTACCTCACCTCCTCAAACCAACACTAAGGTCTATTTGGAAATCCCTTATCTCAACCTAGGATACCAAAACCTTAAGCCAAAATCTCAAATGTCAATTTGTACCTCAAAAAATTAATCATATCAAAATCATCTTGTCCCACTAAGGTTTTATTGGTATGATCAATATTGTTACCATCAATTTATGACATCTAGGGCAATCTTCCCAATAACATGACCCTCTTGGTCCACCCCATCATCATATATTATTTCATTGATTATGCTTTAACTACTACAATTTGCTCACCTCTCCAAACTTCTAGTTTCTTTCTTTCATATACTCCATGTCAATGTTGTATGGTCACACACAAGTGGCTACATACCTTTGACTGGTCCTATTTCCTTCTCAAAATCTTATTTTTCTGAGTCTTTCCTCCTTTCCTAACTTTCTCTTCTTCCTTAATATATTATCTTTCATCTTCTTCTTTTCATAGGTCCCATGTCAGTGTTGTATGATAATACATGAGTAACTACATACTTTTGAATATTCCTTTTACTCTTTCCCCTTCTTCTTTATATTCTTTACCCCTTTCTCAACCTTCTCTTTCTTACTCTTTTTTATCCTCTTCTTACAAAACACCAAAAACAACCAATAACACTCAATATCAATAAAACCAAACCAAATCCACTCATAAAATAATCTTCTAGAATTATATGTATGAACCTATATGGTTTCTACTACAACCATACAAATTTGTACAATTTCTATAAAACAGCTAGTTTGGAGGCCATTAGACCCTGTGTAGCAGTCCCATGCACAATCACACCCATGGTTGTTTATCTTCTATTTTTAACCCATTATAAACCTTTTCCTCATCATTTTTCTCTCATTTTATTTAAATTAACTTCATTATTGGGGGAGTCTACCCCCTTTCACATATTTTTTCATGACTAGGGGATTGCACTCTCTTTCAAACCATGTTTTTGTCTAGAGGAGTTATAACTCCATACAAATTTAATTTTATTACCTATCATGTCTTCATGGTGACCCCCCATACATTTACGCTCTCTCTTGGAATTATTTTGCATTTTATTCATCCATCACATTCATGCATAAATAAGGCTCATAATTGGCTAATTTAGGCACCTTTTGGATATGTAGATAAGTGTTGTCCAATATTAATTGGTATAATTAATAAATGATATTTGTGTCATGTACTTTTGTTTTATTCTATATACATTATGTTTTGTATCATTATCATGTGTCTAAGTGTTAGGTTTTTCTCTTCATGATACTATCTTATTAATCATGTTGCACATAAGCACATTCATATTTTTCAAATTATCGATAAGCATGCACTAATTATCACAATTTGCATGATGTCTCATTCAATATTTTTCTTAATTTACTTGGAAATATAAGTCTTTGTTGTTATTTAACAATTTCTAGCTCATCTAATCAACCTTTGTTGAATGTTGTTGTGTTATAATGTGATTTTAGGCTTCCCTTGACTGACTTGAGTTATTTCTTGGACCAATCATTTATCACACATTAAGAAAATTTTGAGTTTAGGGAAGAGAATACTGAGTAGTATTTCCATAAAGCAAATGATTTCCCATTCATCCTAGCATTCACATTATCTAAAAAGGAAAAGTTGCAAAAAAAGAAAAAGAACAAAAGAAAAAAAAAAGATAATAAAAAGAGATCCACGAAAAGCTTATTCTTGGCTTCCTAAGATATTTTAGGTGCTTCCACTGAGGCTATAAACACTTGGCTAGTAGTGGAGATACATAAAATTATTATGGGGCTAACCTCCATTGGGTCTATAGATGCTTGATTGGTAGTGGAGTATGCCTTTCTAGTGGTGATATATCTATCACATTAGTGATCTTCTTTTATATATACCACTACATGCTCATGGATGAGCAAGCTTATATTGGATTGTCTCATAATTGGTTAGTCTAACCTTACTCAAGATAGAAAATGAACACCATTGCATGCATTTTTGTTCATGATAGGCTTAATTTTATTCATGATGGTCTAGATTTCTATGGGATGTTGGCTAACTATTATATGAGTTTTATTTTTCAAACTCGGGTGTTTAGTTTTCTTGCGGTTCTTATAGCATCCAAAAACCCTTAGAAATATAAGTGAAATGCATCATGCCTAGCTTCAACTTCCTAGTCATATCTTCAAGTCATTTGTCCAATTTTCATTTTCCATGTTCCTTAAGTTCATTGTTCTTTATTATTAGGTTAATGATAAATTCATTATCCTTCTCATCTACCCATGATCATTATTAACATTGCATTCATCATCTTCATTACATATTGTCTTGTTTTATATTTTTTTAATGTGTCATTGTGACTATTAATTTGTCATTGATTAATTAAACTACTTTTTATTATGGAATTCATATACACATTCAAAAACTGACCAAACAAACACATGTGACTCTACACTATTCACATAAGTCAAAATAGAATTATCCATAACATAATTATATCAAACCCATGTCATCTAACATGTCATGTCTATCTACTCATATACATCCATACATCATCACAGATCATAAAATCAAATAAAATAAACATTCAAAAAATCAAAAACATAAAAAAAAAATCAATCAAAATCAAAATAAAAACATCACAAAACATCAAAATAAAAATAAAAAGAGTCATAAAACATCAAAAATCAAAATCACAAAATCTCAATCAAAAATAAATAAATAAATAAATCAAAATAAAATTAAAAAATCATAAAGTCAAAAACATAAAAAAATTTCTCCCATAAATAAATTGACTAAAAAAAAATGTAAAACATCCAATAAAATATGTACCTTATCATATCATACATCCATAGCATCCTAGCATGATACCCATTGAATTATCACCATGTCAATTGTTGTTGCATGGAGACCTTTTGTCAAAGCACTACATCGTGGTGTTTCACTTATTCATTATCTATTGAAGGGGTATATATCACCCATCAATTCTACCTTCAACATGTTCAATATCAAAACACTCAATCGTAGAATCACATTTGTCCAAGAAATTTGTCTAAGACTTTCATAAGCCCTCCTCTGGTAGGGAAAAACTTATAATTTTTCTTCTCAAATCAAACTCTAATCCAATATAATTTGGTACACTCCATGCTAATGTCCATATTGTTACTTACACACTCACTTCATCAAGGTGGTAAATTAAGTCCACTTACAATTGATTTGTAGCATTGTGAGGACACCTACCTATGGTTGGTCAACTTACTAAATCAAATGATCTCAATAATCTATCAAAGGAAATTTTTTAAGGATATTCATTCCTTCCATAATTGAGGCATATTACATTGTTCATGATCCAATACAATCTTGTATCTCCTTCCTCAATAATAATTGTGGCATACCAAAAGTCATGGTCAACCATGATCATCCATCATAAAATCATCTTTCTCATAGTCAACCGTCAAGTTGATGTCATGTGTTTTTGCACTACATTGTGTTTACACATCGTAACACAAAAGGAGTAAATGTAGACACCTAAACATATCACATTATCCCTTATGTAGTGCTAATATTTAGTTAATTTCCAAAATCCCTAAAAAATTCACTCAATTTAAACTAAAATATTATACATTTGCTTAAGCCCCTTTTTCCTAGAAAAACCCCATCCTATACCTAGCCCCTAGTAACCATGTGACCACACCTTTAACCTAGCCTAGTGTCATTTCACCCTAGTTTACCCTTTGACTCTGGCCTAATTCCATCTCATCCTAGCCTACTCTATCCCCTACTCTCCATGTCCCCATGCTCATTAAGTATCATAAATGGGATGAAGACTTTATCCACCCATTTACATTAATGTCATAAATACTTTTCATCCATATGCCATAGAGAGGGTGAGGAATTTCTTCACCCCATTCATTTATGATGCATGGTGCACCTACTCCCATTTATTGGATTTGGATGGGTGGGGACTTTCTCTACCAAGATCCATTTATAAGGCATGGTGCACCCTTCCACATCATAGACCACCTCACAAGACATCTCATCCCCATTTACCTTGAACAAATTTCATAAATAGGAGGTCATTTCTATCATTTTAAAGAAGGTGACAAGTTCTTAAAAAAACTCTAGCAAAATCACTCCAACTCTTATTTACATACAAACACTCCTTTATGCTAAATCCCATGGATGCTTTTGTATGCCTCTTTGTATACCTCCTTGTTTTATAAATTGCTTGCATATGTGGACTTAGACAACAATTAAACTCGAATAGGAGCTTTCTAGGAACTAGAAGAACATTTCCTCCAAAGAAAATTTTAGTCAGGCTAAGCTAGAGCCAACCATACAAAGGGGTATGTTTTACAAAACTGTCTCCCTAGGTATGGTTTCTAGCAAAAACCATCCCGATTATTTTTCTCATAGTTTATAGGTTTTGACTCCAAAATCCATAAAATTTTTAGAGCATCTTCTTGATAGCTTATAGGAGGTTCCCTCCAAAGAAAATTATATGCTAGTAAACACAAATACAACCATATAGATATATATGGTTCACATTCAAAATCATACCCTAGAGTATGATTCTCTCTAGGAACTAATTTTAAACACTTGCAAACCATCAATCCATCTACAAAGGTGAGTAAAGAAGTTTTCATGTGTTTTTAACTTATTTTAAGATTTTTTTAATGCAATAGTTTAGGTTTTATTGTTTGCACTCCTTTCATGAATCTAGGTCTAACTAAGGTAGACCCATAGGTTATACTAACATGTGTTGTGCTTGCATAAGTTTAGAGGACTTGCTCAACCATGGATGGTAGGTATTAAATCGTCTCCCTAAGGTGGTCAAAGAAATATTTGGTGCCATAAACTTGACTGAAAATGGGTTCTTTATTGGAAGACCCTAATTGTAGCCCAAGGGGTAGTTGTAAAGATTAAAATTTTAACATATCTTTTATATCAATTAAATGGTATGGTTTCTATGAAAACACCCCATAAGTGGTGGCCTTTTATTCTGATTATTGGAAAATTTCTTAGGTGGCTTTAATATAGTTAATCTCTAGGTAAGGACCTAGAGGGTATCTTTTGCTACTAAGATTTACACAAAGGACCTAATTATTTTTGCTTAGAAGACCTGATTAATTTCACTCAAAGGTCTTAGTTAGCATTGCCTCGATGACTTTATTAGATTTTATTAGAGGTCTTAGCTATATTTTATTGGAGGACTTGATTATATTTATCTATAGGAATTGGTTGGCTTTGCTTGAAGGACTAGGTTAGATTTACCTAGAAGCCTTAGTTAGCTTTGATTATTGGAATTGCTTTACATGGAGGATGTAACTATATTCTTATGCAAGACTTGGTTATATTTGTCTAAAGGACTTGATTAGATTTTTATAGAGGTCTTTGTTATCTTTTCCCAAAGGACTTGATTACATTTTTTATAGGACTTGTTTAGTTTTTCCTAAAGGACTTAGCTTTTCCTAGAGGTATTTGTTAGATTTGCTTAAAGGATTTGATTAATTTTTCCTATAGGACTTGATTTGATTTACCTACAAAAATATAGCATGATTTAATACAAAATATATACACCTTTATATGTATATATAAATTTATGGTTTTGGTTCATCCTTAAGAAAAAATTTATGCTTAAAGAACTTGTAAGCTAATGGTCCATTTAGAGGACTCATAATTTGATTCTCTATTCAAATATAAACTTGATTCATTCTATTAAAATATGTTATAATTTGGTCCATTCAAAGACTCATAAAACGATTGGCCTATTTAAAGGTACATAAATGAACGATCTATTTAAAGACACCTAACAATTGGCCTATTTAAAGGAATGTATTGATTTTTTCTATTTATAGAAACATAATTATGATTTCAATAAGCATCAATTTAATTGTCTTTTATTACTTCATTAAAGAGAATTTGATACCCATAGTTGGGAGGTTATTAAACATTTCAATCATTTTCCTCCATACATGAAGGTATTAGGTGGGGAAAATGATAGGATTTATTACACTAGCATCATTGTGGACTATCATAGTGTCAATAGTGTAGCTCATTGATGAGATAGAAGAAGGTATGGATAGGGATATCATCCCCATGAAACATCATGATGTCAATCATGTAGCCTATGATTAAATAGAAGAATGAGTTTTTGTATAAGTTATTTATAGAAAGAAAAAATATATAATGGATCACTTGGTATAAATTGATGAAGATATGAGGCTTGTCAATAGTGTGATACTTAAAATTGATAGGAAAGGAATGATAAAAATTGATATAGAGCATTTGATTATGTGAATCAAGATTCTAAAATCTAAACAAGGGCCTAGGAAACTCACTCGCATTAGCCACCTAGTGCAAGTGTAGTGTAGAAATAAACTATCCTAACTAGAATCATCATTTGTGTCATTGTAGATCCCTAAATCAATATGCAATAATCAATCCAATTAGCAACACACATATGCAAATAAGTAAATATGATATTAGGCAAAATACAAGCAGGTATAATGCATATAAGCATCTAGATAATTAGGCAACCAATGCAAATTCAAATATGACATCCTTTTAAAATATATTATGCTTATAATAATTCAAGGTATTCTAAGACTAATGGGTTGAAATTAACAAAATGATCAAAAAATAGATAGGGGCAAGTAGGAGCTATGGATCCTTATTTATCTCATCCCAAACTAATCTATTACTAAAACAACATTATCATAAGATTTACAAAATAAAAAGTTGGCTTCATCATCACCAAGGTATAAAAGGAAAGTGGGAGGAGGCTCACTATGGCGAGAGATATATCCAATCCCATAATGCCCCATCTAGGATTCAAATTCTAAGGTCTCCTAGATGCATTATTTGTGAAGGCCTGGTCCTTTGCTTTCATACCCCGTGTTTTAGAGTGCCTACTTTCGAATGGGAAATGAGTTCAATAAGGGTTAGTACCATGTATTTGTTTATCAATATTAATTTAAATAAAGGAATAATCCCTTATTTTTATATTTTCAATATTCATCAAATGCAATCCTATGGTTTGGGGATATGAAAGGATTTTGGTTAGATTTAGGTAAATTTTATTATTTTTATGATTATTGTTTAGATGGGTTGATCAAATTTATCATTATTATGTAGTTTATTTAATATTAAGGACCTTAATGCATCATTAATTTGATAGAAATAAGTTGATAAAGATACATTTGAAGATAAAATATCTTAGTGTTGTATTATGGAGAAAATGGATCAAAAGAGTGGAGCATTCCCGCTATATCTTGATTTGGAGGTAGGACTTTCCTATGGTGGACATGAACTGTGTTTTGGTCATGTTTTAACAGAAGGTCTTAGAAAATACCAAGGTCTTGATTCAAGGAATGTTAGGGATATTTTTTGTTGAAGATGAGTTGATAATTATATATTAGGTCTTTGATGATATTCTTGAGGTTCCTACACTTATTGGTCACATGACCATTGGTGTAGTGGAAGGCATAATGCTCGTAAGAATGGAACCAATCAAAATTTTATATTTTAGGATATAGAAGCTTGATAGGTAGAATATTTATCATTTTGGATTCAAGAAGTTGGTATGACATGGAAAAAACATGTTCATCTAATTTAGTGAAGTTTTATTTTGTTTTGTTTTTTTGTTATAGATAAAACGTCTTTTTTAATGGTTGTTGCAATAGTTGCATTGTTGTTTTGATGAGATTCAGTGACTTCATTCCCTATAATGTGACTATTATTATATTATCATTTATGATTGGGGGGATATTTTAATTCCTACTTATTGACCTTAAGTTTTCCTCTTTTGAAGTGAGTTTTTTTGTCATGTGAACTACATATTCAAAAGAGAAGGTATTAATAGTTTCTAAGAAAAGATGAATTGTTAATGAAGGTTACCTATAAAGATATATAGAAGATTCTTTTATGGGAAATAAAATTGAATCTTCCCTAATAAGGATCACCACTTAGCTAAGAATTTTATGATACCGTCATCCTTGGATTCTTTCATCTTATAAATGTCACTAATTGTGACCTTTTCTTCAATATAAATTGAGAATTACTGAACTAATATTCCAACAAGGTCCATAAAGGTTTTAATGGTATGCCTAGATATTTGATAATATTATTCTAGGGTAGTACTACTAAGGATTTTAGAAAAAAATTAAGAAGCAAAATCTCATCATACATTATGTCACTGCAAGTAGTACGAAATAAACTAAGGTGATTAACTAAATCTTACATTCTCTTGTACATCTGGAACTTGTGTGTTTTAAATTTTTTAGGAAATGGATGGCTAGCTACAATGAGATCTAAAGGTTATTTCCATTGGCCTTCATATAAGTAACTATGACTAGATGAGGACCACTGGATCATGGACATTTGTTATTTTAGCCACTAGTTAGGGCTTGAAGTTCTAAAGAAGGAGATTTCAATGGCATATGAAATATATGCTATAGTTTTAGAGGAATTTAAGAGTTTATAAAGGATAATATTGGGTAATTAGGGATACAATTTCGAAGTAGAAATTGTATGTCTTACGCCCAAACCATTCAATACAAAAGGATTTAAAGATGTGAGATTAGAGATTGTAGGAGCAAAGGTTTATGCAAAGCCTATATTCATGAATGGGATTGGTGGAAGGTTATTAAGACAAGATTGAAAGATCATAGCACTAGGAAACTCATAACTTGTGTTCACTTGTTGAGTGATGGAAAAAATTACATTGAACCATAACAACTCCTTGATTGGGAGGTAAATATTATTGAAATATCGAGGATAATGGAGTATTTTGTGCTCTATAATTATTTAAAAAATATGGAAATTGTATCGCTCCAAATTTTTCACACCCTTACCTTCAGGCTATAGGATCTGTGCCCGAAAGGGGGATGTGAAAAGGATGGCGCGGTACCTCGGACTGAGAGGCCTTGTGAAGGTCCCACCTCTCGGGGGAGGTATATATTGGTGATTTTTTGACGGATGGTGGGTTCACCAGGAAACATTTAATGGCAGTTTCCACGCCTAGGTTGGGAATGTGTTTTATGTGTTCATTTTAGCCTTAAGCGTTCAAGTCCTAGGTTTGGCCAAAATGCGTCTAAGCTATTCTATATGAAGATGAAAATTATATGAATACAGAAAATAGAATTAAGACATAAAACAGAGAAATTAAAGAATGTTAAAAGAAAATACCTGATCCGGATGTCTGATGAAGATTCTAATTCTTGAAGCAGTCAGGATTACCTCTGATTTGATAGGATCGTCTGAGATCAGAAAATATCGTCTGAGATCTAACGAATTCATCAGATACCTACAAACAGAGAAATAGGTGCAAAACATAGAAAATACAACTATTCTAATAAAGGGAAACAATGTGAAATGAAAGTAACAATATCAAACTGAAACTTATAAACAGAAACCTAGATGCATTATGCTAATTTCATGACAATTATGACTTAATTATGCATTTAAAGCTATATGGGTGAACTCCAAAATGCAGAATAGCATAAAATACTGAATAAACTAGCTAATTACAACATAAAACAATAGATTGAAAGATGGAGAAATGCAAACTTTAGGCACTGATTGCCTCAATGTTGACTGCAGTCAAAATTGTCTCGCATTGGTATGAAATCATCTTTGATTCGACAGGATCGCCTCCAATCTGAACAGGATCGTTCGCGATGATGTAAGCTTGCTCCGACTGAAAAACACTAAGGTACCTGCAACAAAATTGGTATAGAACTAATGCAAACAATAATTTGAGATATCTTAATGTGTATGAAGTCAGTTTACAGAGGATTTCAGCTAGGGGGTGCTAAGGGAAGGGCTTAGGATTAAATAGGCTTAGGAGGGAGGTTAGGAGGTTGGAGATCATCCCTATTTGGGAGATATCCAATGGGGGAGGGTCTCTAACGACGCATACACGCTTCTGCTCGGATTAGAGACCTGTTGGAACAGAAGCTAATTGTGCAAAATCAATTTTGGGACGAGATCGTCTGGACGTCCTAGCCCAGACGAAATCATCAGATCTAGGGTGATATCATCTGATCGACGACAATATCGTCAAACGGTCAAAACAACCTCTAAAAATGGCACGGGAAATGGGGAAACGGATTACACGACGGTTAACGGACGGTTTGGGAGGTTAAAATTTGAATTTGAATTATTTACTAGAGAAAATGTAATTTTTAAGATTTCACTGCGCCAATTTTAGGGTGCTACAAAAATTGAAGGATATGATTTTACATGATTTAAGGTCAATGTATAGGGACCCATAAGATAGCTCTACTATATTAGAGATTAAGGGGATTAAACTTAGGCTATTGAGGCTAGTCTAGAAGGGACCATTACCTAGCAGAGGTAGGTATGGGATCTCTACATTATTTTAAAATGGTTTTCATGGATTTATTATTTTTATGTAATAAAAATACCATATGATCAAGGGATTTAAATACCCTCCTTTGTTCATCATGAATGGGAAAAAGAGGACCTAAGGGAGGATGTCCATCATCTTCCTCTTAGATATGGTTTTCAAATATCATTTAGTTTTCTTGAACCTTATTTAAAGGATTTGTATTATGGACTAGCTAATAGGTAACACTTTGGGTCATATAGTGTCGGTGAACCATGGCTTAGGAAGGAAGGGAAATTAAATTTATTAAGTTTTATTTGAAAATTTGATTAAGATAAGAAAGAGAAGGTGTTTTATTTCCTTAGATCACCTTCCCTTCATATGCCTATCTAACCTATATATCTTATGGCCTACCTATATAATTGATGGTTCCTATATACGTAACCACTCTCTATATACCCATTAGTATGTGAGATAAAATTTATACATGGGATCACAATGTTACATGGATGTGACCAATTGGTACGTGGCCTAAGATGGTATGAGAGGGGTAATGAAAATCATCCTTAAAGTATGCACAAGATCCTATGTGGGGGTTTTATGGGATGAGATATTTATATGTACAATATAGCATATAGAATCATACTACAATTTATTAGAGGATCACATACAATCCCAAGTAGGACTAGCCTTTGGTTAGGTTTTTATTGATATTAATTAATGTAATATAAATAAGCAAACAAATTAAGTAGTCTTACTTAAAAGTTTAATAAGTTTTATCTTGATTAAATGTTTTGTGTGGGAAATAGAGAATCCTTGGGAACCATTATGGTATTCATATCAAGTTGACCAAAGACGCGATCATGAAAAATGGGATAAATTGCAAGGGAATCCTAAATGAATTTTTATTTTTTTTCCTTAGATTACAGTCGATATTAGAGGACATTTAAGGAACTAGTTTGATGATTCATATTAACAAACACTTATGGTTTTCATGTTAAATAATAAATTCTCCCTGATATCCTATCTATCCTAACATAAAAATCTAATTCTAAATATAATATGCACAAACAAAAGGTGTAGGCATACATATACCTACTATAGATGATATTTTGATTGAAAGCTAATAGAAAGTAGACAAATTATTTTTTTTAAAGTAGGGGGACAAGGAGGTTATACAAAAAAATATATTAACCTATTATGTAGTTATATGTTGTTCCAATTATTGTGTATAATAGAAAAATAAAAGAGTTCTTGTCCCTATTATGATAATGGTTTATTAGATTAAAAAATCCCCCTTTTGTAAATGTATTTATGAAAATGAGAACAAGATCCAAAAAAATTATCTAATTTTCTATAATTAGTCTACAAAAATAGGAATGGAATCTTAAAATAGCCAAAATAAGTGAATTTGATATTCTAAGATAAAAATAAATAGAACCCGTAAACTATAACACTTGATACTAAGTAGAAGTAGAAGCATCACTACCTCATAGATTTTCCATAGGCTCACGATTTTTTTATAGGATTACATATTCACCATAGGGTCATAGATTCACCACAAATTCTTATATTCACCATAGGAAGTACTATGTGGTGCTATCATTTCTTTACGATGCTTTTGACTATATCTATATAATAAAAAATACATACAAAGATAAAAGATAGCACATAGTAAGTTTAGAGTGTTTATTTTGGAAATGACTAATAAATTTCCTTACTTAAAATGGATCAAACCCCTACTCTTCTTTCAAAAAGTTGAAATACTATAAATCTTAAAATAATAATAAATATCATAATGCAAAATAATTTAGAAAGATATGAGCAAAAACAAGTCAAAAGAACATATATCAAATGGATTTGAAAAGAACAAGCAGATACATCCACACATTATCCCTTTATTTATGGATATTGATAAGGAGTGTCCACCCATTTGATTTAAATATGAATTATTATTTTGTGGTTATTTCTAAAATATTGCTTAGTGATTTCAAACAATTCTTATGAAACCCTTGATTGTTGAACATACTATTAACAATAGGAGCTCAAAACATTATTATAGTCAACTTTTGATATGAAAGAAATACTAATGCAAGAAGGATGTATGCCATAGGAATTTATATAGCATATTAGTGCATAGGGAATTCCTTACAAAAAGGCCTCCTCAAGAGGTTGTTTCACACCAATTCCAACCTCCTTGGACAATCCACAAATTTTCATATAGAGGGTATGGTGCAAGAGGTAAATTTCGATAAGGGAAGGTAATAATGGAAAAATTCCAAATAAAATACATGACAAATATGATAGATGGATAAGATCCATGGAGATCCATGGAAAATTGATAATGACAAGTAGATAAGAAGCAAAACTCTTGGATTTGGTAGTGGTAAACCAAAATAACTATGGGAAATTATAAGCACTACAATGTAACTTATATAAGTTTATGATACTAATGTTTTTACACCTAAGTGGAAAAATTTCTATAAGGAAATTGAAGTGTGATAATGGTGTTTCTATGGGATTATGGTAGTACTACACAATGCTAGGGTACTAGTCTATTTTCATACCTTTAGAGGCATTAGTTATTTTTATAAGTATGGGTATGTTTATAATCATTATAGTATCCTTTCAAGCCCATTATAATTGAGGTACTTAATAAAATTTTGTTAAGATTTTATAATCCCTAAATATGTTCCCACTTTTTGCTTCAAATTTGGGCATGAATCCATTGAAGTGGTTTAATTTTCTTAAAGGAATAATTCTAACACATTTAAACATGCAAAATTAGGTGTCTACAAGTCTATAATTATTTAAGAGGTTTTAACAGTGTTGCTTAGTATCACTTAAAATTATTGGAACAATTTTAATCACAAATGAAGAGTTATGACAAAGTACCTAAAATTTCATACAGAAAATACATCCTTTAAGATTAGGATTATGTTACATTTATTTCACTAATATTTGACTTAATATTTTTTTAGCTTGACTAGTTTTATATTTTTCCTCAACCATTTCACTGAATGAAGTACAATACAGATTCTTTAGCAATCAATTCTAAAAAATATTTCAATATATTCATGTATCTAATTTTAGTTCATTTTCCAAACCGTTAAGTGTTTGGAAAATTTTTAGTTTATACATGCATGGATACAACTAAATTCATTAACACTTTTTATTAGAATTCATATATTTTGGATTAAAATTACAAGTATTAAATGTTAATATGCACTTTTCTTGAAAATCACTATGATAAGTACTTGATGTAATGCTATCATAACATTTTTACATATCTTGGTGCATTGGATAATCTAATGAGTATATGTACTATCAATTTTTATTATAGAAATTCATAATAATATGAGAATTCTAACTATTTTAGTGGAATGTGTAAGAATATTATCATAGAATATTTTTTTTACCCAACCAAATGAATCCCATCATAGAATTTCCCATCTCAAATTTCTTCCTAGAATTTATGGCCCATCAATGGAGGTGTAGATGAACAAAAATACCTATTTAGAGGGATAAATATGAGCGTATATCCATCTTCATGCATGTCACACAAACATGTGTTAATTGGTGATGAACATACGATTGCATAATATTCATAAGGCCAAATATTTTTATACAATGAGCAAATTTATATCTAAGAGGATGCAACTATGTACATTCAATAATAATTTATCACTACTTGATATACACTAGTATACCCTTAAACAATATTTTGCTAAATGTGACTATCCATGTATGTATTGAAGTTTGTATACCTATTCCTCATGTTAATTCACACAAGTTTGAGTATCCAACAAATTATCTAATTATCCCCCCTAAAAGTCCTAACTAAATTCCATTCAACCTTGTCAAACACATAATCCCTAATAGTACATACTTGAATACCATATATGGTGATGGATCTATAGGTTTGGTATCATAATGAATGATAAAATTAGATGTGTTCAACACAAAATATCTATTGGGATGATTTTTTTTTTTATTTCTATAATGCCTATATGTATTACTTTCCATAGTAGATATATTTTCAATATATTCATGCAATAATGGATTCATTTTTTGAGTTTCTAGAAACTTTTTTCTTCTTTTTTAGTTTCAAGTGACAATGGAACAATAATATAATTAATATCAACACTCTATTATATATCCATACCAAAACTATGAAGGATGCATAAAATATAAGTGACACTATTTGTTAATCAAGCATGGAGAAACTATAAGCTTTAAAGTAGGTTTTTAGATATGTACTTAGGTTTTGTAAAAACTTTAATTTCTATTTCATTTGAATTCTAAAAATAATTTAATATAAGTATGACATGGTATCTATTTTGGCTCTTCATTAGATATTAAAACACTCATTACAATAAGAAGTATATACATAGTTAATGTATTGGATAAAGTGATAGCATCCTAGTAGAATATAGAAGTATTCCTTGATTTAATAAATCTATGAATTAGCTATTATAGAATTAATAATAGTAGCTTAGTGACCTATATAATTTTCCTTCACTTATATTAAGATCTTCAACCTTAAAATCAAGCATTTTAGAAATTAACCAAACTCGTTATCAAATGAAATTGAGCAGGCCTACTAATTATTTTACAAAATATTGAACTATAATTATAATACCTTCATAGGTCTCAGGTGGATACCAATTGGTTAAACCAAACCCTATAAGGGGGGCAGAGGTCCAAGGTTCAAATATTGGGTCTTGGCAAACTGAACGCTTGTACCTTTCCTGGTGCTTTCAATGGCGTAAAATATTTAAAATGATTGTGGCATGGTGGTTATAGGGGTGGACTACACGAAGAACTGTGTGGTGACTTTTGGGGTGGACAACGTAGAATATTGTGGTGGCCATAAAAGTTGGACAACCTACCCATATTCGTGGTGGCTACCAATTCCACCATGTAAATTTAAAATAATAATAATAATAATAATCCCTTCACTCTTGTGGAAATCAAGTAGAAGTATAGTTCATAATATAACGCAATATTTCATACTTAACAACACATTTTAAAATCCACTTCTCTTTGTATATGCCCTTAGTAGACATAGCTAGGGTTATGTAGAGTGGTGAATATTCACAAATTTGATGAATATTAGGATTTCTAAAATTGGAAATTTATGAATATGAGGACCCTCGACCTCAGCCCATTCGCCTAAAATTTTTAGGACCAAGTTGTTCTTAGGATCAATTCACCATAATATATATCCAAACATAGTCATATTTGTACTCGTTGGAAATATCTTTTTTATCCTTATCTAATGGTGGTATTTGTATGAAGTTATAAGGTGATTTTTTTTTTTAAGCGAAAAACCCCTTGCGGGGCCGCCTTGGTCTGAAAGACCACGAACATGGGGTTCTACACCGTAAAATTTGCCCGGGAGTCGCACCCGACCCTGCTCGCACCAACATTATCAATTGGATTTTTGATACCCAATTCAGATTTTTGGTAGGGTGGATATTTGAACCTGGGACCTCCCTTGGAGGATTTCCCTCTCCTCTCAAACTCACCTACAACACCTGGGTGAAGTTATAAGGTGATTTAATAGCTCAAAATATACCCCAAATATGACCTTACCTTTTAGGGATTTAAATGCCCCAAAGTTTGGTGTGAAGATGATTTATTTGATTTGCTTAGGATTCACCTTGATTCACCTTGCTTTTGATTAGTATTTACTATTTTTTTACAAGTACATTTCGAGTCCAACCCCTTATGCATAACCCTAGACATAGCTATGTCAAAGTAACTTATATTTTGGAGAGCATAAAGAACACAAAATAATAGGTACAAAATTTATCCATATCAATAATTAATATGATTTAATTCTAAATCCACATGAGGTTCATTTAAGTATAAAGGTTCATAAAATGGGATTTTCCATCAACCATATAACACCTAGCCATATTCAAGATATATAACACATAGAACTATATTTTAAAATGGGATTTTCCATCAACCATATAACACCTAGCCATATTCAAGATATATAACACATAGAACTATATTTTGGAATAAAATCCATTTTACCAAAAAGTATTTTAAGATCATAAATATTAGTATTCATATGTTAAAAATGAATATTTTTCTTTTAAAAGAAATCTTAGTAACCAGTTCTAGTAATATCAAAAATTATTTTCTAAAATATTTAATACATGCACTCATACCTACATCATGATACCTCTTCAAATCGAAATTAAACAATTTAAATAATAGGTAAGGTAAATGCATGGCATGTGAGGGTTTTTTTTAGAATGCCCACATAGAATTGGAGGGTCTCTATATTTAAAAATTTTATTGTCAATATTTAGCTAGAATTTAGACCCAAAACTACTATAGATCAAGTTTCACTTTTTTCATTTTCAGTTCCAATCATTTTCACACAAAGTCATGTGATGCAAGTAAAGATAACAAAAGTTACTATGACCTAATTCTCAATAATTCATTATAACTATAAATTGGATATTGAAAAATATAATATTTTTCATATATGGTTGATGAGAAAGTAATAGATTGAATATTGAAAAACAAAACCCATGTAAGTATTTTTCACATATGGTTAATGAGAAAGTAATTTTTTTTTTCAACTTCTATTTCATTCCATGCTCCTACAATTCCTAGATGCTAATAAATCAAACAAAATACATAACCTAATAAATTCATGCAAATCAAAACTAACATATGGTTGATGAGAAAGAAGACTTTTTTCACCTTCTATTTCATACCATGCTCCTAGGATGTCTACATGCAAATAAATCAAATAAATATATAACCTAATAAATTCATGCAAATTAGAACTAGAAAAGACATAACCTAATGAATTCATGCAAATCAAAACTAGAAACTTTAAAATGCTACTTTGTATTTTAGAAACTCTTCCCTTCTATCCAACTATAGTGCATGTTGCCACCATTTTTTTTTAAATCCTAAAATCCAAGACAAGGGTACCATTGATCCCAACATAAGCCACCACTAGACATTATTAGCACGATAAAAATAATTTCACTCAGGGATTTTGCATGGCCACCAGCATGTGACATATTGGATTGGTAGAAGATGAAAAATTTATCAAATTTTCCCCACTCTCATATCTATTCTCCATTAAATAAAAACAAAAAATAAGGTGCCAGTAAACATTTTATATGCCACAAAAGGGGATTTTTCCTAACCCTTATTTAGGTATCCTATCTCTTTTCATCCATATCAAATTTATGCTAATCAAAATGTGTGACAAGGGTAGTTCCACATGCTTCCTCCCTTACTATCACTAAGTAAAAAAGGTATTTCATAAAAATTAAACCTTGTTAGTCTAACATGAACATATGGTAAGGATTGTGTCTCTTTTCCAAGAATGCAAAACTAAAAATATCTCAACCATACAAGTGATGATAATTACATAAGCTACATAACTAATACAATTTTAAAATAAATGCAATATCAACATATCATATTCCACAATCAATATTTATAATACATTGTAAATAATATGCCTTGTTAATTCAACATATTTATTATTATATAATGATCCCATTATGTTGTGTAGAAAGTTAGTATGATATATATATATATATATATATATATATATATATATATATATATATATATATATAAATTGGTAGACATCTATAACGTCCTCCTCCATGATACCCTTAGTCATTTGATCTAGTAGAGTATAACGCTACTAGAATCCTATGATTGAATATATGATAATCCTATTCTTGATATTACATGTCTTTTTAGCCAGGTTTTATCATTATATTACCAAAATAAAATCCTAGACATTAAATTTTTTTCTACCTAGTCCATGAGGGTTATATGCATTGGTAAGTACTTGTCTGGCCAGGTACTTAACAAGAAGACACCTAGGTTCAAACCTCAAGGATAGTCTATTTGTAAAGGTAATGGATAGCATGCTCAAGAATAGCCTATTTGTAAAGGTAATAGTCTGATTTGAATATTCTGAGTGGGTATTAAACTAATTATGATGGTATGAATCTTGAGTGGCCAGTGGTCTCCTTCACATTGGGTCAACAATAACAAGGTGGAATATGTTTTGTGGGAGCAACCTCTGTTGTTTGAACCCTGCACTTGTCAATTATTAAAAATAGTGTGGTTGTGACCAACTCTCCCATGTAACCAAACAAAATATTTGCTCCACCTAGTCGAACCTAAGCCTAAACTTATGATTGGATTGATAAAATCCTCTTCCATGTAAGCATGATGTTGGAAATGTTTTATTGACTCCTTTGGCAATGAGTTTCTTCTTTTTTTAATTAATGGTTTTCTATGGATGGATGGTGGCTTTTGGGTTTGTAAGGAGTGGACTCTAAGTAGTGGTTTGGTGGTTTAGCAAGTAGATAATAGATGGATGATTTTTCAAAGGTGATGTGTATGATATTATATAGTGGTAGATTGTATAATGATTTTCTCCTTATTATATATATTATAGCTTTTGTAGGAATCTAGTAAAGTCTTAACATAGAGTTGATATTGGTTGAAACAATTTTAACACTATAATAATCTATATTATTTATAAATTTATTCTTTTAAATCAATTTAACACTTAAATACTAAATTTCGTTTTAAACAATCTAGGTTAAAAAATGGTCTATATAATAAATTGAGTTTAAATGAATAATTTTAATTTTTAATTTTTAAATTATATATATATATATATATATAAAGGATAATTACAAGGTTTTTTTTAAAGATTAGTAAATATTTATTGGAGGTGTTTTCCCATTATCTCAACCTAGATCTTTGAATAAAACCCAAAAAAATATACCAATTTCATGTCTCACAAAAACAATTTTTAAAAATTTAAATAATAATTAAACCAAACTTCAATATCAAATTGACTATTCCATATATTTTTTTTTCAATTCTTTTCATATTTTAACTTATTATTATTCTTTTTAACTTATTAAATTTATTTAGTTGGTTAAACACTACTAAATAAAACCCTCCTAAGAAAAGGTGAGTGCGTAATACCTACTAGTATTAAAAAAGGCGAGTGCGTAATACCTACAAGTATTAAAAGTAGGCGAGTGCGTAATACCTAAAAAAAGGCGAGTCGTTGGATGTTCAAAATAATTAAGCTACAAGTAATTCCTAAAAAAGGCGAGTTGTTGGATGTTCAAAATAATTAAGTTCCAAGTAATTCCTAAAAAACGCGAGTTGTTGGATGTTCAAAATAATTAAGTTGTTTAGGTGCAGATTGTAAATGATTTTTTATTTGCATCTTCCTGCAGCATACTCGATTACGAGGCCACCATTATCAAAGCTGTTACAAACTCTGGAATCCCATCATAGACATTGACGTCGCTTTCAATGTCATGATAAATTAGAAGGCCCCCACTAAAACTCAACATTCAGAGCAACAACTATGAGCCACGGATGTAGGCCACCAGTGCCATTGCAAGTGACATACAGCCATTGATTGAGCTTAGGTTTTCCAAACAAGCCAAGGACTGTCTTTATCTGTGCTCATATGGGGTCTTTTGAGCCAGTTATTTTTCAATTTTAGCAAAACTCAAGTAAAGTAATAAACATATTTGCAGGCATAAGAACGGATAAACCCAACCGAAGCCAATTGAACCCATCAACACAACTCAACTCATAATTGAAGAACAAGGTTTTCAATTCCATTAGAAATCTTCAGTGTTCTGGGTCAGTTGTCATGACAAAACTCTACGAAGAACATGATAATGAATTCATTAAATTAACTCTGGCTGCTTCTTTGAACCACTTCTTCGTCTCTTCTCAGCCCTCTTTAACCCTGTGGATCCCACTTTCATGGAATGGAAGCATCAAGGCCACATACACCCCTACAATTTGACAATCTTCGAGAAGAAGAAAGAAGGTAGACATGCGTTTGTCATGTTCGTTTAAAAAAGGTTTTCCATTGTGAAATTTAATGACGATAGAGACATGGCAGTATCCGTAGATAGAGACTGATTGTCTCATGTCCTTCATCTTGATTACTACAAATTCCACAAGAAAGCCACAACCAACCCATCAATTGCTATTACAATTATGCAATCAATACATGTTCTCTGCATGCGCTACAGTTTAGAATGTCAGAGTGAGGTTGACTTGAGATTATGGGTAATATTTTTTAACAGACATTTTTCTTACGAGCCCGATGTCCAACCTTGGTGGAGTATTTTAAGCTGGTCAAATTTTAATTGCATTGAATAAATATTCGGTGGAAAGACAGAAGGGGTTCCATCAAAGACAGAGCGTAACTTGACGTAACGTAAAGGTCAAAATTGCAATCGAATCCAGCTTGACATCCAGCTGAATCTATTCATTATATTATTGTCGGCGTTAAAATACTATTTTTTTATGTACGCATCAGTCATTTTTCTGAGACGTGTTGTGTCTCATTTCGTACCTCAATCATGACCTCCCTTCTGAACTAGCTGCATAATTTTCTCTGGTTAAGACGTTTGTGGTGAAGGCGAAAGTTAACGATTGGAGCCCATGGTGTTATAATTTTTTATGTAAACATATATAATAAATATAAAAATTAGGTTATTTAATTATTTAAAAAAACATTAAAAATAATAATAATAAAATATTAAATTATTTTTATTTATGTAAATTATAATATTAAATTTAAATAACTTCAGAAACAAACACTTATTAATCTATTTAACCCGCACAAACTAAATCACTACTAGAAAACTCCGATCTTAAATACCATAAGGGCCCAATATCTTAATAGCGCCGGAAATCCGCTGCCCCGACAATACCTTACATCTTCAATTGGCAACGTAAACCCAGGAGGGAACCATCACAAGGACGGTCAGAGGAGAGAACGTAGACGCTGTCCAGCAGACTGCAACCCCCTATTCTCTGTCGCCCGCCTCGCCCGCTCTAAAATTACCCCCGGAAGAGAGAGATTCTCATTCATTCAGTAGAACAAACTTTAATGGTTAACTTTTTAATTTTTTTTATGGTTTTTTTTATTGGTTTGTTTGTTATTGTTGTTGTTGTTTTAAGTATTTTAATTGAATGTGCAGAAGGAAATTTTTTTTATTGGTTTGTTTGTTATTGTTGTTGTTGTTTTAAGTATTTTAATTGAATGTGCAGAAGGAAACAAGTCAAGTGTGAGCCCTAAGTATTTTGACAGATACCTTAACCTCCTTAACATTTACTCAAAATATATTATTTTTGAAAAAGTCAAATATGTTATCTCGTATTTAAAACAACTACAATTTTATTTTTATTTATTTAAATGATAATGTTTTATATAAAACAATTGTGGCTATTATATTTGGAAAAAAAAAAAGACAAACGTGTATGCACAATAGTCATTTGTTATTTAAGGTAAGCTATTTTCTATAAATCTTTATCTTGAAAAAGTTATCTTTATTTAGCTAATTTTATTTAAATTACTTTATTTTTAATTATTATTATAATTGTTAAAATTAAAGAATTTAACTATATTTATTTTATTTTTGTTGCGTTTAAATATGTTTATTTTATTTATATGCATGTTAGTATAAGTTTGGTAAGATTTTAATTAAAAAAATGTTATATCAAGATTTGAATAAAGTTAATTTCAAAATAAAATTTTATAAAGATGTTATTATAGAAATATACGATAAGAAGAATTCAAAAAAAGAAAGAGGATATGTACTAGTACCTTACCAAGGTAATAGAAATCTTAAAGAAATAAAACAAGACAAGGGAAAAGGGAAAACCAAGATAAATAGAAAAGGAAAGTATGGTGTGAACAATTGAACCAAACATGAAATAGAAAGTAAGGTAAAACAATTTGTAGCAAGGAGAAAATGAAAAATTTGTTGAGAAGGGCCTCTTTGTGATGTTTTTCCACTCTCCTCTATATCACTTCAAGACTAGGGGAAGATTGTGTGCACTTTGTGTGTAATGGATTTGTTGAACATCTATGTTTCTTCTAAGATACTTCTTTGTATAAGATTAAATTCAATATAAGCCCTAATGCATATATAAATGCAACAATCAAAGACCTACAACTAAAATGATTTTTACTTTTGATGAGGAAGGAAATAAACATTTCTCTTTTATAAGGCAAAGGTGCAAAAGAATACAACAAACATGTCCTAATATGTAGCTAAATGTATTTTTGATTAAGACTAAGATAGTTCTTTCTTTATTTTTTATCTATTTTTTGCTAATAAATAGAAAATAAAACCTAGTTTAAGCAATCAAAAAATATAATCTAAATCCTAAATGCTTCAATGATAGATATTGGGGGCAAAAGGACTTGTTTCTACCACAAAGATAAGAGCACCACCAGTTTACAAAAGCATTTTCAGTGCTATCACCTATCGATGGTGCTATCATTTAACCTATAAAATAGTTAGAAAAATATAAAGTCGGTGATAGAGAGATCTATCTAAATTGATAGAATATTTTAAAATTTATTGAAAAATAATTATGCACCTATTTAGATATATTAAAATGATAAAATTATAGAATGTCTAAAATAAATTCCAAGTGGTGTTGTGTTCTAATAGCACTACCGACATAGTTTGTCATTTTTTCCCTCTATAAACTAGACATTGATAGTACCACTAACTACAAACTAACATCAATTCCACTTATGAGACTAGAACAAAAAGATTAAATGTAAAATAAGTAAGACTATAATAGTTATTATAAAGGCTTATAACTTGGGAGTACAAAGGACCTAATAAATAGTAGAAAATATAGATTTACTTGTTTGAAATGAAGAGTAAATGAAAAATAAGAGATTAACTAAATGCATGTGCAAGATGCAAGATTAGTTTTAAATGCAATAAGATAAAGCTTAAAACTACAAGGACAAGGGAAAACAAAAATGAAATAATGAAAAAGAGCATAACCTGAAATACAAGGTTATTTTCCTAAAGTTGGAAGCTTGTTGAAAGTTTGCTAGCTAAATTGTTGATGGAACTTGAATTCTTGAGTTTGTAGGATTAATATTTGAAAAAAAGATAGCAAACGTAAATGGATATTTTATTGGATACTTGGGTGAACAAGAGCTTGAATGCTTACAAGGATGAATTTTAAAAATTAAGGCAAGATTTTGGCATAATCTTGCCATGCAAAATGACAAATGGATATAATTATAAAGATATTTTGATAGAATTTTACTACTAAAAAATTATTGATGAAATTATTTACTAAGTGCTTGTTTTATAGGTAACCATAATCTGTTGGGAGAAGAATTGCACTGAACATGAAAACATTGGAGATGGTAATAATTTCTAAAGGGATCAATAAGCCACTAATGAAAGAACATGATAATGACAACTATTGGGCTTGGGATTCCTTATAAGAGCTATAAATAAAATTTTGGATATTTGGTTTATTAATGGCAAGTGACTTGAGAGAGACAATAAGTCATTTATTATTTTATTTTGGAACAAGATAGTCAAAAGCACCACCAATGTGTTTGTATTGGTAATTCTTCCTCATGACCATTGAAGGTCAAAATGAGAAGGAAAGGTCAAGATTGAAAGGTTTTACAAAAGCACCACTAAGTTCTGATTGTTTCATCAATGTTATCACTTGTGCCCTAATGCTTTTGCTTTTGGAGCAATAAATGCTCCAAATTTTGGAACAAGAAAGTTTGATTTGATATGAATTATTGAAAGGTTTATTGATGAAGAGATTATTAATCTTGAATACTAGCCATACACATAAAATTTGGTGGCTAATTTTACCCCTTATTGATGTATTTATTGCATAATAAATGGGTTAAAAAGTGATATAGAAGCCCCAAATTTTTTTTTGAGTAATACTTATTATACACATCTGTCATGGGGATTGAACCCGGATCACATCACCAAATTTAAACCCCAATTTTGAGACAAGAAAATTTTATTTTGCTTATGATCAATGATTCTAGATGATTGATTTTGTGATTGTTTGCTTAGAAGTGATATTAAAATTTATGTTTTGGGTAGCATTAAATGTTGTCATGCCCCTACATACCCCCTCAAGTTTTAGAGGGAAAACAAATTTAGATTGAGTAAAATTGACATGATTATGATTTATATTGATGTAGTGATGAACGATTTAGATAGAGTTTTGATTTGGATTAAGATAAGGATGCAATGTGATTTAAAGTTAAATATTTATTTTTCTTGAAGGGTGTTCCATTATAGTATAGAAGGGATGCCATTATAGCTAAAGGTCTATTTGAGGATAAACTTTTAGAATGTGAAGTCAATGATTGAGGCTAAATGCATGGATTTAACCGATTCAGTGAGGTACTCAATAGTCATGATGATGAATTTATATCCATTAGGTGATATTGGGTTGATCTTCCCAATCATGTATAAGCTCTAAATAGAACAAGTTATGGAAAATTCAAGGGTTGGATATCTTGGTATGGAACATGGATAATTTATCTTACTTTTAACTCTTATCACACCTCCTAACATAGTTAGAAGAGTCTTTTTCTATGGAGTGGATAGTAATAGCAACACCACTAAAGTGATGATCATATGATCCATCATAGGAATCTTTGATGAATACTTGGACATCAACTGAGGTTAGACATTCAAGAAGAATGACTTGAAGGGAATTGTGGTATAAGATAACATCAATTATGGCATACTTATAGGCATATTGCTTAAGGTTTTTACACTATTTTTGGTCAAACCATTAGGTAATATGCCATTTCTTAGAAAATACAAATATATCATTATATCAAGGATCAAGAGAAGGAGATAATTATATAAAAAATAATCTTGAAGAAATCTAGCTAGACTCTAAGAGCAAAGGCTCCCTAATTTTCCAAATGATGACCATGGATTTTTTTTCATCAAAATATATGAAGAACACAAGCTTATACTGAGAGGGGGGTGAATAGTATAAGATCACTTTTTAATTTCTTTCCAAATCAATATCAATTAATGTCCTTAATTGCAATAACCAAATATAGCAGTGTGCATTAATAACATAGATAGCAGTAGTAAGCAAGAGCACAAGTCACCGTAGATAATTGAGACACAAGATTTAACATGGTTACCCCAATGTGGGATACTCCACAAGTTGATCTCCTGATAATATTTCACACAAAAATATCCAATACAATTATTTCTTTGATTTGCTCAAAGCTAGGCAATAACAAGTTCACATAGAACTTGTCCAAATTTGAATAACAAGCTCACACATAACTTTTCCAAAGATGAATAACAAGCTCATATGAAACTTGTCCAAAGCTGAATAACAAGCTCACACATAACTTTTCCAAATCTGAATAACAAGCTCACATAGACATCATCCAAAACTGAATAACAAGCTCACATAGAAATTTTCCAAATACGCTCTAGAAATATCACCAAGAACTTGCCCAAAATTGCTCCAACAAGCTCACTAAGAACTTGTCCAAATATGCTCTAGCAAGCTCACCAAGAACTTTCCCAAAATTGCTCCAACAAGCTCACTAAGAACTTGTCCAAATCTGCTCTAGCAAGCTCACCAAGAACTTGCCCAAAATTGTACCAAATCTGTCCACAAATTTTCCCATAAATTTACTTGAAATTTACCCCAAAACTGTCCACAAATCTTTCTCAAAACTATCCCAAAACTGTCCACAAGGCTTTCTAAAAAGCTCAATCAATCATGCTCAAGTAGCACTCAAATATCATACACAAATCTATCAAGGCAAAGCTCAAAGATGAACTCAACAATGAATGGCAATGTACTCTTGAATGGATGAAAACAATGATCCACAATGATCTCAACTCAAATCAACTCATATAAGCATAAAGAGAATTGTTAGAGACTCAATATGTTCTAGGATCAATCTCAACTCAACTCATAGAAGCATAAAGAGAATTGTTAGAGACTCAATATGTTCTAGGATCAATATCAACTCAACTCAAGTCTTATAAAACCATAAAGAGAATTGTTAGAGATTCAATATATTCTTAAAATCAATCTCAACTAATCACCACAAGGAAAATTCTTCCTCACACAACCCTAGTCCAAGTATGTATCAACCAACTCAAATATTTCCAACAATGCTCAATTCCAAATCTCACATAACAATGATACTCATGTTCTTTCACAACCAATGGGATTCAACAACTATGCTTATAAAACATGATTTAAACACAAATCTTAATTCAGAAAACCTTGAAGCATTCAATCAACCACTTTCAAAAAGGAAACCAAAAACAATCCTTTTCCCTCTAATGATATTTCAAAAATAAACCACCATAAACAATCAATAGGAGAATGTGCCCATACCTTTTATGAAGATGAAGAAACCCCTTTGGAAAATCTGCCACACTCAACACACTTTGAAAAGAATAAAACAACCTTCACTTTAACCCTTTTATAAAAATAGAAATATCTCTTTATGTACACCTTATTTCTCATTCTAAATAAAATAATCAAATAGCCCTCGAAATAAGCTTTCCAACGATATATAATATGATATAATTCTAAAAGGAAAATCACTAGAAATATTTCCTTTTCACAACATGCATCACAAACCTTATCTCTCATAGGGCAACCTTAGAAAAATAAAATATTTTGAAAAATTAATAACTTGCCTTTAACCTCAGCAGGATTCGATCCCTTATCGCTGCCCCTACACCACTCAAACCATGCTTCCAACAACCACATGAGCCAACCGCTCATATAGAAACCAAGAGTGCAAGACCTCCTTCTTGCTTCCTTCGAACTTGCCCTCAAAAACCACATGCACAAAAGGTTATCCCTTTTTACATTACAAAAACCAACGTCGATGGGATTCAAACATCGAATCTACTAGCGCTTAAACACCTTATGCACCTTCCTCTTTCCACTAGGCCACAAGCGCCTACGGTGATAGGTAAGAAACCTCCTTTACCTTTGTTCCCTCTTCTCTTCATTGGTTTTCAAACGAATACGACACTTTTGCTCCCATAGCATTTTGAACGGATTATCTTCATCAAGGACTTAAGGAAAATAAAAATTTTAGTGGCATATTTATATATGCCCACCTTTTTCTTTTGACATCGGCTATGACTTAATATTATTTGCCTCCTCATTTTTGATGTTGACAATAATAAAATATTAATTTTAATTTTAATTTTAAATTTAAATTTTAAATGATTAAAATTTAAACTTAAATAGAACCTGTAAACTATAACACTTGATACTAAGTAGAAGTAGAAGCATCACTACCTCATAGATTTTCCATAAGGTCATAGATTTTCCATAGGCTCATGATTTTTTTTATAGTATTACATATTCACCATAGGGTCATAGATTCACCACAAATTCTTAGATTCACCATAGGAAGTACTATGTGGTGCTATCACTTCTTTACAATGCTTTTGACTATACCTATATAACAAAAAATACATACAAAGATCAAAGATAGCACATAGTAAGCTTAGAGTGTTTATTTTGGAAAAGACTAATAAATTTCCTTACTTAAAATGGATCAAACCCTTACTCTTCTTTCAAAAAGTTGAAATACTATAAATCTTAAAAGAATAATAAATGCCATAATGCAAAATAATTTAGAAAGATATGAGAAAAAACAAGCCAAAAAAACATATATCAAATGGATTTGAAAAGAAGAAGCAGATACATATACACATTATCCCTTTCTTGATGGATATTGATAAGGACTGCCCACCCATTTGATTTAAATATGAATTGTTATTTTGTGGTTATTTCTAAAATATTTCTTAGTGCTTTCAAACAATTCTTATCAAGCCCTTGATTGTTGAACATACTATTAACAATAGGAGCTCAAAACATTATTGTAGTCAACTTTTGAGATGAAAGAAATACTAATGCAAGAAGGATGTATGCCATAGGAATTTATATAGCATATTAGTGCATAGGGAATTCCCTACCAAAAGGCCTCCTCAAGAGGTTGTTTCACACCAATTCCAACCTCCTTGGGAAATCCACAGATTTTCATAGAGAGGGTGTGATGCAAGAGGTAAATTCCAATAAGGGAAGGTAATAATGAAAAATTTCCAAATAAAATACATGACAAAGATGATAGATGGATAAGATCCATGGAGATCCATGGATAATTGATAATTATAGGTAGATAAGAAGCAAAACTCTTGGCTTTGGTAGTGGTAAACCAAAATAACTATAGGAAATTAAAATCACTACAATGTAACGTATATAAGTTTATGATACTAATGTTTTTACACCTAAGTGGAAAAATTTCTAGAAGGAAATAGAAGTGTGATAATGGTGTTTCTATGGGATTATGGTAGTACTACACAGTCCTAGGGTACTAGTCTATTTTCATACCTTTAGAGGCATTAGTTATTTTTATAAGTATGGGTATGTTTATAATAATTAGAAATATCCTATCAAGCCCATTATAATGGAGGTATGTAATAACATTTTGTTAAGATTTTATAATCCCTAAATATTTTCCCACTTTTTACTTCAATTTTGGGCATGAATCCATTGAACTGGCTTAATTTTCTTAAAGGAATAATTCTAACACATTTAAACATGCAAAATTAGGTTTCTACAAGTCTATAATTATTTAAGAGGTTTTGACATTATTTCTTAGTATCACATAACATTATTGGAACAATTTTAATCACAAATGAAGAGTTATGACAAAGTACCTAAAATTTCATATAGAAAATACATCCTTTAAGATTAGGATTATGTTACATTTATTTCACTAATATTTGACTTAATAATTATTTAGGTTGACTAGTTTATATTTTTCCTCAACCATTTCACTGAATGAAGTACAATACGGATTCTTTAGCAATAAATTTTACAAAAATATTTCAATATATTCATGTATCTAATATTAGTTCATTTTCCAAACCGTTAAGTGTTTGGAAAATTTTTAGTTTATACATGCATGGATACAACTAAATTCATCAACACTTTTTATTAGAATTCATATATTTTGGATTAAAATTACAAGTATTAAATGTTAATATGCACTTTTCTTGAAAATCACTATGATAAGTACTTGATGTAATGCTATCATAACATTTTTACATATCTTGGCACATTGGATAATCTAATGTGTATATGTACTATCAAGTTTAATTATAGAAATTCTTAATAATATAAGAATTCTAACTATTTTAGTGGAATGTGTAAGAATATTATCATCAAATATTTTGTTTACCAAACCAAATAAATCCCATAATAGAATTCCCCATCTCAAATTCCTTCCTAGAATTTATGGCCCATCAATGGAGGTGTAGATGAACAAAAATACCAATTTAGAGGGATAAATATGAGTGTATATTCATCTTCATGCATGTCACACAAACATGTATTAATTGGTGATGAAAACACGATTGCATAATATTCATAGGGCCAAATATTTTTATACACTGAGAAAATTTATATCTAAGAGGATGCAACTATGTACATTCAATAATAATTTATCACTACTTGATATACACTAGTATACCCTTAAATAATAGTTTGCTAAATGTGACTATCCATGTGTGTATTGAAGTTTGTATACCTATTCCTCATGTTAATTCACACAAGTTTGAGTATCCAACAAATTCTCTAATTATCCCCCCTAAAAGTCCTAACTAAATTCCATTCAACCTTGTCAAACACATAATCCCTAATAGTATATACTTGAATACCATATATGGTGATGCATCTATAGGTTTGGTATCATAATGAATGACAAAATTAGATGTGTTCAACACAAAATATCTATTGGGATGATTTTTATTTTATTTCTATAATGCCTATATGTATTACTTTCCATAGTAGAATATTTTCAATATATTCATGATTCATTTTTTTGAGTTTCTAGAAACTTTTTTCTTCTTTTTTAGTTTCAAGTGACAATGGAACAATAATATAATTAATATCAACACTCTATTATATATCCATACCAAAACTATGAAGGATGCATAAAATATAAGTGACACTATTTGTTCATCAAGCATGGAGAAACTATAAGCTTTAAAGTAGGTTTTTAGATATGTACTTAGGTTTTGTAAAAAAATTAATTTCTATTTCATTTGAATTCTAAAAATAATTTAATATAAGTATGACATGGTATCCATTTTTGGCTCTTCATTAGATCTTAAAACACTCATTGCAATAAGAAGTATATACATAGTTAACGTATTGGATAAAGTGATAGCATCCTAGTAGAATATAGAAGTATTCCTTGATTTAATAAATCTATGAATTAGCTATTATAGAATTAATAATAGTAGCTTAGTGACCTATATAATTTTCCTTCACTTATATTAAGATCGTCAACCTTAAAATCAAGCATTTTAGAAATTAACCAAACTCATTATCAAATGAAATTGAGCAGGCCTACTAATTATTTTACAAAATATTGAACTATAATTATAATCCCTTCATAGGTCTTAGGTGTATACCAATTGGTTCAACCAAACCCCATAAGGGGGGTAGAGGTCCAAGGTTTAAATATTGGGTCTTGGTGAACTGAACGCTTGTCCCTTTCCTGGTGCTTTCAATGGCGTAAATGATTTAAAATGATTGTGGCATGGTGATCATATGGGTGGACTGCACGAAGAAATCTGTGGTGAAATATGGGGTGGACAACGTAGAATATTGTGGTGGCCATAAAAGTTGGACAACCTACCTAGATTCGCGGTGGTTACCAATTCCACCATGTAAATTTTAAATAAGAATAATAATAATAATCCCTTTACTCTTGTGGAAATAAAGTAGAAGTATAGTTCATAATATAACCCAATATTTCATACTTAACAACACATTTGAAAATCCACTTCTCTTTGTATATGCCCTTAGTAGACATAGTTGGGGTTATGTAGAGTGGTGAATATTCACAAATTTGATGAATATTAGGATTTCCAAAATTGGAAATTTACAAATATGAGGACCCTCGACATCAGCCCATTCACCTAAAATTTATAGGACCAAGTTGTTCTTAGGGTCAATTCACCATAATATATATCCAAACATAGTCATATTTGTACTCGTTGGAAATATCTTTTTTATCCTGATCTAATGGTGGTATTTGTATGAATTTATAAGGTGATTTGATAGCTCAAAATATACCCCAAATATGATCTTACATTTTAGGTATTTAAATGCCCCAACGTTTGGTGTGAAGATGATTTATTTGATTTGCTTAGGATTCACCTTGATTCACCTTGCTTTCGATTAGTATTTACTATTTTTTTGCACGTACATTTCGATTCCAACCCCTTATGCATAACCTTGGACATAGCTATGTCAAAGTAACTTATATTTTGGAGAGCATAAAGAACACAAAATAATAGGTACAAAATTTATCCATATCAATAATTAATATGGTTTGATTCTAAATACGCATGATGTTCATTTAAGTATAAAGGTTCATAAAATGGGATTTTCCATCAACCATATAACACCTAGCCATATTCAAGATATATAACACATAGAACTATATTTTGGAATAAAATCCATTTTACCAAAAAGTATTTTAAGATCAGAAATATTAGTATTCATTTGTTAAAAATGAATATTTTTCTTTTAAAATAAAGCTTAGTAACGAGTTCTAGTAATACCAAAAATTATTTTCTAAAATATTTAATACATGTACTCATACCTACATCATGATACCTCTTCAAATTGAAATTAAACAATTTAAATAATAGGTAAAGGTAAATGCATGGCACGTGAGGGTTTTTTTTAGAATGCCCACATAGAATTGGAGGGTCTCTATATTTAAAAATTTTATTGTCAATATTTATCTAGAATTTAGCCCCAAAACTCCTATAGATAAAGTTTCACTTTTTTCATTTTCAGTTCCAATAATTTTCACACAAAGTAATGTGATGCAAATAAAGATAACAAAAGTTACTATGACCTAATTCTCAATAATTCATTATAACTATAGATTCGATATTGAAAAATATAATATTTTCAAATATGGTTGATGAGAAAGTAATAGATTTAATATTGAAAAACAAAATCCATGTAAGTATTTTTCACATATAGTTGATGAGAAAGTAATTTTTTTTTTCAACTTCTATTTCATACCATGCTCCTACAATTCCTAGATGCTAATAAATCAAACAAAATACATAACCTAATAAATTCATAAAAATCAAAACTAACATATGATTGATGAGAAAGAAGACTTTTTTCACATTCTATTTCATACCATGCTCCTAAGATGTCTACATGCAAATAAATCAAATAAAGATATAACCTAATAAATTCATGCAAATCAAAACTAGAAAAGACATATCCTAATAAATTCATGCAAATCAAAACTAGAAGCTTGAAAATGCTACTTTGTATCTTAGAAACTCTTCCCTTCTATCCAACTATAGTGCATGTTTCCAACATTTTTTTTAAATCCTAAAATCCAAGACAAGGGTACCATTGATCCCACCGTAAGCCACCACTAGACATTATTAGCACGATAAAAATAATTTTACTCAAGGGTTTTGCATGGCCACAAGAATGTGACATATTGGATTGGTAGAAGATGAAAAATATATCAATTTTTCCCCACTCTCATATCTATTCTCCATTAAAGAAAACAAAAAATAAGGTGTTAGTAAACATTTCATATGCCACAAAAGGGGATTTTTCCTAACCCTTATTTAGGTATCCTATCTCTTTTCATCCATATCAAATTTATGCTAATCAAAATGTGTGACAAGGGTAGTTCCACATGCTTCCTCCCTTCCTATCACTAAGTAAAAAAGGTATTTCATAAAACTTAAACCTTGTTAGTCTAACATGAACATATGGCAAGGATTGCATCTGTTTTCCAAGAATGCAAAACTAAAAATAGCTCAACCATACAAGTGATGATAATTACATAAGTTAAATAACTAATACAATTTTAAAATAAATGCAATATCAACATATCATATTCCACAATCAATATTTATAATACATTGTAAATAATATGCCTTGTTAATTCAACATATTTATTATTATATAATGATTCCATTATGTGGTATATATATCAATGATTGGTAGACATCTATAATGTCCTCCTCCATGATACCCTTAGTCATTTGATCTAGTAGAGGATAACACTACTAGACACTTAAAACAAGTAAATGATAGTAAGTGTATCTTTATAAATTAATAAATAAATGACTAATATTACCAAATAAATAAAAAGTCCTATTTTTTTATCTAAGCATATTATACCAAGTCATTACTGTCAAATCATATATTATTTAAACTAAAACAAAAAAAAAATAATAATAGATATAATTTTAAAAAAATAATATGTGACATATTATAATTACAAACATCTAAAGAACATTAGATTCAATGATTGAATATATGATAATCCTATTCTACATCTTTTTAGCCAGGTTTTATCATTATATTACCAAAATAAAATCCTAGACATTAAATTTTGTTCTACCTAGTCCATGAGGGTTATATGGATTGGTAAGTACTTTTCTGGCCAGGTACTTAACAAGAAGACACCTAGGTTCAAACCTCAAGGATAGCATATTTGTAAAGGTAATGGATAGCATGCTCAAGGATAGCCTATTTGTAAAGGTAATGGATAGCATTTTTATAAAGGTAATAGTCTAATTTGAATATTTTGAGTGCGTGTTAAACTAATTATGATGGTATGAATCTTGAGTGGCCAATGGTCTCCTTCACATTGGGTCAACAATAACAAGGTGGAATATGTTTTGTGGGAGCAACCTCTGTTGTTTGAACCCTACACTTGTCAATTATTAAAAATAGTGTGGTTGTGACCAACTCTCCCGTATAACCAAAAAAAATATTTGCTCCACCTAGTCAAACCAAAGCCTAAACTTTTGATTGGATTGACAAAATTCTCTTCCATGTAAGCATGATGTTGGAAATGTTTTATTGACTCCTTTGGCAATGCTTTTTTTTTTTTAATTAATGGTTTTCTATGGATGGATGGTGGCTTTTGGATTTGTAAGGAGTGGAATCTAAGTAGTGGTTTGGTGGTTTAGCAAGTAGATCATAGATGGATGATTTTTCAAAGGTGGTGTGTATGATATTATATAGTGGTAGATTGTATAATGATTTTCTCCTTATTATATATATTATAGCTTTTGTAGGAATCTAGTAAGGTCTTAACATAGAGTTGATATTGGTTGAAACAATTTTAACCCTATAATAATCTATATTATTTATAAATTTATTCTTTTGAATCAATTTAACACTTAAATACTAAATGTCATTTTAAACAATCTAGGTTAAAAAATGGTCTATATAATAAATTGAATTTGAATGAATAATTTTAATTTTAATTTTTAAATTTCATATATATATAAAAAGGATAAATACAAGGTTTTTTTTAAAGATTAGTAAATATTTATTGGAGGCATTTTCCCATTATCTCAACCTAGATCTTTGAATAAAAACCCAAAAAATATACCAATTTCATATCTCACAAAAACAATTTTTAAAAATTTAAATAATAATTAAACCAAACTTCAATATCAAATTGACCATGCCATATATATTTTTTCCAATTCTTTTTATATTTTAACTTATTATTATTCTTTTTAACTTATTAAATTTATTTAGTTGGTTAAAACACTACTAAATAAAACCCTCCTAAAAACAGGTGAGTGCGTAATACCTACTAGTATTAAAAGTAGGCGAGTGCGTAATACCTACTAGTATTAAAAAAGGCGAGTGCGTAATACCTACAAGTATTAAAAGTAGGCGAGTGCGTAATACCTACAAGTAATACCTAAAAAAAGGCGAGTTCTTGGATGTTCAAAATAATTAAGCTACAAGTAATTCCTAAAAAAGGCGAGTTGTTGGATGTTCAAAATAATTAAGTTGTTTAGGTGCAGATTGTAATTGATTTTTTATTTGCATCTTCCTGCAGCATACTCTATTACGAGGCCACCATTATCAAAGCTGTTACAAACTCTGGAATCCCATCATAGACATTGACGTCGCTTTCGATGTCATGATAAATTAGAAGGCCCCCACTAAAACTCAACATTCAGAGCAACAACTATAAGCCACGGATGTAGGCCACCAGTGCCATTGCAAGTGACATACAGCCATTGATTGAGCTTAGGTTTTCCAAACAAGCCAAGGACTGTCTTTATCTGTGCTCATATGGGGTCTTTTGAGCCAGTTATTTTTCAATTTTAGCAAAACTCAAGTAAAGTAATAAACATATTTGCAGGCATAAGAACGGACAAACCCAGCCGAAGCCAATTGAACCCATCAACACAACTCAGCTCATAATTGAAGAACAAGGTTTTCAATTCCATTAGAAATCTTCACTGTTCTGGGTCAGTTGTCATGACAAAACTCTACGAAGAACATGATAATGAATTCATTAAATTAACTCTGGCTGCTTCTTTGAACCACTTCTTCGTCTCTTCTCAGCCCTCTTTAACCCTGTGGATCCCACTTTCATGGAATGGAAGCATCAAGGCCACATACACCCCTACAATTTGACAATCTTCGAGAAGAAGAAGAAAGAGACAAAGAAAGAGAAGGTAGACATGCGTTTGTCGTGTTCGTTTAAAAAAGGTTTTCCATTGTGAAATTTAATGACGATAGAGATATGGCAGTATCCGTAGATAGAGACTGATTGTCTCATGTCCCTCATCTTGATTACTAGAAATTCCACAAGAAAGCCACAACCACCCATCAATTGCTATTAGAATTATGCAATCAATACATGTTCTCTGCATGCGCTACAGTTTAGATGTCACAGTGAGGTTGACTTGAGATTATGGGTAATATTTTTTTAACAGACATTTTTCTTACGAGCCCATGTGATTTCCAACCCTAGTGGAGTATTTTAAGCTGGTCAAATTTTAATTGCATTGAATAAATATTCGGTGGAAAGACAGAAGGGGTTCCATCAAAGACAGAGCGTAACTTGACGTAACGTAAAGGTCAAAATTGCAATCGAATCCAGCTTGACATCCAGCTGAATCTATTCATTATATTATTGTCGGCGTTAAAATACTATTTTTTTATGTACGCATTAGTCATTTTTCTGAGACGTATTGTGTCTCATTTCGTACCTCAATCATGACCTCCCTTCTGAACTAGCTGCATAATTTTCTCTGGTTAAGACGTTTGTGGTGAAGGCGAAAGTTAACGATTGGAGTCCATGGTGTTATAATTTTTAATGTAAACATATATAATAATTATAAAAATTAGGTTATTTATTATTATTTTAAAAACATTAAAAATAATAATAATAAAATATTATTTTATTTTTATTTATTTAAATTATAATATTAAATTTAAGTATCTTCATAATAAATGTTTAAACGAAACAAACACTTATTAATCTATTTAACCCTCACTAACTAATCACTACTAGAAAACTCCGATCTTAAATACCATGAGGGCCCAATATCTCAATAGCACCGGAAATCCGCTGCCCCGACACTACCTTACATCGTCAATTGGCAACGTAAACCCAGGTGGGAATATTTGATCCCAGGGAACCATCACAAGGACGGTCAGAGGGGGGAACGTAGACGACTGTCCAGCAGACTGCAACCCCTATTCTCTGCCGCCCGCCTCGCCCGCTCTAAAATTACCCCTGGAAGGGATAGATTCTCATTCATTCAGTAGAACAAACTTTAATGTTTTAATTTTAATTTTTGTATGGTTTTTTTTAGCTAAATGTATTTTTGATTAAGACTAAGCTAGTTCTTTTTTATTTTTTATTTTTTTTTTATTTTTTGTGCTAATAAAAAATATAATCTAAATCCTAAATGCTAGAGATTGGAGGCAAAAGAACTTGTTTCTACCACAAAGATAAGAGCACCAACAGTTTACAAAAGCATTTTCAGTGCTATCACCTATCGATGGTGCTATCATTTAACCTACAAAATAGTTAGAAAAAGATAAAGTCGGTGGATAGAGAGATCTATCTAAATTGATATAAGACTTTAGAATTTCTTGAAAAATAATTCTGCACCTATTTAGATATATAAAAATGATAAAATTATAGAATGTCTAAAATAAATTCCAAGTGGTGTTGTGTTCTAATAGCACTACCGACATAGTTTGTCATTTTTTCCCTCTATAAACTAGACATTGATAGTACCACTAACTACAAACTAACATCAATTCCACTTATGAGACTAGAACAAAAAGATTAAATGTAAAATAAGTAAGACTATAATAGTTATGATGAAGGCCTCTAACTTGGGAGTACAAAGGCCCTAATAAATAGTAGAAAATATAGATTTACTTGTTTGAAATGAAGAGTAAATGAAAAATAAGAGATTAACTAAATGAATGTGCAAGATATAATATTAGTTTTAAATGTGTAGACACCAAAACAGCACCAATCCGATTATGTGACTGCAAACACTGATCGCTTTGACACACACAGCCCCAAGGGCAGCCCCCAGAGGTCAAACAATGGTCCTAACCACTCTCACAGTAGTTTTGAAAGGTCAGAGATCAATTTGGCACATTCAGGCACTTTGCTCAGTATCCGTCCCACCCTGGGATGAATTCAAAATGGGATTCGCCCCACCCAAGGACGAATTCTGAATTCGCTCCGGGGTGGGGCGAATTGCAGGTTTGACGGGCAAAAAGTCAAATCTTGACAAATGGCAGCTCAGGTCCACCACCCAATGCTTCCTTCATCGCATGGGAGTATGGGTGAGCATTTTCAAGCGTTAGAGGCATCTATAAGGTCAGTCATGGAGTCCCTATTCAGGGAGGAATCTCCTTCCCCCTAGGGAGGCATGATTGCCAAGTGGCGCCTCTGCATGCCCATTTCAAGAGACCTCCAGGTCTATAAATTGGTGAGTTTCCTCACCCCAAAATATGGAGAGAAGTAGCATTTTAGAGCAACGAAGTGTTGTCATTTTATTTACACATCTCATACCTTTTGGATTTGCGCCTTTCACATCCTTGATCTCCTTTAGAAGGGAGGTCATTGGGTGACTATTGGGAGGACAAATCTTGATCCCAAAACCTGAAATTTGGCCACAATATCCCACCAAATTTGCCGAAAATACCACACAAGAGGTTTTGAACCCATCCCAAGTGGATTGGTGTCGAAATCAAGCCTCAAACGGTGGGCGGCCTGCCCCATGGGCGCCCCCTCCCACATTGCCACAATCCTAATCGCACCCTTTCGGAGCGATGGGAATTCCATGGCAGATTTGCTTTCTTTCATTTTTGCATTCAATTCTATGATGTTTAGATAGGTTGTCATTTGAATTTCGTCTCCTTTTGAGCAATTTTGATCATATTTCTAGCTTTGCTTGCTTTTACTAACCTACAGGTAGCATTATCAAATTCCTATTGATGGAGGCCAAATTGGGAAAATCTGACCATCTGGGTCTTCCCAAAATGCCCCCAATTAGCTAATCCCAAGTTTGCAGGTCTTTTGGAGCTCCAGAGGTAGGACATTGGGACAGTATCTTTTCGGCATTTTGTTGTAGGTGAATTCGTCCCGCCCCGGAGAGAATTCAAATTGGTGAGGAATTTTCTGACTATTCTTTTTGCAGAACCTTCTTGGTGATATCCTGATGCCCCTGTCAAATTTTCATAGCATTTGGATCTATTTTAGTCATAGTTTAATTCATTTTTCTTATTTACTTATCGTAGGCTTGGGGATTGCATGCTTTGTTTCATCCGCAGGTGCTACTGACCATTTCTTGTTCCTTTGAACATAGGGTTCGGACATCGGAGGAGCAGCGAGGAGTCAAGACTCATCATTCCAAGTGGCGACGATGTTTTGGTCCACCCATTTTACATGTGGGCACGCGGAAGAAGGAAAGGCGCCCATGGATGTAACAAGAGCTCATGCTTAAACGCTCCTAGCCCTTGGAAGGGGAGGATGCATATTGTAACCGAGTTTGAAACACATTAATAAAAAGGGCTGTCTTCTTTATTCTCATTTGTTTCATTTCGATTCGATCATGCTTTTCCCTCTTTTCATGCATTTTCAAGTTTTTAGGATTTAGCGCTAAGTTCGGTTTCTTCGTTTGCATTCCGCATATTCGCTTTCCTTTTTGCTTCCGTATCCTCGTGATTTCAGTGGTGATCACGGTGGGACCTTGTCCTCTATTTTTAAGATCAGATATCTGATCCAAACTTGGTTTTTTTTTGCTTGCAGGTACCGCGTTTTCATACGCTGACTGCTGTTCGTTCCAACAAAGGGCGAATGCAGAGCTGTAATTCGTCTCACCCAGGGACGAATGGGAATTCGCCCCACCCTATGATGAATACAATACTGTAATTCGTTCCACCCCAGGATGAATTCCAGCCTATGAGGTTTTCGGCAGAAACTCAGAACCGACGGATGCGGGCAGAGAAGAGGTAAGGATTCTGCATTTTTCTCTGTCATTTTCTGTTCAGTGTTTCTGTTTTGGATTACTTGTTTGCTTAGGGAAAGTTTTCCTTTTGCTGTTTGCTTGTTTCCTTTTGCAAAATAAAAAGAACCCCACACACCACGTGGCAACTTAAAAACCAAGGCGTTGGTCATAAAACCCCAGCCCTTGATCAAGACCAACGGTGGATTTCATCACCACCTTGGCTTGAATTTTGCATTCATACACCCCGATCGCTACTGTTGCTAGACGTAAATCCTGATGAAAGCTGACCGAGTGTAGTTGGGGTGATTCCCAGCACGCGAGGATAAGTCTTCTATGGTAGGTGTCATAAATAGAGTGATTCCCCTTCCGTACCGCCTATGTTCCACGTACCATCTGCTCTCACGTACCTATAGTTTCCCTCACGTAAGGGCGGGTATATAGAGAGGTTGGTATATCGGTCTGGCAATGGTATATCGAAGGGGCGACCAATTTTGGGAGCCATAAGAGCCTTCATTTTGCATTTAAACGTTCTTTACAAAAACCTTCAAAAACAACAACAAAACACACTAAACCAGTTTTAGGACACACTTTCAACCTTTAAACGAGATAATCACCGCTTGTGTATGTGTGTGATCTTTTCTATTTTGTGTAGCATAAAAATCAAAAAAATCATAAACAAAAGACAAAAATTTATGCATTTTGTAGAGAAGTATCACAATGGTGTTCACCCGTAGCCAAGCCCAATCATGGGCGGATGCTATGGGGAAGTATCCAAGGAGGGGCACAAGTCACCTCCGCTACAGCCCTAAGGACTTGGCCATACCACCTTGGCGGCTCGACACACAAGGGAGTCCCCTTCATGCCCTGACGAAGGTGGAATTATAGGGGCACCCCTTCTAGGGGCACTCCTTGCTAGCACAAAACCCAGCACACACCCTTTCAGGAGGGGTACACCCATAGGAGAGCTCCCTTAGACACTAGCTATAAGTGGCCACCGTGCGATGAAGCGCTAGAATGGCAAGGGGTCCATAAGGGGGGGCCACATGATTATGCCATCCCTCCTACACCCCGCATCACTATTAGCAACAACCGATCAAATCCAGAGCGCACGGCTCTTCAGGTAGGGCGATCCAACTCCGTCTGTACCTTTTTCACTTATGAAAGAGAGCACGAGGAAGACCCCTACCTTCCTCGAGAGCAATATACAGCATGGGAGCAATGCGCTTCCGCACCTGCTAGCTATCAGGATCACGTACTGAGGCCAAAGCCTCGAGGAAATGCTGCTCCCCTCAATGAAGGGAGGCGGCCTATAGAGATCTCGGATCATCACGACCGAGATAGATATGCCGGAGAGGCATCTAGCCCTTCTAGACATGAGATGATGGGACAAACTATCTTAGAATTTTCCAAACATGTCACCCGTCGGGCGCAACTCACGCAACTTGAGCTAGAGTGACTACAGTTAGAGGAACTATACCATATTAACAAAGAGCACATGCAGCTCCTGAAGGATGAGTTGTTCCAACACACTATGCAGGAGAGGACTCCAACCCCTCACACGCATAATACAAAACATTATGAGAGGCACAACCCCTGGGTGCGAGACAAGTCTCCGCGACCTTATCAAGCACTGCACCCTCGATGCCTCCTAGACATGAGCGGGAGGCCACTCCTATAACCAATGATGGGCGCCTTCTTCAGGCACCCACCCAAGTTTATGGGCCACCCTTAGAAATTCCTCAAGAAGCCTCTGAGGAATCAGAGCGAGAAGAAGAGCGGGATGAAATGCCCTACCAAGGCATGGGGGGTGCCATCCGGCTACCCCTCCATGGGCCTCAAGTTCCCTACAAACCACAACAGGGACAAACCAATGAGGAGGAGCTCAAATCCCCCGATACATGCAATGCACTGCTAGAGCACTTAGAGTCGATAGAGACCAAGATTTTGGGGCCCCAAAAGCCCAACTTACATGAGGCTCCTTTCGAAGGGGATCAACCTCTGATCATAGCGCTACCCAATGACGGAGTCTTCCATGTCTCAGAATCGCCAGATTTTGATGAGCTTGACTCACTGGCCAAAGATGAGGATGAAACAGAGATGGCCGACATCAATCACATGCAACAACATCCACACCCCATGGATACTGATGACGCACTTCAATAGTTAAACATAAGGCTAGGGCATGAGTGGCGCGTTAACCCAGTGCAGTGGGACCAAGCGTTACATCCGCCACTTTGGGCATACAGAGATCAACTTCCGCCCAGAGATCCCATAGCAATATCAGTGCTGAAGGCGGACCCTATCCTCCTCTCCGTGCATAGGGCCGATCCATTCATGCCAATACCTCCAGAGCTAGATCTGGAGCACAAAGATCATCAAGCTGGGGGTACCTCTATCCCTTGAAGAGCCATAGTTCAACCCAAAAAGCTCCAAGGATTCCTGTAATCGCTTGGTCAACCCAAAATGCTCCAAGGATTCCCGTAATCACTTGGTCAACCCAAAAAGCTCCAAGGATTTAATCGCTTGGTCAACCCAAAATGCTCCAAGGATTCCTACAATCGCTTGGTCAATCCCAAAATGCTCCAAGGATTCCTACAATCGCTTGGTCAATCCCAAAATGCTCCAAGGATTCCTACAATCGCTTGGTCAATCCCAAAATGCTCCAAGGATTCCTACAATCGCTTGGTCAATCCCAAAATGCTCCAAGGATTCCTACAATCGCTTGGTCAATCCCAAAATGCTCCAAGGATTCCTACAATCGCTTGGTCAATCCCAAAATGCTCCAAGGATTCCTACAATCGCTTGGTCAATCCCAAAATGCTCCAAGGATTCCTACAATCGCTTGGTCAATCCCAAAAAGCTCCAAGGATTCCCACAATCGCTTGGTCAAAAATAAGAAAATTCAAAAATAGTAAAATCATCAAAAACAACAAAAATTTGCATCTCATTTCCAGGCATGCTCAAATTCATCAATAGAGAGCTCTTCTCGCATCTCATCTTCATATTCACAAAAATCAATCCATCAAAAATACAAAAATATGTAGCTGCATTAAGCATCGCATCCATACATTGCATATTTGTGGTCTTACAGGTCAAAGGCACCATAGACTGTAATTACTCCGCTAGTCCATCTTGTTCCACATTTCTCCATTTTATAAGCAGTCCAAAAAAAAAAAAAATAAAAATGCCATTCACTGCTTTTTACCACACCAGAGTCAGTGGTCTTCTAATGTATCAAGAGTTTTCGTCTTTTAGTCATCATGTAGCTTTCTAGCCACATACTATACCAAGTCAGACAGATTTTACGAAGGTAGAGTTCTACTTGGATCACACCTTGTTACGTAGCATCCCAACACAAATTAAAACACATAAAAATTCCCAAGTTGTGTGAATGAAAGATGAAACCTGCACAAGCAATCCAGGTCACCATAAGCGAAACGGTTATCTTGCTCATCCCCCTATGCGAATGACCCCAAGAATGCTCGAGAGTTGGCAAAAGGACAAGCATCTTCCCTACCCAATTCCCCAAGAATCCCAAGTTCTCAAAAAGTTGCAAACATCAAAATTTTGCAAAAAGTCAAAACTCCAAAAATTTGACATCACCACCAGAGTGCATACATCAAAAGGCACATACAATAGTGATTCTTATCACTCGAAATCCAAATCCCTTGCTCAAAAGAAAAATATATAAAAATAAACAATGATTTTTATCACTACAAACGAGCAAGTATCCCAATACAATTGAAGAAAAGAAGGGAGTCGAACTTGAATCCCTGGAACTCTCAACATTCCGACAGGTCATGAGGCAAACCTCAGTAGCAGATTAATCTGACTAAATACAACAAAGGAGTTAGTGGAGCTAATTAGGTGATCCTCGATACAAGTTTGGTTGACAGCCTATCTGGAACTGGCGGTATCCTAACAAATACCACATAAATGAACTCAATTGCACACACAGGGATGTGAAATAGCTTGGTCAAAGACAAGTCCGATTCATACCTTGTTCAAAAGTCTTGTAAGATAAAGTACAGTCATGGCTAGTGAGTTAAAACCGTCTGAGTCTCAGAAAACCTTAGCTACATTTCTAAACCAACTGCGCTATCTTTCATCCTCGCATTGCCACAAGCAATCGCCTAGGACAAAAAGCCACAAAGTTCTAAACAGTCTATGGTGCCCTCGCCAAACAACACAAATTCAATTCATCCATTCCATTTTGCATATCACATATAAATTAAGAAACATTTGCATTCATCATAACATATGCATCCATCAAAATAAATTAACATGCATACATCCATACTCATCACTCATCATGCATAAAATCAAATCATCACTCGCATAAACAAAATAAAGTCATCTGTATATATCATCAAAAATTAAAAAAAACAACAAAAATTGAACAAAAATGCACCAAAATAGCTAATAAACTTGCCCGATGAGAGTGCTTTGGCACTTGACATTCCAGGCATGCAAAATAGATGTCGGGGTCACAAATCCTCGCTATCCTATTCCCTAAGAAGGCTACCATAGCCAGACCGCTCCACGGGAAGATGAATTTTTGAGAATTTCATCCCCAAATGGCATCAACAAAAGGGTCAAAAACCCACCCAAAAATAGTAATAACATTGTCGAACGAAGGCGCCTTCATCACTGACATTCTTGGCATCCAAAACAGACATTGGGGTTACAAATTGTCACTATCCTACTCCCTAAGAAGGCTACCATAGCCGGACCGCTCCACGGGAGGACGGATTTTTGCCAATTTCAGCTCCAAAAAGCGTCGCAAAAAGGGTTACCACCCACCAAAAATAGGTCTAAATGTCGAAAAACTGCACACGCTTAACGCTACACCATCTAAAGGCACCCTTGCACAAGTCATCTTGGGTCAAGTGACTCATCGCTTTTCTCATGAAGGTCATTCCCTCATCGATTCGTCGCTTGAGGGGGTAGTCACACTTAGTCACCAATCAACAAGCACACACCCAATTAAGGAAAATGACATGCATTCAAAGAATCATTGATAAAGACAATTACACTCCTGCTTGGGGCAGTAAACAAGCAATAATCACAATCTGATCAAATCACTTGGCATTTCGTGAATCATGAACTCAAGGTTCTCACAGACAAAAGGTTGCGCCCTTTGCCTATTCATGACCGATCAATGTCCAAGATCAAGTAACACCTCACCAAAAAAGGTTAACACTTGAATTGAGTTCCTTCGCTCGTCAGAAGCAAGGATTCAAGAATGCATGCCCTTTCCATACTTGGGGCATCAAAAGTTGGTTAGGTTACTGAGAAACCCTAATCATTAATGCTTTGGTTATCTATTTTTGCTTGGCATTGCGCCATGCACAACGCATCCCAAAAAGGGGCATCTGTAGACACCAAAACAACACCAATCCGATTATGTGACTACAAACACTGATCGCTTTGACACACACAGCCCCAAGGGCAGCCCCTAGAGGTCAAACAGTGGTCCTAACCACTCTCACAGTAGTTTTGAAAGGTCAGAGATCAATTTGGCACATTCAGGCACTTTGCTCAGTATCCATCCCACCCTGGGATGAATTCAAATTGGGATTCGCCCCACCCAGGGACGAATTCTGAATTCGCTCCAGGGTGGGGCGAATTGTAGGTTTGATGGGCAAAAAGTCAAATCTTGACAAATGGCAGCTCAGGTCCGCCACCCAACGCTTCCTTCATCGCATGGGAGTATGGGTGAGCGTTTTCAAGCGTTAGAGGCATCTGTAAGGTCATTCATGGAGTCCCTATTCAGGGAGGAATCTCCTTCCCCTGGGGAGGCATGATTGCCAAGTGGCGCCTCTGCATGCCCATTTCAAGAGACCTCCAGGTCTATAAATTGGTGAGTTTCCTCACCCCAAAATATGGAGAGAAGTAGCATTTTAGAGCAACGAAGTGCTGTCATTTTATTTACACATCTCATACCTTTTGGATTTGCGCCTTTCACATCCTTGATCTCCTTTAGAAGGGAGGTCATTGGGTGACTATTGGGAGGACAAATCTCGATTCCAAAACCCGACATTTGGCCACAATATCCCACCAAATTTTCTGACAATACCACACAAGAGGTTTTGAACCCATCCCAAGTGGATTGGTGTCAAAATCAAGCCTCAAACGACGGGCGGCCTGCCCCATGGGCGCCCCCTCCCACATTGCCACAATCCTAATCGCCCCCTTTCGAAGTGATGGGAATTCCATGGTAGATTTGCTTTCTTTCATTTTTGCATTCAATTCTATGATGTTTAGATAGGTTGTCATTTGAATTTCGTCTCCTTTTGAGCAATTTTGATCATATTTCTAGCTTTGTTCGCTTTTACTAACCTACAGGTAGCATCATCAAATTCCCATTGATGGAGGCCAAATTGGGAAAATCTGACCATCTGGGTCTTCCCAAAATGCCCCCAATTAGCTAATCCCAAGTTTGTAGGTCTTTTGGAGCTCCAGAGGTAGGACATTGGGATAGTATATTTTTAGCATTTTGTTGTAGGTGAATTCGTCCCGCCCCGGAGCGAATTCAAATTGGTGAGGAATTTTCTGACTGTTCTTTTTGCAGAACCTTCCTGGTGATATCTTGATGCCCCTGTCAAATTTTCATAGCATTTGGATCTGTTTTGATATCAGTTTAATTCATTTTTCTTATTTACTTATCGTAGGCTTGGGGATTGCATGCTTTGTTTCATCCGTAGGTGCTACTGACCGTTTCTTGTTCCTTTGAACGTAGGGTTCGGACATCAGAGGAGCAGCGAGGAGTCAAGACTCATCATTCCAAGCGACGGCGATGTTTTGGTCCACCCATTTTACATGTGGGCACGCGAAAGAAGGAAAGGCGCCCATGGATGTAACAAGAGCTCATGCTTAAACGCTCCTAGCCCTTGGAAGGGGAGGATGCATATTGTAACCGAGTTTGAAACACATTAATAAAAAGGGCTGTCTTCTTTATTCTCATTTGTTTCATTTCGATTCGATCATGCTTTTCCCTCTTTTCATGCATTTTCAAGTTTTTAGGATTTAGCGCTAAGTTCAGTTTCTTCGTTTGCATTCCGCATATTCGCTTTCCTTTTTGCTTCCGTATCCTCGTGCTCTAAAAATGCAATAAGATAAAGCTTAAAACTACAAGGACAAGGGAAAACAAAAATGAAATAATGAAAAAGAGCATAACCTAAAATACAAGGTTATTTTCCTAAAGTTGGAAGCTTGTTGAAAGTTTGCTAGCTAGCTTGTTGAATTCTTGAGTTTGTGGGATTAATACTTGAAAAAAATATATCAGACTTAAATGGATATTTTCTTGGATACTTGGATACTTGGGTGAACAAGAGCTTGAATGCTTACAAGGATGAATTTTAAAAATTAAGGCAAGATTTTGGCATAATCTTGCCATGCAAAATGACAAATGGATATAATTATAGAGATATTTTGATATAATTTTGCTACTAAAAAATTATTGATGAAATTATTTACTAATTGCTGGTTTTATAGGCAACCATGGCTTTTTGGGGGAAGAATTGCACTGAACATGAAAACATTGGAGATGGGAAGAATTTCTAAAGGGATCAAGAAGATACTAATGAAAGAACATGAGAATGACAACTATTGGGCTTGGGATTCCTTCCAAGAGATATAAATAAAATTATGGATATTTGGTTCATTAATGGCAAGTGACTTGAGAGAGACAAGAAGTCATTTTTTTGTTTTGGCACAAGATAGTCAAAAGCACCACCAATGTGTTTGTGTTGGTACTTCTTCCTCATGACCATTGAAGGTCAAAATGGGAAGGAAAGGTCAATATTGAAAGGTTTTACAAAAGTACCACTAAGTTCTGATAGTGTCATCAGTGTTATCACTCGTTCCCTAATGCTTTTGCTTTTGGAGCAATAAATACTCCAAATTTTGGTACAAGAAAGTTTGATTTGATATGAAATATTGAAAGGTTGATTGATGAAGAGATTATTAAGCTTGAAGATTAGCCATACACATAAAATTTGGTGTCTATTTTTACCCCTTATTGATGTATTTATTGCAAATAAATGGGTCAAAAAGTGACATAGAAACCTATTTTTTTTGTTGAGTAATTATACACATCCGCCATGGGGATTGAACCCGGATCACATCACCGAATTGAAACCCCAATTTTGAGATTAAAAACATTTATTTTGCTTATGGTCAATTATGCTAGATGATTTATGTTGTGATTTTTTATTAGAAGTGATAGTAAAATTTATGTTTTGGATAACATTAAATGTTGTCATGCCCCCACGTACCCCCTCAAGTTTCAAAGGGAAAAATAAGTTGGATTGAGAAAATTTGACTTGATTATGATCCATATTGATGTAGTGATGAACGATTGAGATAGAGGTTTGATTTGGATTAATATAAGGATGCAATGTGATTTAAAGTTAAAGATTTATTTATTCTTGAAGGGTGTTCCATTATAGTATAGAAGGGATGCCATTATGGCTAAAGGTTTATTTGAGGATAAACATTTAGACTTTGAAGTCAATGGTTGAGGCTAAATGCATGGCTTCAATCGATTTAGTGAGGTACTCAATAGTCATGATGATGAATTTATATCCATTAGGTGATATTGGGTTGATCTTCCAAATCATGTCTAAGCCCTAAATAGAATAAGTTATGGAAAATTCAAGGGTTCAAGATATTGGTATGGAGCATGGATAAAATTATCATGCTTTTTAATCTTATCACACCTCCTAACATAGTTAGAAGATTATTTTTCTATGGAGGAAAAAAACTAACATATCCATAGGAGTTTCATAGTAATAGCAACACCACTAAAGTGATGATCATATGATCCATCATAGGAATATTTTATGAATACTTGGACATAAAATGAGGTTAGATACCTAAGAAGAATGACATGAAGGGAATGGTGATATAAGATAACATCAATGATGATATACTTATCGACATATTTCTTAAGGTTCTTACACTATTGTTGTTCAAACCAATATGTAATATGCCATTTCTAAAGAAGACAAAGATATCCTTATATCAAGGATCAAGAGAAGGAGATGATTATATAAAAAAAACTCTTGAAGAAAGCTAGCTAGACTCTAATATCGAAGGATCCCTAATTTGCCAAATGATGACCATGGATTTTTTGTCATCCAACTCTAAGGAGATAAGGGATGCAACCATGACTATAGAATCAACATGGAGGTTACTAAATCTAAGGATAGCTTCAATGATGATATTATCAAAGGAAGTATTAGTTTAGCAATGATATATTTTTATGGCTTAACCTTTTTTCTTTTATTTTCTAAATGCCATCAACGTGGTTGAATACAAGATGGAAATCTCCAAAAATTAAGAGGGTTCTAACCTACAGAGATAATATTGTGTGAAGTCCTACAATAAAATATTTGTATTAGTAATGAAAAAATAGGGAAGAGGTTGACTACATTTAGGAGATTTATACTAATAAATTATGTAAATTGAGAGAGGCTAGGATTTATGAGGAATGATGATCCATTGTCATCGTCCATGTCTCAGTCCAATCCATTTAAAAAATAATGTAATCTTAAGAGTTTCCATCAATAAGGTTGGTTTCATCCTCACTATTAGATGTGAAAAAAGAGGGAAGAGGTTGACTATAATTGGGATTATAACCTATCCCATAGTATCTTAGTAGGGCTTCATTCTATAGAGTTTATTTGACACCTTGCTCATATAGGCCCATTCTATTACCTTGATATCCCATGTTGAAAAGCATATGTTTTGAAATGGGATATGGATTTGACTAGAAGCATGAAGCATACTATCATTTAGCTGAGAAAGGGTTACTACCATGGATTTTTATCGTTAGAGATAATGATCCAAATAAAGGAGCAACTTTTTATTTACCCTTTTTATCCCTTGTTACTAGAAGCTAGGCTAAGCTTCAAGGAGATAAAATAAGCTTATTTGGTCCCAAAAAGGTTGATTATTAACTAGATTATTAATATTAAGGTTGGTTAAGTTAAAATTTTGACATTAAGATTCACTATTAGGTGGGTTAATTAAGGTGATAGACCTTAATGCATATGCGATTGGAAGCTAAGATGAAGAAGGATTAAGAGATAAATTGAGAGAAGGAAAAATATGAGCTTTATTGTAAGGCATTATGATTTTCCTTATTGTGACTCATATCTAGCCTTGTATTATTTTTCTTTCATCTCTTCTCATTATTATGAGAGGTACTCGAGCCTTGAGCCACTATATAAGAAGAATTGAGCGTCTTCTAGTTTCATGCCTTGTAATTACTTGATGCACAAATAGATGTTGTGACTAATTTCACTCTATATTACTTCTCTTGTATATTTATAATTTTGAATTATGTGTGATGAATTGTGTTCAATTTCTAGCTATTACACTATGGTAAATGTGTTCATCCTTACTTTGTTCATGCAAGCAAGGAAAAATATTGATCTTGGTGCATAACCCTTATAGCTTAGGTTTTACTTTCCTACAATTTCATTTTCCATATTTAAATTGCCATTATTTCTTTTTCCTATTGAAAATAAGTGTAGACCTAATCCCATGGGGTCTAAAAGTATGTAAAATAAAAAATTCAACAAGGAACTAGCCTCGATAAAAAAACCCATAGGTTATTATAGTGTTAAATCACTACATATTTTGAAAGCAAACGTTTGAGTCATAGTCGAGCACATGAATAAATGCCCAATAAAAAATACCATATCAAATGGAGGCCACATCTCATGAGAAATAAAAGTATGAAGGTTGAAAGTTTCCAAGTCATGGATAGCGGGTAATAACAAAAAGTCCCAACAAGGAACTAAAGGTAAAATATCTCGACGATTTGAATATGAACAATCTTGAAGGATGAAGAAAAACTTCTGAAGAAGAAAATGTTAATTCCTCAAAGGTCAAATAAATAAAGTGTACATTCTTTCAAGAATATTTTCCTTTCTACAAAATATATCTTGTATATTTGATAAAGGACAATAGTAGCATGGATCCATGATAGAAGTAGCTCGAAGATCCAAGACAATAAATTAAAGTAATCTTCTACACCTATGTGATGGGAATCCCTAGAAAATGAGTAGATGGTAATTAAAGTAGTATCTACATATCCAAGGGCCATGATCGACTAACATTCACATATTCAAATCTAAAAAATATTAAAGGAAAAAAAAAATACATGAATTAGTGTTTGAAACAACATTCACCTAAATATATTTGCATAAGTTTTAGAGGGATGGCCCTCTCTTGTAAATATATAAATAGGAGTAGTATTAGCTTTGTAAATGATTGACAAGTTTGTAATTCTAAGAGTATTTGTAGGTTTTATTTTCACATCTCCGTCTAAAAATAGTTGTGGTTCCTAAGAAGCTTCTAGGTAATTTCAAACCCTTGATTTTGGTATAATATATGTAAAATTCTACCTACATTTATATATACCTGAAAACCCATGTCATTTTTTTGGTCTTTGCTTGTAAACCCATGGACGTGTATATGTGTGTTTGTAATAATTTATGTGAATATCAAGTTTCCTAAGTGTATGTGTGTGTGAGAGGCCTACATCTATTTTTGGACTAAGTCACTTATTAGCTTGGCTCTCCTATGGGACCCACCTACTCATATATGCATATAACTGGTAGATCATGATTGCTCTTCACTATGTTGAGGAGAGGAAGTGTTCACCACTAGCACATAGTGTTTAGGCATATTTTTGTAGGAATATCTTAGTGGATATCTTGGTGCATCATCCCATTTTCCTTTTATTTGTTAAATTTTATTACTTTTTCTCATCTCATTTTCCCTTGGTAGAGTAGCAGGCACCTTGAGCATCACGTCTTAACAAGGATCCAACCTTGTAAAAAACTCCTGAAGGGCCCCGATTATGCCAAACCACATGCTATTGACCACAAATCAGTGTGTCACTCCAATCAAGACATGCTTTTATTGGGTTGGGACAAATGGAGATGACAACACTTTATTAACATGCCCAGTGGGACCCTAGTGACATATAATTTGTGTCAAAATCAGAACAAATGATAGGAATGAGACTTTGTGATGATATTAGTCTATTCCTCCCTTACTGAAGTACCTCTCTCACCTAAATATTATGCTCTAGAATGAACACTAAAATAAGTAGCTACCAAAGTTACGAAACTAAGATTTTGGTGAAGACATCTATCTATCTACTTTATAGAAGTAGGAATTTATATTCACCCAATGACTTCGCTATAATTCAAAGGACTCAAAAATATTATGAAAGGTTTATTGTGGAGGAAACATGCCAAAGCATGAATGCTTCTATGCAAGAAAAGTTTGAAGGTCATAAGTTCTTTAGTCATATATAAAATACAATAACAAAAATTCTCAATAAGGCACTAAAGGCATAAATTCTCGATGATCTAAATATGAGCAGTCCTAAAGGATGAAGAAAAAGTCCCAAAGAATAAAATACAAATGTCTCAAAGGTAAAATTGATAAAGTGTACATTCATCAAGGAATATTATACTTTCTACAAAATATATCTCATATCTCTGAGAAAGGACAACAACAAAAATGAGTCAAGATATAAATAGCTTGAATATCCAAGACATTAAATAAAAACAATCTTCTACATCTAGGTGATGGGAATCCCCAAAAAAATGGGATATGGCAATTAAAGTTGTAGCTACGCATCCAAGGGATATAATTGACTAATATTCACATCTTTAAATCTAGAAAATTCTAAAGGGATAGAAAGTAAAAAAAGGACATGACTCAGTTTCTTGAAATGATAGTTGCTTGGAGATCTCTACATGAGTTTTTAAGGGAAAATACTCCCTTGTAAATCTATAAATAGGAGTAGTATTAGCTTTGTAAAGGATCAAAAATTTTACAATTCCATGTATTTTTAGGCTTTCCTTTCATTTCTCCCTATAAAAAATGGTAGTTCCTATGTGGCTTGTGGGCAATTTTGAACCTCGAATTCTAGTAAAATCTATGTAAAATTTTACCTACATTTATATATACATGGAAGTCTATGTCTATGTTTAGCCTTTGCTTGCATACCCACGTATGTGTATATGTGATTTTTTAATATTTTATGTGAATATTAGTTGTGCTTAGTGTTTTTGTGTGTGATGGACCTACATATATTTTTAGACTGTCTCAATTCTTAGCTTGGCTCTCCTACAGGACTTGCCTACTCATATATGCATATAACTAGTAAATCATCATTGCTCTTCATTTTTTCGAGGAGAGGAAGTATTCACAGTTGGCACATAACATTCAAGCCTATTTTTCCAAGAATATCTTAGTGGATATCTTGGTGCATTGCCCCATTTTATTTTTATTTATTTATTTTGCTTACTTTCTTGTACCCCTTTTCCCTTGATAGAGTAACAAGTGCCTTGAAGATCACATCTTAATAAGGAGATCCAACCTTGTAAAAACTCTTGGAGGCATTCAATTAAGACAAACCAAACACTCTCAACTATGGCCCATTGTGTCACTCCAACATGAGGCATGCTTGTCCTAGGTTGGGACAATTGAATATGATAATAGTTTAGGTCATATCAATTTTATGAGATAGTAAAAGTCTCGATCACCTACAAAATTTCAAATTTGTGGTTCATTTGTTGGAAACTTTTACTTTTAGGGAAAAATTTCTTGACTCTAGGTCCAATGGACTAAGGAACCATTTTTTTTATTGTTTATATTCAGTAGGCTAAAGATCCCCTAAGAGATTCCAGAATTGTAGTGATAAATCACCACACCTTTGAAATATTGAAGTTTGAGTCATGAGCAAGCACATGAAGAAAGGCTGAATTAAAAAATATTGATAAAAAGAAGGTAAGATCTCATGAGCAAGAAAATTTCAAAGGTCATAATTTCCTAAGTCATGGATATAAAGCAATAACAAGAAATACCCTACAAGGAACTGAAGGTGAAAACCCCTAATGATTTGAATATGAGTGGTCTTGAAATATGAAGAAAAACTCCTAAAGAATAAAATGCCAACACTTAAAATTCAAATAGACAAAGTACACATTCTTTGAGGAAGATTGTCCTTTCTAAAAAATATATCTTGTATGTTTGATAAAGTAAAACAACAACATGGAGCCATGATAGAAGCAACTTAAATATCCAAGACATTAAATTAAAGTAATATTTTACACCCAGGTGATGGGAATCCCTAGAAAATGGATAGATGGTAATTAAAGTGGTAGCTACACATCCAAGGATCGGGATTGAATGATATTAAAATATTTAGATCTGGAAAATTTTAAATGGATAAAAAGTCAAAAAGGACATGACTTAGTGTTTGAAACAATGACCACCTAAAGATCTCTCCATGAGTTTTGGAGTGAAAACCCTCCCTTTTAAATATATAAATAGGAGCAGTATTAGCTTTGTAAAGGATCGTCATGTTTACATTTCCATGTGTATTTGTAGGCTTTCATTTCATTTCTCCATGTAATAACAATTGTGGTTCTCGAGTGGCTTATGGGGAATTTCAAACCCTCACTTTTGGCCCAATCTATATAAAAATTTACCTACAATTATATACCCAAAAGCCTATGTATATTTTTTGTCTATTTATTGTAGAGGCATGTATGTTTATGTGTGTGTGTGTGTGTGTTTGTAATATTTTACATGAATATCAAGTGTGCTAAGTGTATGTGTGTGTGAGAGGCCTACAACTATTTTTGGATTGAGTCACTTCTTATCTTGGCTTTATTATGGGATTCACTTGCTCATATATACATATAATTGGTAGACCATGATTGCTCTTCACTGTGTTGAGGAGATGAAGTGTTGACCACTAGCACATAATATTTAGGCATATTTTTGTAGAAATATTTTAGCAAATCTCTTGGCACATCACTCCCTTTTCCTTGTATTTGTTGAATTTTCTTACTTTATTGCACCCCCTTTTCCCTTGGTAGAGTAGAAATTTCCTTGAAGATCACATATTAACAATTATTTGACCTTGTAGAAAACTCTCAAAGGCCCTCGATTGATCTGAATCCTATGCTCTTAATTGTGGTCCACTACATATCTTTGATATGAGGCACAATTTTTCTAGGAAGGGAATTTAGAGATAACAACAATTAATTCATAGGAATTTTATCCATCCATAAATCTCATTTCTATGTCACTTTATGCAATGTATGGGTGCCTAGGTATGTTGGGTTTCTACCTTAACAGGTTGAGACAATAAGCGATGATAATAATTAATTTGGCATGACCAATTGTATGAGCTTTTCATGTTTGATCGATAAACTAAAAGAATATATTTTTTTACTGATTATAGAAAATGTCTTAGTTGGCTGATATAATAAATTATTAGGATATGCACCTAGCGACTCCACTAAAAACAAAGACCCTACAGGAGTCACCCAAAAAAATAAGACTATGAATTTAATTGGAACCTCTATCTTTTTTCTTATTGAACCACTCTTTCTCCTTCTAATGACATTATTCTTAATAAATGATCCTAAAATATATGACCATAAGGCCTATCACTAGGTCCATTACTAGAGCTAATCAATAAGAGGTTGTAGCACCTTTGAATAGAAGATCGAGGAGGAGAAACCAACGATGCAACATGGCAGCTCTATTAAACTAGCCTTCTCAAATATATATGATAGGGAATGATAGAGGTCCTTTAATACCACCTACCCAACCAATTGTATGGGACCTAATTCCAAATTTGATGCTCAAGTCCCTACCTTATTTCTTGGGGGAATATGTAATTATCCTGATGGAACATTTGCATCACCTAGTGAGATTGTGTACAATGTAATTCATTGAAAATAAAGATATATCCCTAAGGCTACTAGCCATCTCCTTTAGAGAAAAACTCAAGAATGGTACATTAGCCTTAATCCTCAATTAGTCAAAAACTAGGATTAGCTAGTGGACTTCTTGATAGATAAACTCATAGAAAAGGAATATGGGGCATCTCTCCTTGAGAAACTCACAATGATAAAAAGGGCACCCATGAAGACGATGGGCAATTTCAATGTCTCATTTCATAAAAAAAATTAGAGGATTGTTTTCAATATTATACCTCCCCTAGTATGATATTTATCTATTATTTGAAATATTTTAATTTTGAATTTTCCATGATGGTCAGAACTAAGAGAGGAAACTCATTTACAAAAGCCTATGGGATATCCATCTTGGATGAAAAGGACCTAATATATATATGAAGGCTAGCTCATAAGCCACATTTACCATTAATCCTCTTTGTGCAACCTTTCTATCACCCTTCTTTGACCATCCAACTTGCCACCAATCTGACTCCTATCACAAGATCAGGGTAATCCCAATCTCTTGACCCAATATGGTCACCCCTTATTCCAACCCTTATGTTGTAGATTTTAATGAAATTATAAATATCATGAGGATATTCTCTAACAAATCACAATCCCATACAAGCAATAAAATTCTTATATGTTCCCTTACAAGAGTTATCTAAGACCTCCTTTGTAACAAGTAAATCAAGGTTTTTGACCATCCTTAAATGGGTATTTGTCATGACCCATTACCCTACAGCCTTACTTAAAGAATATTAATTGATCTTGGGAGATCAATTAATGCCTAATAGAAGGGGCATGGCCCTAAATAATCCTACAAAAATTATAATAAAAGAATTTTATAAGGGATAAGAAATATTAGTTATTTAAAGGATATTTATAGGGTTTGTGAAAAGATAAATTGGAAAGATTATCTTTTACAAAATTAAAACCATACAATAAATCATGTGCATATTGAGTGGACCCTATGTGGATGGGCCTAGAAATAACTAAGGAATTTTTAAATAACTTAAGGGTCATCCTACATTTTTGGGAAGTACACATGTGGATGCCTAATATTGGTGAAGGATCTCATAGCTTATCAACAATAGTCCACCCTTGAAACTATCTTATACCTCAACAGTAAAAACTTTGACATTCATCTCATCCCTAGAGAACTCTTTGATGAGGTCGGGAATTGCCTCATCCATGGACACTTTTTGATACATTATAATTATTTGACTCACCCTTTTTACTATGTTTTTTATGTTAATTATGGGTAAAATGCATTATATAATGGTGTTTGCATATTCTGAAATGACAAAGTGCATATACTCTGTTTTATTATTTTTACTACAATTTCACCTGTTTTCAGTTAATTAATCAGTATTATTGTAGTAATTTAGAATCATAATATAGACCTTGTCGAATATCTAGTGCTTAACAATATTGTGTTCCTCTATTTAAACTAATTCAAATGGAAAAAGGCACCAAGAACTTGTCCATTGTAGCTGACTATGTAGAAAAACATGTTATGACTATGAAAGTTCCACCCAACTATACATATACAGTAGGGCTTGGAATCAGTCACTCCAGCACGTGCCACCAATGCAGAAGTGTGTACAAGATAAGGTAAAACAATCCAAAGGGTCAAAAACTTCCTCCCTATGTGTTTGGAGCGCAGATATGCAACGAATTGTCTCATGCCTGTTATTCCTGAGCAGCATAGGAATAAGCGGTGTAGGAATAGGGAATGGCGCAGGAACAACAAAAAATGGTCAAAATGCCCCAAAACTATGGAAAGCATGATTGGAAATTGACCAAGTGGTTATTCCATCCTATTTGGACTCTGTTCCTTGACCATAGGCAGACCAGTTTGGATAAAGGGATAAAGGTTGACAAATTACAACCCTACATTCCAGGAAACTATTTTGTAAACAGTTGAAAATCTCTAAAACTTAGCAAATAGATATATCAACTTTGTCTTATAAATAAATCTCCCAGCACGGTTGAGCATAATGTATATATATAGATATATATAGAGAGAAATAGGAGATAGTTATTAGTAGAAGATAGTGTCTTTGTAGCATTACAGTAAATTGTCGATTTTTCCTACAGTACTGTAATGCATTTTCAGATGGAATAAAAGGTGCATTCTTTAGATTTTATTAGCATTTTATGGTTGATAGTGCACATTTAATTTACCTGGTATAATTCTTCACCCTCTTCTGGTTATGGAAGCAAGGGCCACTTGCAGGATCAAAGGAAGGGCAGCATAGTGATAGAAAATTCTTGCTGATTTCTTGTTGTAGCAGATTAGTAGAATTCTATCAACATTTATTTGAAGAATTAGTTTCATTTTAGAATTGCACCATAGCATCTATAATAGGTTCAATCATGTGTTAGAACAATATTTAGCATTTGACCTATAATGGCATCATTTTTAGCATTTTCTACAATTTCTAGAATTATATCATTTTCAGTTTTACTGTAATAAACGTTAATTTGGTTTCTCAAATTCAACTTATGTTCAGACAATTGTGAGTTTTATCATTGGTTTAATTTCTACAAGCATGTGTGTGAATTTCCATTCTACAGTTTACTTTCTTGCAATTTGCTTTTTGGTCAATCTGCAACATTTTATTTCTTGTCAATTTTAGATTCTGCAGTTTCATTTTCCTGTAATTTGAATTCAGCTTTAGATTGTGCAATTTGATTTTCTTTGTTAGAAATTAGGAAGTTACAACAACCCCTAGCATTGCTAACAAACCTACCAATCAAATCCTGTTCTTGGACGAACTGAACCTGCAACTGTGACACCTCCTATCATATACAGCCTTTGGACACCGCCCTGGACTGACATATAATTACTAAATTATGAATGATCAATGACCCTCATCATCATTTTTGGCACCATTGTAGGGGAAAACATGATGTTTTTAGGAAAATTGAAATAGGTCAAAGATTGTGTTACAATTTTTGAAACATTGCATTTCAGTTTATTTAGTGAATAGGCATGAATGCTTAGTCCAAGAGACGAAAGAGGGAGTTTTATCAGAACCAGTTCTGTACCACCAAGGCATTCTTCACGATCAGGTGAAGAATTGCCTGTGTATGAAATCCTTGAGAGACTTAAGCAAGAAATACCTTCTTCATCAACTGAAGCTTTGGAAAGATTAGAACAAGAACTTTTTGAAGCACTTGCTGCTAGACATACCCCTAAGCCTGAACAATCCACATCAGACTCAAGAAAGAAAACAACTATGGTAGCAATAGCACCACCACCAGGTGGGCATAATAATGCTGATGATCCTCCTAGGACTTTTGAATACCCCATACAGTTGGATCCAGATCTAGATTCTCCCATGAAAACTATTTCTCCATCCATATTGCCAGTTTTATGGGAACTGTTTTAGAAGATTCTGATCAATTTCTATTTGAATTCAAAGTGTTATGTCAGACTTATGACAACATAAATGATAATCAAAAATTGAAATTGTTTCCTTCCACACTTAAGGATGCTGCTCTCCGATGGTTTATGAGTAATCTTGAACCTAATTCAATACGTACTTGGGATGACATGGAGACTGCATTCTTACATAAATATCAAGATTATTATAAAGTACGAAATAGGAAAGATGATTTGTTTTAGATCAAGAAAGAAGAATATGAGAGTTTAGAGGATTATCTTGATCGCTTTGCCTTTTTCCAAAAGAGATGTGGTCCTATAGAACCATATTTCTTAAAGCCTATCTTCTTAAGAGGATTGCAGGATGAATCTAGGGAAGTGTTAGATTTAATGGGAAAAGGAGACATAGATCAACTTGACATTGAAGATATTGTGGAGTTATGCAAAAATTATTCCCGCACTCACCAACAAGGAAAAAAGCAAAATTTTGGCAATAGTGACATAAAGGAGTTGATGGAGGAAATGGCTAATTTAAAAACTGATATCCTTGTTCAACTTAATTCTGCATTAGGTGAGAGAAACATAAAATCCAATTCTACACCACCTTTGGAAATTTATTTCCCGAGATGTAGAAATAAGTATGCCTTGCAGGATTTCCCTTTAAACAAAACTTATATTTGTGGAATTTGTTCCAAGGAACACTCAACAGATAAATGTCCTTTGTTGCCTCATCTAAAATCTATTTTGGGCACCCAAATAGAAGAACTTAATTCTATTGGGCAGAGATCCGGTGGTGGCTATGAACAATATCCCAATGCTCCTTGATTTCCAAATTGGGGACAACCTCCTTGGAATATGAATATGCCATGGGGACATGCAAAAGTCTCTGCACAACCTTGGAACCAACCTTGGACAACTCCTCTAGATTGGTCACATTCTAGGTGGATGAACCCATCTTGGCATACAATTCATCCACAATGGACACAACAAGGACAAATATGGGGACAACAATATCCACCATATCAAGGATAGCAAAGGTATCAAGGGCAAGCTCAAAACTTGTTGCCCACTCCTAATACAAATATTTAGGGAAGAGCAGAACATCAACAAACACAACCAGTGAAACAACCTCCACTCCCATCTCAGCCTATGACTAACCCAAATAATACCAGACAAACAACCCCTGTTTATGAGGTTGAGTCTGAAGACTCTGCTGCAGTTCATGTACTTGACTGTAGTAATATCCAGCTATGTTAAGGGAAGGTTTTACCTAAACCTGTTCCACCAACCATTGAAGAAATTAGTGAGAAACAAGAACCTCCAAATCAAGAGACAGTGCAACAAAAACAAAAATAAGAAATAAAAAAAAATGCAGGAATCTTCTCCAGTAGCATTACCATACCCTAAAAGATTTGATCATATTGATACTGCCCTTGAATCAGAATTAGTGATAGAACTTAAAAATATGTCAATTTATCTCCCTTTGTTGTAAGCAATAAGGGATGTGCCTTTAATCAAAAAGACTATTCAGGAGTTATGTATCAAGAAACCTAGTAAAAAAAGAAGGCCTTTCCTAAAACTGTTCAGGTAGAAGGAAAATTAGTTGATCTATTGTCTAGGAAACTAGTTCCTCCCAAGTATAGTGACCCAAGTAGTCAAATAGTTGCAATTACTATTGGGTTAGTGCAAATTCCTAATGTGCTAATTGATCTTGGAGCTGCAATTAATGTAATGACTAAGGACACAATGCAAAAACTGTAGCTCAAAAATCTTAGTCCTACCACCACAGTTTTGGAAATGGCAGATAGGTCAGTTGCTAAACCAAAAGGTATCCTAGAAGATGTAGCCATTGAAGTCTCTTCTTGGGAATATCTTGTAGACTTATTAGTGTTGCAGCCTATAAATTCATTCAATGGATACCCTATCATTCTAGGACAACCTTGGCTGGCTACTACAGCTACTTTTATAGACTGCAGGTCAGGGGAAATGACCATTTCTAATGGTGTTGACCTGAAGAAAATTTCTTTGTATCCACCAGCTCAACCTTCAACTAAATTTTTTGGAAAAATTTGGTATCCTGAATTCGATGAAGAACAAGAAACCATTGCCACTTTGGCTACGGTTGTAGTGAAGGAACATATTGAGGAAATAACTACACCAGAAAGAGAAATATTCGAGAATGAAACTGCCCTAATTGAAAAATTACAATCATAAGGACTAACTGATGATCAAATTATTGTTCATCGGTTGTTGTGGAAATAGGAGGAAAAAATTTTAGAACCTCTATCATCCATGCATAGTCAATAAAGATCATTCATACTACCACATGGATGGCATCATCATCTCCTTAACACCTTCAAATGTCCTCTGATTCCATCAGGTATCATCTCTGAGATAGATTCTAGAGTATTTCATACTCTGCAACCACATCATTGTCCATTAAATGCATTAATCAGTAACTATGAAGCAACTAGTTTTGTCCATCCAGGGATCAAACAAATTGAAATACAACTAGGTAAATTTCTGAACATTAATAGCTGGCTAACTAAGGACCAAGAAACCAAATTGTTTGTAGTCTTACAGAAACATGTTCAAGCTTTTGCATGGAACTATAAGGACATTACAGGCATTCATCCTGAGGTATGTACACATAGGATATACACATAAGATGTAAAACTATTAAGGCAACCTCAGAGATGCTTGAATCCTACTTTGAAGGAGATTATGAAAGAGGAAATTGAAAAACTCTTAGATGTTGTATTCATTTATCCAATTTCAGACAGTAAGTGGGTTTCACCATTGGTCATTGTTCCAAAGAAAAATGGTAAAATGAGAGTATGTGTGGACTATAGAGGGTTAAATAAGGTCACACATAAGGATCATTTCTCATTACCATTCATAGACCAAGTATTGGATACCCTTGCTGGAAAGAAATTTTTCTGTTTTCTTGATGGTTTCAGTGGGCATAACCAGATACAAGTTGCGCTAGAAGATCAAGAAAAGACTACCTTTACATGTCCTTGGGGAACCTTTGCTTACAGGGTTTTACCCTTTGGGTTATGTAATGCTCTAGCAACATTTCAGAGAGATTTTTTAGCAATTTTTTCTGATTTAACAAATGAAAGTGTTGAAATTTATATGGATGACTTCACAGTATTTGGAGATAGTTTTGAATATGCATTAGAATAGCTTGAAAAAGTGTTGATTCGTTGTGAAACATACCACCTCTCTCTTAATCCTGAGAAATGCTTCTTAATGATGGAGGAAGGGATTATTCTTGGACATCATATCTCTTCTTATGGAATCAAGGTTGATCCTAAGAAGTTTGAAGTCATCAAAAACCTCCCTCCTCCACAAACTCAGACTGATGTACGTAGTTTCTTAGGACACATTGGTTTTTATCATAGATTCATTGCTAATTTTAGTACCATAGCGAATCCCCTGTTTGCATTACTCATGAAAGATTTTGAATTTGTTTGGTCTTATGAATGTCAAAAATACTTTGAACACTTAAAGGAGAAGTTAACCACTCCACCTATACTAAGAGGTCCTAATTGGGAGTTACCCTTTCATATTATAAATGATGCTTCCAATCCTACTATTGGGGCTGCATTAGGACAAATTGAAAATGGGGAACATCATGCCATTTATTATATCAGTAAAAACTTGACAGGAGCTGAGAAAAACTACACTACCATTGAAAAAAAATTCTTGGCTGTAATCTATGCTATTAACAAATTTTGACACTATATCACAGGGTACCAAGTATTCATCCATACGAATCATGTTGCAATCAAATATTTGATGAATAAACCATTGGTTAGTGCAAGAATTATTCGTTGGTTGATTATGTTGCAGGAATTTGATGTTACCATAGTGAACAAACCTGGGAAATCTAATGTAGTCACAGATTTCTTGTCAAGAATACCAAATGCAGATACAGGAGAAGTGGTGGAAGATACCTTTCCAGATGAAAATTTGTTTGCTATTTCTGTACAATCTCCATGGTTTGTAGACATAGCTAATTACTTAGCTACAGGGAAGATTCCTCTTCACTTTACCCCTAAACAAAAGAAATAGTTAATCAAGCAAAGCTCTTATTTTAAATGGATAGAAGGATTACTATTTAAATGCAATCCTGATCATGTTTTACATAGGTGTATCCACCAAGATGAAGTATATGATATCCTACGAGCATGCCATGATGAACCATTAGGAGGGCATTATTCAGTCAAAAGCACTATTCATAAAATTTTGGGTACCGGATACTATTGGCCATCTTTGCACAAAGATGTAAAAAGGTACATTAGACATTGTGATGCCTACCAAAGAATGGGAAAACCTACCTTTACTAATGAAATGCCATTACAACCTCAAATAGGAACGAAACTATTTGAAATATGGGGTTTAGATTTCGTAGGACCCATTAATCCTCCTTCCCAAGGCAAAGTGTGTATCTTGGTATGTACTGATTATGTTACCAAATGGGTAGAGGCTCGTGCCTTTAAGCATGCTCGAGAAGAAAAAGTTGTTGATTTTTTGTATTCACAGATTTTTCTACGTTTTGGAGCCCCAAAATCCATCACTATAGATCAAGGACCCTAGTTTACTTCAAAATTTATTGAAGCCTTCACTCAACTCTATCAATTCAAACACAAAAAGTCCTCACCTTATCATAAACAAGCCAATGTCCAAGTTGAAGTGACTAATAGGGAATTAGAATGAATTCTGACCAAAACCATAGCAGTCCATAGAAGAAATTGGTTGGACAAGTTACCATAAGCTATTTGGGCTTATAATACCACTTGGAAATCTACCACTTGATTTATGCCATATGAATTAGTTTATGGAAAAAAACCTCTTTTGCCTATTGAGTTTGAATTACTAACTCTTTGAACTACTTTGGAAGTAGGTATTGGTCTATCATAGGCATAAGAAGATCGCATTCTGCAACTTGATGCATTGGATGAACTACGCATGGATGCACTACATCAAACAGAGATAATCCAAGCACAACGAAATATGTGGCATGATAGTCACATACAGTAGCAAAAATTTTAGCAAGGTGACTGGGCCTTGTTGTTTGATTCACAATACAAGGATTTTCCTGGAAAGTTGCAGACCAGATGGCTTGGACCGTACCAAATTGAGGAAGTGTTTGACAATGGATTTGTTCGCCTTACACCTATTGATGACTCACAACGCAAGTTATTGGTGAATGGACATCGTCTTTGTATGTACCACAAAACACACAACAGGGAAGAATTTCTCAAGCAAGTGGAAAATTTGGATGTACACATTTGGGAAGAAAATACTTCTTCCATACCAAATTCAGCAGATTGACACAATATATAAAAAAAATAATAATAAAAATTCAAGAAGTGAAAACCTCTTTGAGGCGCTCCTGAGTTGGGTTTACATGAAAATCAATGTTTTGGCATGTTTACCTAGTTGGTTTCACCATCATTGTTCGGTCTTGTCTCATGACCGTTGTTTCATCTGTTTTCAGATTGCACCTACCTTAGTTCAAATATTGATTAGCTGGAAATCTCAGCAGGAGTACCCCGAAATGTAGATAAAATGGTTATAACAGGTATGTGTCTTTTTCATTTTCTGAATAATGTAAATCATTAGTATATAGTGTATATATCCTTGATTAGTATAAAGCATATAAAATAGGAATAAAAAATGGAAAGTTCTTGTCAGTGTTTCAAAAATGCCTCTGCCTAGTTTTGCTCTAACAAAAGTGCACTGGAATAAAAAAGGGAAGCGTAGGAATAAACTGTTTATATTCTAAAGCGCAGGAATGATTCATCAAGCGCAGGAATGAGTTGTTTATGTTTTAGGCATAGGAACGAGTTGTGTATAAGTGATAGAATAACTTATTAAGTGCAAGAATAGACCAGTTTACTCTATGCTCCAAAATAAATCACTAAGCACAGGAATGAAGTTTTGTGCAATAAATTTTGTGACACGTGCCCTGCAGTGATTTAATTGGTTTGGGAGAAAAAAGGACAGGTCTCAGATTCAATGTGGCATGTGATAGTTGGCATCCATACCAAGAATGAGAAAAATTAAGGGTTGACAGAACAAAAGGTAGAATACTACACCGTGGGTGGAAAGAAAATCAGAGCCAAACCCGAAAATATCAGCTACCTAGAGAACGATCCTACATCTCTGCAAATCTTTACTAATGGGGGATTTATGTCGTTCCTGCAAAAATTTGATGGCTATTCAGAAGGCTTGGCAGCAGAGTTCACATGCGTCTTCCACAACAACCGAGTACACATTAGCAAGATGACCATATAGGTAACCCGAGATACTCACCAAATCATTGAATTACCCTTCGGGGTTTGCAGATTGTGAAAACTAAAAGAAATATTTTAGTTGACCTAGTTAATCAGTTTAAGAAATAAGGGGATGGAAAAATTGAATTCTTGATGCATCAGAATGTTTGTAAGGGGGTAAAAATACCTAGTTTACCATCCCCTTGGGATGAAGTTGCAATATGGGTTATGAGATACATGATGGCCAATTTCTTGTTGTATCTGGCCCACACCTTCGTATTCTCAACCATCTATGCCATGGATCAGTCAAACTAGAATATAGGGTCAATATTCCCTTATATATTTATCAAGAGCTAAAAGTTATGGCCCTAAAATACCAAGCAGGGAAGGGAAGCCCTAAACACCATGGGCTCATCAAACTCATTTGCAGGTATCACTTTAGGGGAAACCCTAGGAATTTTGACCGCTTCTTCTCTCCTTGGACAGAAAAAAATGATTCTAAATTTGCACCAAAGGAAGAGGAAATAGAGGAATAATCTAAAGAAAACCCTAATCCAGAGCCCTTTGAGAGCATAATTTCCCCTTCTCTTGACGGTCCCCCATCTTCATGAACTAGAAAATAACAAGCATCCACATTTGGTTCCTAGTTGAAAAGAAGGAGGGTAATATTTGTAGAAACTGTACAACCCAACAGAGAAATTGGGAGTTCAAGTGAATATGCATCTACTCCGGAATCAACAATAGAACCTATATCTACTCTTGAATCAATAGAAAAATCTACAGTTGCTCTAGAACATCTAGAAACCGCACCGGATATGAAATATCCAAGTTCTATAGGGTTAAGAAGGTCTTCTAGACTTTAGAAAGTTAAAACCCTACCAGAAACACCAATAAATATCATAGACCCAATCAGTCTATCAAGTGAAGGAGAAGTTAGAACAGAAGATGCACAGGAAAAAGACATTGAAATAGAAATTATAGACAAAGGGATACAACCAATGGAACTAGACACAACTATGGAAGAAACTCCAATAAGCCCTATACATCCACTAGTTGATTATACTGACTCTGATCCTGAGGAGCATTTGAATTTTTATTCTGAACCAGCTAAGGTTGATGTGCACACTCTAGTGCATGTTGAGTCTAAGAAATATTCTAAGTCTGTGTTTGCAAAAGAAATTGATATCCACACTCAATTGCATGCTGCAAATAGTGTCATTAAAACCTAGACCCATTGGATTGAATAGGCTGAAGAAGCCATAAAACACAAAGATCAAAAAATTTCTCTACTTCGGTAGCAAATTCAAGATCTGTAGAATAAATTGTTTCATCTAGAACATCAATCTATAGGGTTAGCAAAGGCATCACCTGTTGAATGGGAATAGATCCTCTTGGATTTAGCTAAACAATCAGAGGCTAACACAACACCTGCACAAAGATCACCTATTGGAGAAGAAGCAAGAATAGAAATATCTGATAGTATGATTCAGCATGAAAATCCATTAGGAATTCTGATGAAAAATGACACTGCCCTTCAATAGGAAACACAAACACTTTTTGTGGAGGAACAAGAGGTTGCAGCTCAAGACCAGGTATCCACACTCTCTCCTCTTGTTTCTACTAAATTAAATCCAATTATTATAGTTACAACTGAACAAGGAACACAAACAGATTTTCCATTTGCAACACCAACTGTGGAAGTTGGTGTACAAGTAAATATAGTGGCACAAATGCAACCCATTGTGAGGCCCCAAAACATAGTATCTTTAACTAGGTACAATGAAGACCTAGCATATTGGATGACCCAATGTCATCAGTTAGAGGGAAAGGTTGCCACTTTGAACTCTGCAACAACCAAATTAGCAGAGAAGGAAACAAAAATTAATAGGTTAAAAGCACAAGTGCAGGATGTATGCCAGATTGTAGAATATGCAATACAATGCAGAAGACCAGCTAGGTTTTATAGCCTCCTACTCAAGGAGATATACCTTCGCTGGTAAATCATGAGACTTGGTTCTGAGATACCTCATCAGTTGGAAACTCCTAGAATGTTTGTGGAGGCATTTGTGTAGAGTCCAGCAGAGCAGCAACACCTGTTATGTGAGTTATTTTTGCATAATTTATTTTTTCCAATAGAAAGTATGTTTATGCCTCATATTTATACAGGTGACTTACAGCTGAAAGCCTTCATGTCCACTCTACAAAATCATATCTATTGGGACATAGAAAAGAAATCAACTAAATAATTGGAATCACAAGTTGTTTTACTTATCATGACTGCTCCCCTGAATCACAGGGATTATATAAGTAATAATTATACCTTCATGCGGAATACCAGAATTAAATAGCTCTATCTAGGGAACCTTCAAAGATGTATAACTTAGTTTTAGAGTTTTTGTGTAGACTTCTTTGATGATGCTTTGGCAGCCTGTAAAAATAGATGGGGTGAGTTATCTATCTCTCTACAGAAATGGGAGCCAATTTCTCCCACTAATTTTTTGTGGTCAAGGAGAAGGGCAGAAGGCATTGTTCGAATTATCTTAGAAATCAAGGAGCTTTGGATAGGTCTGAGATATAGGATGCCTATAATTATCACTCCTGTCCCCTACTTCTTTGATAATGACCCACAACCTGATATGCACTTCCAACAGTGGTTTTAGTCCATAAAAGCAATTAGAGGATTCTATGAAATTGGTGGCGCATGGTTAAAATTTCATGAGAGATATCTAGACCTGGATCTGTGTGCCTCTATAGTTGCACAGAATGCATGAGGGCATGCATTACCATAAGTTGGGGGGAATGATGAGGTCGGGAATTACCTCATCCATTGACACTTTTTGATACATTATAATTATTTGAATCACCCTTTTTACTATGTTTTTATGTTAATTATGGGTAAAATGCATTATATAATGGTGTTTGCATATTCTAAAATGACAAAGTGCATATACTCTGTTTTACTATTTTTACTGCAATTTCACCTATTTTTAGTTAATTAATCAGTAGTATTGTAGTAATTCAGAATCATAATATAGACCTTGTTGAATATATAGTGCTTAAAAATATTGTGTTCCTCTATTTAAACTGATTCAAATGGAAAAATGTGCCAAGAACTTGTCCACTATAGCTGACTATGCAGGAAAACAGGATGTGACTATGACAGTTCCATCCAGCTGTACATATACAACAGGGCTTGGAATCAGTCACTCCAGCACATGCCACCAATGCAAAAGGGTGTACAATATAAGGTAAAACAATCCAAATTGTCAACAACTTCCTCCCTATGCGTTTGTAGCGTAGATAAGCAATGAATTGTCACCTGCCTATTATTTTGGAACAACGCAGGAATAGGGAATAGCGTAGGAATAACCAAAAATGGTCAAAATGCCCCAAAACCATGGAAAGCATGATTGAAAATTGACCAAGCGGTTAGTCCACCCTATTTGGACTCCGTTCCTTCACCATAGGCGGACCATCTGGGATAAAGGGATAAAGGTTGACAAATTATAACCCTGCATTCCAAGAAACTGTTTTGTAAACAGTTGGAAATCCCTAAAACTTAGCAAATAGATATATCAACTTTGTCTTATAAATAAATCTCCGAGCACGGTTGAGCATAATATATATATATATAGATAGATATATATAGAAATAAGATATAGTTATTAGTAGAAGATAAAGTCTTTGTAGCATTACAGTAAATTGCAGATTTTTCCTACAGTACTGTAATGCAGTTTTAAATGGAATAAAAGGTGCATTCTTCAAATTTTATTAGCATTCTATGGTTGATAGTGCACATTTAATTTACCTGGTATAATTCTACACCCTCTTATAGTTCTGAAAGCAAGGGCCACTTGTAGGATCAGAGGAAGGGCAACACAGTGACAAAAAATTCTTGCTGATTTCTTGTTGTAGCAGACCAGTAGAATTCCGTCAACATTTATTTGCAAAATTAGTTTCATTTTAGAATTGCATCATAGCATATAGAATAGGTTCAATCACGTGTTAGAACAGTATTTAGCATTTGACCTGTAATGGCATCATTTTCAGCATTTTTTGTAATTTCTAGAATTATATCATTTTTAGTTTTACTGCAATAAACGTTAATTTGGTTTCTCAGATTCAACTTATGTTCAGACAATTGTGAGTTTTATCATTGGTTTAATTTCTGCAAGCGTGTGTGTGAATTTCCATTCTGTAGTTTACTTTCTTGCAATTTGCTTTTTGGTCAATTCAGTAGCATTTTATTTCTTGTCAATTTTAGATTTTGTAGTTTTATTTTCCTACAATTTAAATTTAGCTTTAGATTGTGCAATTTGATTTCCTTTGTTATAAATTATAAATTTATAACAACCCCCAACATTGCTAATAGACCTACCAATAAAATCCTATTCTTGGACGAACTGAACCTGCAACTATGACATCTCCTATCGTATACAGCCTTTGGACACCACCCTGGACTGACATATAATTACTAAATGATGAATGATCAACGACCCTCATCACCCTTGAAGGACATGATGAATTCATAATGGTCCTAGGCATATTTTTAGTATTATTATAATATGGTCACTATTTGGCCCATGAAGGGAGAATTTCCCTATAAATAGAAGGTATTTTAGGAAGAAATGGCTATCTAAGATCTAGGTTCTAGGAGTCTTAATGGTCTAGGGAGTATGCTCTTCACTCATGGGGGTGAATCAGAAACCAAAATACTTGAAATATTTTCTAGTTATAGATGAATGCACTCTTGGAGGACTAGAGGAAAGGAGTATGATGAGGAAGACTTGAAGATCCGACACACTAGAGTTCAAGGTTGGATTTCTCCGTCGTATGCTTTCATGATTAATATAAGTGAAGAATGTATTAGTTGTAAAAGAAAAAAAGATAGCTTAATAAGATATTAGGATTTCAAAATTGCTTTCCTTTCATACTATGAAAGCTCCTTTCTATTAACAAATTTTATTACCTTGCTTTATGTATGAAATATCGCTATTAAATTTGGTCATATTCAAATCAAAAGAGATTGTAAATCCTTTATAGGGACTAAATTATTTGGATAGTCGGCAGTGGCATTATGTTAGGATATCGGTTCTAATTACTCAATCATGCCATATCAATATTAGATCTTAAATAATGGTACACAAAAAAATACCCACACGTCATAGTACTCATCCCTAACACCTAAGGGAGTACCCCCATGTGGGATCACCATTCGCAAGAGTTGACCCTGCTTCTAGATAGAACCTAGGTGTTCAGCTCTAAAATTTATGGTTCTACCATGAGAATGACCTGCTACACCTGACCACCACCATAGCAATGAATTTCAAGCCATCATTGGATGATCAACATCATACCCTACATAGACAATACTATATTTCTTTAATACCCAATGTATATACAATGCATGACCTATTTGTACATCTGTGAATGATGTGAGGTGTTAGGAATGGGGTTTTCACCAGATGATGACCCATGGACCCATAAGGGTTCTAATGATAACGTTTCCCCTCGATGTTCTATTGTATTGATATTCGATAAAAACCCTCGAAGCAAACCATTATGGTTTATAGTTGTACCAATTGGTCATTGCTATAATTTAACCCTATGAAATCACCGCAATGCTATAAAACCATCTGTTGGGCAAACCCTTGGGAAACATTAGTGAGTGAATATATTTCAAGGGGACTTGGTTGTCTAGCCATCGATGAATGAAGCTACCATGGGTGTCTCATTACGAACCCTAACGATAAAATCCACCTGCTTGGTTCTATATTGCTCGACTCAAAATTCTATTGAGTGTAATCCATCTGAAGCTATTTCTCTCCTATAAATTTGTACGAACACTTAGCTAACAAATAGAATAGAGGCTAAAAATTCCATGAGACTTAGAAATTTTTGGCACATCTCCCTAGCAATTGATCCATACCTATGATGGCCTTGGAAAAAAATTGTACTATCATAGGTTACATCAAATGAGCTCTAATAAAACACCAATACCAGCCTATGAGAATCCAAGCATTTCCATTATGATGGCCTTATATCAATTACTTTTTTTGGTATTATTCAAGTATATTATAGCCAATATGAGCATCCTTTTTACCCAATATTGGTGCTTAATGGACTCTGACTAACTACGCAAATTTTTGGAGATCACTAAGCGCATCTAAACTTACATATGTCGTGATTAAGGCAGAGTAGGACCTTCAAATTATAGGGTATTATCAGGCCCAAAGTCCATATGCTAGGCTCACAAATCACCATGACTGATACTGACTATACTTACCACTTTGATCTAGAATTTTAAACACGTGTCAATAGCCATTCGGTCTACGAACATGTCTTTATGCTAGGAACACTTAAGCCCAAGTCATAGTACAAATCTCAGAGGATATTTCGAAAGGCTAACCAGTACAAAAAAAGGGAAGAGTGCATTACCAAAAAAAAAAACCTTCCTTATCTGCGATAGACCATCGCCCATGAGGGAAAACTGACACTATCAATAAGGTTTAAAGGATGAAAGCACTCACATCAGTAATGTATTATAGATGCTATGTAAATGAGCACAGTTCCTGAGACTTCTGAGCAGCTTCCAAGGTCAAGATATCACAAATCCGAGACCCTCTACAAAATAAATGGAGGAATTGTTCAAAAAAAAGAACCATAGATCAGATGGAAAACAACTATAGCTAGGAAAATTTACCCACATCTGATATTGATTAACTTTACTGTTGTGTAATCCTCTCGTGCATCAAATCTTGGGGTTTTAAAATATATCCTACCCTGAGTTAGAAAATTTGACCCGTGTTGCTAACCTAGAAAAGCATCATGATTTTGAGTCAGTGACACTCCTTTTCACACATTAAAACCATACCACCATCGAGAAAATACTGACACAGGCTCTCCTATGCTAGGATGACTGAGGAGACCATTCTCTTCAAGACTACTACAGTCATTAGGGTTTAAACTCTTTACCATATACCAGAATCCTCTGATTAAGATCATCAATACCAATGATGATAGGTGTATAAACTTCGTAGTTTATAGATGCATTTATATCTAACGTCATCTAAGAAAGTATAGATTTTACCTTAGGTTCTTACCATTCTATTATGGGTCGAATAGCTCTGCATTATACAGATTGTAAGTGGGATGATGTTTATCATTTTAGCCACAAAGATCGAATCGAGTATGGGTGTTAGGACTAATAGTTGACCGTGAAAATGGTAGGTGATTTTCTTAAGTTATGTTAAGGACTTTAAGTTTATGATTAATATGTTTAACTAGTGTGAGGAAGAATTTAGATTATTAATCCAAAGTTTTGTCACTACTCTTGTGTAATATTATATTGTTTACCAAATTTTGATTGACCTCGATGTCTTTAGGCATGATTGAAAAGTTATCATTAAAATCCTCACTTACCTATCCACATTAATGAATGCATATACATAAACTAAGGAATAAGGTACATCCTAGTAAAAGAGATATTATGGTATCATCATGTATCCAAGTACACATTGGTTTACATATATCAAATTATGTTATGAAGTAAGCGGTATTACATTATAAAATAATGTAGAAGGTGTGCTTTACAAATAACGATAGTATGTCCATATTACAAAATAATGGCATAGGAACCCTTGATGACCATGTGTTGGAATTCCCTTATAGACTTATTATATATTTGTGATTAAAACTATGTTAGAATGAAATGTGACTTATTAACAATTTTATGGATTTTGGTATTATTCTAAATTAATAATGGAACTAAGAATAGCATTTGGGTCTTGTGAGTTATGCAAGAACTAGATTTAAAATAATTATATACTAGACTATATGTCAAAATTTCTCAATATTAAAAGATGATAGTATGCTCAATTTGAGAATACAAGGACTTGAGTAATAAGGAATGGTCGATATGAATTAAAGGTATGGGATTTTTTTTAATAGCGAAAAACCCCTTGAAGGACTGCCTTGGTATGAGATACCATGAACCAGGGGTTCTACATCGTCAAAGTCACCCAGGAGTCGCACCCGACCCTACCCGCACAAACATTATCAATTGGATTTTAGGTACCTAATTCAAATTTTTGGTAGGGTGTAGATTCGAACCTAGGACCTCCCTTGGAGTATTACCCTCTCCTCTATAATTCACCTACAACACTTGGGTATAGGTATGGGACTTTAATTCATAGATCTAATTGGAATTAGTTATGAAGAGTGAATTTGGAAAATTATTCTTGAGGGAATCTATAGGATTCCCTCGAAATGCGATGTTTCCAAAATATTATCCAATGACTTTCATGAACTATATAAGATACTAAATGTCTTAGGAACTAGAGATTCCTTAATGGTAATGTGAATTTTATATTGATGTCCTAAAATAAGGGATTGGGTTATTCCTTACGTAAATTAGTAGGTCGTACAGAAAATATTGTTGAATTCAACCTACATTTAAAGAGAGGGGCCGATAGATGCCCTACTGTTATTGTAAAAGTTTCCATTTAAGTTTATGAAAATTAGGAAGAAAATATTTTGGAGGCTGGGTTTTTCCCGTAAGGGTTTTCCAAGATAAATCTTGGTGTTACTCTAATTTTATGGTTTGATTTGTTATATTTTGTGAATGTTGTTTTTATGTTCAAATGAAAATGATTTAAGATGTAATGTTTATTTTATGCACTGTGATATATTTTAAATTTTCATTGGGTTAAATATGTTTGGATGCTAGAAAGTATGCTCAAATTCCATTATGTTGATAATTTAATTGTAGTTCATTTATCTCATTCTTTTTGTAATACTGATTTATCTTAATAGATAAATCTCATGTGATGGATGGATGATATTTAGATGTGATAATGTTCAATGGCATTTGTTTAATTTTCACTATAACATTGAGGGGTAATTGATGATATGGAACACCATTTATATTCTTGTTGAAGAAACTAAATCTTAAGGGAAAATTTGTATTTACGCCCTATATCCTTATTCTTGTATGGAACACAAATCCAACTAAAAATAAGGTTTTGTATAATGCTCTAAACCTAAGGACAAGATGTAATGAATCTTACTTCATGGATTAAATGCATTTAAAATGGCCTAGTTGGGATCATGTTGTGGAATGAAACTCTCAAGAGGACACTTTGACCTTGATTTACAAATCAGGATACATCCTCCTCTCTACACTAAAGTATTAAATTTACATGGGACTAGTATTTTCCATTAAAAAAGAATTCTTTAGAGGGCTTACCTAATTAAATGTGTAATAATGTAATAGTAGGATCAAAGACATATGTTCCATGGATTCATATCACAATAGTGATATAATGGTCTTAGGACTCCTTTCTATATGGATTAGATTGGATCTAAGACTTAGGAATAATCATGGGTGTGGTTATTTCATCTATGATGGGTTACCCTTGGTGGGGTTCTCCATATTCAAGGTATTCACCTAGTCTTGGTGGGCCAAATGGTGATTTTTTCTTTTAAGAGGATGAAACCAATATGCTCAGCCAACATAATCATACCAAGTGAGGTATGAGGTTTTCGTAGAAGTTGATCACTTCTACTTAAAGAGACTTTGATCAAGTCTCTATAGCTCTTGAAGCTATATGCCTTGAAAGATACAATCCAAATGGAATATGCCTGTATTAGGTTATGTATTAGGTCATTTCCACATGAAAAATTCATAAAAAAAATAATATATGGATAAGGAGTAACGAATGGGTTCATTACAATTGGTATCAGAGCCCAAGCTAAATGGTAGACTCTAGTGAAAGTCTAGGTTAGAAAATACTTGGGGTATAAAACTAAAACTCGAGAGTATAAATTCCACAATTTTAAAATGTACACTTGGTAAGGTCAAGGTCAATACTTGGTATGATGATGTCCGAGTACCTATACCCCATGAGTAGATCCATAGTCATTCGAAAGTGGAAGAGGTAAGCGAACACCTCTGTATGGGTTTTAAGCAGTGTACCTTAGACTCTTTTGGGAAATTCACTTGAAATATGTACCTATTGGTTGCCTAATCCTTGTCTTTAAGTGTGAGCTAGTGGAATAATTAAAATAATGTTTTCTTTAGTTAATTTGTATTACATTTTGGCCTTAGGCCATGAGACCAAACATATAAAATACAATGAACTTTGGCTGATTACTACTCCAAGTAGTAACAACTCACCCAGAGATAATTAGGGCCCTGAAACTTTACCACAGTTAAAAATACCACCTTCTTTTTGTAACTTAATGGATGTGCTTCATTTTAGCACTAAAACAAGGCGTGAAGCGATGCATGTGGTATTATCCTTTATATATGAGAAAGCGATGGTGGATGCCAAAAATATATAAATATCATGTCAAAAATGACTATAATCTAGTTTAGGAATTATCACCATGAGTGAATATAAGTTAGTCATTAAAAGCTAACTCCTAGTAATTTAAGAGCTAGAAATAAGCAAAATAATATTTTCTTTATTTGATTTTTAATCAATGTTACAATCACTTTGGGGTTTTTCCAATTAGCGACTAAGATGTCAGGAATGACAAAAGAAGCCATCTAGTAACACCAGAACCTGAAACTTCAATATGTTAGAGGAGGACCTTAACTCTGAAATTCAAGGAAATTCAAGTATGGTGAAAGGAAGCAAGGACACATTTAGGTGTGGAAACCACCCCAAATTCCATTGAAACTTCAAACATTTCTCGACATAAAATTTTTGGAGACTTGTATCAGAACTCCACCGATTAGCTTTGATAATCCGAGTATCCTATCTTGATAGTAAAATATGCCACCCGACCACTTGGGTGATGGTTAAAAGCATAGAAGCATCCTAAACTATTTAAATTAGAAAACTCCTCAACTCAACATGCATGTGGTATTATTTCTCCAAGGAAAGCAAAACATAAAATAGTGAACCAAAACATAGAATGCTTTATTAAGAATTACATTGTATACAATGATGCCAAAACTAGGATCTGGACATAGTAACTAGGAAAAAAAACCATCAGGTTACCAATCCGAATTTGAGCTATCAACATCCTGGTTTGGAGAACTGTCATGCTCGAAATAAATAAATGGAGGTGGAACATTATAATGGATTACTATGTACCTATCAAATGTATAGTATGTCTAAGGAGTGCCATGAGATCAAGGCAATAAAAGACCCATTTCTTTTCGACACCCAATAGGAGAAAATCTATTTTCAATCTCCCAGAACAAGTGAGTCTATATATACCTCTAATAAAGAAGGCTCTGGTAAAGACCACTTTAGAAAGTTGCTTCTCTGGTGGGGACATATTTATTCACTACCTCAAAACAACATTATGGTAGGAATTGAAAGGGAATAATTAGAGGATCCCCTATGAGATGTAACAAAGAATCTCCGAATGAGAAATGAAAAGTCCAGTTAGGCCAACTAAAGAATATATCGAACCATTCAAAAAGACTTAGAGGACTCTCAAGTGCTAAGTAATTATGGGAATTTCATATTAACCAAACATCACAGTGAAACTCCTGGATAGAAGTATTACAAAAAAATTGATCCATGGATAAGAGGGCATCTCGAGCTACAATAGATTGATCTTGTAAGAGACTTTGTAATTCCTCCCTATGTCGAAGCAAGTATCAAGGATTCCAAACTAGAGACTCATAGAATTGATGTTGAGCTTCTTCATAGGCCAACATGGTGGCTAAGTTGGCTTCCGATTGAAGGAAGGAAAGGTTATATCTTTCTCTTAAGGTATGTTTGATAATAGCTAGTGGAACTATGGAAGAGGACAATCAAAGGAATTCATGAGGAAATAATAGAACACGTGCCATATCAAAAATTAAAATAGGCATGGCGTGCCTTGTTTAGTGAGCACAAAATCATCCATAGGACAATCAATCCAAAGAAAAAGGTGTATCATGGAAGATGAATAATTCACCTAGATATTATCAAGATACGATTGGTAAAGGTGTAAATAAAATTGAAATGACTAGACCTAATGGCCATTTGAGCATTGGAGAAGCCCTACTCCATGACATTCAATGTGATCGTATTTATGGTGGGAGTCACCTGGATGATATCAGTTTTAAGTGGAATAAACCCCATTATATGCTTTATAATTCTTCTACTTTTGATCACCGATCTATCACCGCACATACCTTGAAGATTAGAATGTAATTCAAAGCAGTTCCAAATTTAGTAGGTGTAATAATCATGGTAAGAATTAGGAAACACCTCAAGGCAGCAAGGAGGAAATATCTAGTGCAACATGCTCAAGAGGATGCTTGGGCACAGGAAATATTGAGGTTAATAGCAGAAAGAGATGTTGCCATAGCAGAGTGGGATCAGCTCAAATCAGAGATATTACAGAGGAATAATTGGAGGGCAACAACGATGGCATCCATGCTCATAGAAAATCCCTAGTTTCATCAACTAAGGAAGGAGTTTAATGATGTATTTTTAAAATATTTCTTGGTTGCCTTGTTAAACCATGGTATGCTCCTCCCACCACAACCAACCGTTGGTACTCAGTATGGGAGAATGGGAGGTAGTGATCAGGTAGTTACGGGAGCAGTAGCTCCACCACCATCTCCAACCATAAGTACTAGCACCATACAAGGAGGAAAATAGACCCAGGAACCTCAACCCTAAGGTCCTTCAAACCACCACTCTGTAGGCCATCATTTTGTATTAGTCTATTAATGCCAAATATGGGGGCATAAACATTAGCAACTTTGAAATTTATATTTTTGTTTGAATGTTATTCGAATATCAATGTTTATGGTAAACTCAAATAGTAATTTGTCATACAAGAGGATGCATGAATATTGAATTTTGTGGGACTAAATGAATATGAGGAATGGATTGGTGTCCATTCTTGGAGGAGGTATGGGACTTCTCCATGATTTCATGATGATATAAACTAGGGGAAATCTAGGTGGATGCTCTAGTATTAAAATGCATATTAGGATAAATGTAAATATCCTGAATTGAGATTCTAAAATTATGTTGTATCTTTGTTAGCATTTGATTTTATCAGGTTAATTTGAGCCAAAGGTTAACCAAATTATACTATGATACTCCTTGGTGGGAGTTTTGATAAAACTAATAAGACTTTCTATGTCTAGTAAGGTACAAATACATAATTTCATGATATTCTTATAACATCATTTTGTAAAATTCTAATGCTACAGTTCTTTAGATCAATTGTTGGTGCAATTTGAAAAGAGTTAAAACTGTATTTTTGTATTAATATTGTGTATTGATGATGCCTTCGATACTTGTTGATATGCAAGATGGATGTTAGATTATTTACAAGAACATGGTACTACTAATATTTTACATTTTTGTAGGTCCAGGTACTCGCTTAGATGAAAGATGGAGCTTGTTAGTAAGATTGAAGTACTAGATGAAAGAAGACCTGATTATAAAACAATAGAATAAAAGTTAGCTTTTTCTGGACAAATGTGTTTTTATAAGGTAAATGTTCAAACACAGAGGATTGTGTTTAATCTAAGGGGGGTTTACGTCATGACCCATTACCCTACTGCCTTATTTAAAGAATATTAATTGATCTTAGGAGATAAATTAATGCCTAATAGAAGGGGCATGATCCTAAAGAATCCTACAAAAATTCTAATAAAATAATTTTATAAGGGATAAGAAATATTAGTTATTTAAAGGCTATTTATGGGGTCTAGTAAAAAGATAAATTGGAAATATTATATTTTACAAAATTAAAACCATACAATAAATCATGTGTAGATTGAGTGGACCCTATGTGGATGGGCCTATAAAGAACTAAGGATTTTTTAAATAAATTAAGGGTCATCCTAACTTTTTGGGAAGTACACATGTGGATGCTTGATATTGGTGAAGGATCTCATAGCTTATCAACAATAGTCCACCCTTGAAACTATCGTATGCCTCAATAGTAGAAACTTTGACATTCACCTCATCCCTAGAGAACCCTTGAAGGACATGATGAAGTCATAATGGTCCTAGGCATATTTTTAGTATTATTATAATATGGTCACTATTTGGCCCATGAAGGGAGAATTTCCCTATAAATAGAAGGTATTTTAGGAAGAAATGACTATCTAAGATCTAGGTTCTAGGAGTCTTAATGGTCTAGGGATTATGATCTTCATCCATGGGGGTGAATCATAAAACAAAAGACTTGAAGGATTTTCTAGTTATAGAAGAAGGCACTCTTGGAGGACTAGAGGAAAGGAGTATGATGAGGAATAATTGAACATCTGATAAACTAGAGTTCAAGGTTGGATTTCTCTGTCCTATTCTTTCATGATTAATATAATTGCAGAATGTATTAGTTGTAAAAAAAAAATATTAATAAGATATTAGGATTTCGAATTTTCTTTCCTTTCATACTATGAAAGCTCCTTTTTGTTAACAGATTTTATTACCTTGCTTTATGTATGAAATGTCGCTATTAAAGTTGGTCATATGCAAATCAAAAGAGATAGTAAATCCTTTATAGGGACTAAATTATTTGGACAGTCGACAATAACATTATGTTAGGATATCGGTTTGAATTACTCGATCATGCCATATTAATATTAGATCTTAAATTATGGCACACAAAAAAAATATCCCACACGTCATAGTACTCATCCCTAACACTTGAGGGAGTACCCCCATGTGGGATAACCATTCATAAGAGGTTACCATTATTCTAGATAGAACCTAGGTGTTTGGCTCTAAAATTTATGGTTCTACCATGAGAATGACCTGCTACACCTGACCACAACCATAGCAATGCATCTTAAGCTGTCGTTGTGTGATCAACATCATACCCTGCATAGAAAATACTATATTTCTTTAAAACCCAAGGTATAGACAATGTAGGACCTATTTGTACATCTATGAATGATGTGAGGTGTTAGGAATGGGGTTCTCACCAAAAGATGACCCATGGACCCATAAGGGTTCTGATGATAACATTTCCCCTTGATGTTCTATTGTACTGACAGTCGACAAAAACCTTCGAATAAACCCATTATAGTTTATAGTTGTACCAAGTGGTCATTATTGTAATTTAACCCTACAAAATCATCGCGATGCTATAAAACCATTTTCTGGTCGAACTCTTTGGAAAAATTACTGAGTGAACATATTTTAGGGGGACTTGGTCATCTAGCCACTGACGAATGAAGCTACCACGGGTGTCTCATTATGAACCCTAGCAGGGAAATCCACCTGCTTAGTTCCATCTTGCTCAATTCAAAATTCTATTGAGTGTACTCCATCTGAAGTTATTCCTATCCTACAAATTTGTACGAATGCTTAGCTAACAGCTAGAATGGAGGCTACAAATTCCATGAGCCTTAGAAATTTTGGGCACATCTCCCTAGCAATCGATCCATACCTATGACGACCTTGGAAAATGATTGTGCTATCATAGGTTCCATAAAATGAGCTCTAATCAAACACCAAAACTAGCCTACGATAATTCGAGCATTTCCATTATGATGGCCTTATATCGATTACTTTGTTTGGGATTATTCAAGTATATTATAGCCAAGATGAGCATCCTTTTTACCTAATATTGGTGCTTAATGGAATTTGACTAACTATGTGAATTGTCAAAGAGCACCAAGCACATCCGAACTTACATATGTCATGATTGAGGTAGAGTAGTAACTTAAAATTAGAGGGTATTATCAGGCCCAAATAACATATTCTATGCTCACAGATCACCATGACTGAGACTGACTATAGTTACCACTATGATCTAGAAATTTGGACTTGTGTTGATAGCCATTCGGTCTATGAACAGGTCTTAATGCTAGGAATACTTAAGCCCAAGTCACAATACAAATATTAGGGGAGATTTAAAAAGGCTAACCGATACACAATAAAAGGTAAGAGTGCATTACCAAAAAAAAACCCTCCTTATCTACGATAGACCACTGCCCATGAGGGACAACTGACACTATTGATAAGGTTTAAAGGATGAAATAACTCACCTCGGTAACCTATTATAGATGATCTATAAATGAGCATAGTTATTGAGACTTCTGACCAAATTCTAAGATCAATATGTCACAAATCTGAGATCCTATGCAAAATAAATGATGGAAAGATTCAAAAAAAAGAACCATAGATTAGATGGAAAAAAATTATAGCTAGGAAAATTTACCCACGTCTGATATTGATTAACTTTATTGTTGTGGAATCCTCTCATGCATCGAATCTTGGGGTTTGAAATTATATCCTACTCTGAGTTAGAAAATCTGACCAGTGTTGATAACCTAGAAAAGGATCACGATTTTGAGTCAGTGATCCTCCTTTTTGTACATTAAAACCATACCGCCATCGATAAAATACCAACGCAGGCTCTCCTATGCTAGGATGACTGAGGAGACCATTCTCTTCAAGACTACTACAGTCATTAGAGTTTCTACTCTTTACCATATACCAAACTCCTCTGATGAAGATCATCAATACCGATGATGACAGGTGTATAAACTCTGTAGGTTATAGATGCATCTATATTCGACATCATCTGACAAAGCATAGATTATACCTTAGGTTCTTACCATTCTATTATGGGTCAAATAGCTCCACATTGTACATATGGTAAGTGGGATGATGTTTATCATTTTAGCCACAAAGACCGAATCGAGTATGGGGGTTACGACTAATAGTTGACCGTGAAAAGGGTAGGTGATTTTCTTAAGTTATGTTAAGTACTTTAAGTTTATGATTAATGTGTTTAACTAGTGTGAGGAAGAATTTGGAATGTTAATCCAAAGTTTTTTCACTAATCTTGTGTAATATTATATTGTTTACCAAATGTCGATTGACCTCAAAGTCTTTAGGCATGATTGAAAAGTTATCATTAAAATCCTCACTTACCTGTCCACCTTAATGAATGCATATACATAAACTAAGGAATGAGGTATAGCCTAGTAAAAGAGAGATTATGGTATCATGATGTATCCAAGTACACATTGGTTTACATATATCAGATTATGTTATGAAGTAAGTAGTATTACATTATAAAATAAAGTAGAAGGTGTGCTTGCCAAATAACGATAGTATGTCCATATTACAAAATTATGGCCTAGGAACCCTTGATAACCATGTGTTGGAATTCCCTTAAAGATTTATTATATATATTTATGATTAAAACTATGTTAGAATGAAGTGTGTCTTATTAACATTTTTATGAATTTTGGTATTCTTTTAAATTAATAATGGAACTAAGAATAACATTTAGGTCTTATGATTTATGCAAGAACTAGATTTAAAATAATGATATACTAGACTAAATGTCAAAAGTTCTTAATATTAAAAGATGATAGTATGCTCAATTTGAGAAGATAAGGACTCGAGTATTAAGGAATGGTCGATATGAATTAAAGGTATGGGACTTTAATTCATTGATCAAATTGGCATTAGTTATGAAGAGTGAATTTGGGAAATTCATTCTTGAGGGAATTTATAGGATTTCCTCAAAATGAGATATCTTAAAAATATTATCCAATATATTTCATGAACTATATAAGATACTAAATGTCTTAGGAACTAGAGATTCCTTAATGGTAATGTGAATTTTATATTGATGTCCTAAAATAAGGGATTGGGTGATTCCTTACTTACATTAGTAGGTCGTATAGAAAATATTGTAGAATTCGACCTACATTTGAAGAGATTGTAAAATTTTCCATTTAAGTTTATGAAAATGAGGAAGAAAATATTTTGGAGGCTGGGTTTTTACCGTAAGGGTTTCCCATGATAAATCTTGGTGTTACTCTAATTTTGTGGTTTGATTTATTATATTTTGTGAATGTTGTTTTTATGTTCAAATGAAAATGATTTAATATGTAATGTTTATTTTATGCACTATGATATATGCTAAATTTTAATTGGGTTGAATATGTTTGGATACTAGAAAGTATGCTCAAATTTCATTATGTTGATAATTTAATTGCAGTGCATTTATCTCATTCTTATTGTAATATTGATTTATCTTAGTAGATCAATCTCATGTGATGGATGGATGATATTTAGATGTGATAATGTTCAATGGAATTTGTCTAATTTTCACTATAACATTAAGGGGTAATTGGTGATATGGAACATCATTTATATTCTTGTTGAAGAAACTAAATCTTAAGGGAAAAATTATATTTATGCACTATATCCGTATTCTTGTATGGAACACAAATCCGACTAAAAATAAAGTTTTGTATAATGCTCTAAACCTAAGGACAAGATGCAATGAATCTTACTTCATGGATTAAATGCATTTAAAATGGCTTAGTTGGGATCATGTTGTATAATTAAACTCTCAAGAGGACACTTTGACCTTGATTTACAAATCAGGATACATCCTCCTCTCTACACTAAAGTATTAAATTTACATGGGACTAGAATTGTCCATTAAAAAGGAGTTATTTAGAGGGATTACCTAATTAAATGTGTAATAATGTAATAGGATGATCAAAGATAGATGTTCCATGGATTCATATCACAATAGTGATATAGTGGTCTTAGGACTCCTTTCTATATGGATTGGATTGGAGCTAAGACTTAGGAATAATCATGGGTGTGGTTATTCCATCTATGATGGGTTACCCTTGGTGGGGTTCTCCATATTCAAGGCATTCACCTGGTCTTGATGGGCCAAATGGTGATTTCTCCTTTTAAGGGGATGAAACCAATATGCTTGGCCAACATACTCATACCAAGTGAGGTATGAGGGTTTCGTAGAAGCTGATCACTTCTACTTAAAGAGACTCTGATCAAGTCTCTATAGCTCTTGAAGCTATATGCCTTGAAATATACAATCCAAATGGAATATGCCTATCTTAGGTTATGGATTAGATCATTGCCACATGAACAATTTATAAAAAGAAAAAGCAATTATGGATAATAAGGAGTAACAAATGGGTTCATTACAGTATTAGAGGTTTCTGTCTCTACCTGATAGAGATACAAGATGACACCAAGCCATGACTCAACATATAGTACATAAACCAATTAGTTTGTAGTAAAATTTTGGTGACCTAGTTAAGGAATTGGTCCTCACATAGAACATTTATGTCAAACACCATAATGCATGCTATTGTTTGACTCTTGAATTTTACCCCATCGACTCTTATATTGGGATCATATCTTAGATAGTTGAAGCACCCCTGTCAAATCAAACATCCATCCTCTATACATAGTATAAATCTAATACACTTAACCAAGAACCTTCTATCTAGCCTCTAACAACATAGTTAGAAGCCAAATCCTTAGTTTAAAAGTATACCTTAGTTACCTAGGATGAACAAAAAATATATGCCATATTAGATTAAGTAGGTCCCTTGACTTCTCAAATGTCGCAAGTTCTATTGGACTATATCACCAAGGCTAAAAGGAAGGTCATTAAATAGCAAGGAAAGTCTAGTCGATTAGACCCCAAACCCTAGGGTAGACAACATATGATTAGAGGAATGCCTTAACATAATTCAAACCAGATAGCTAGGCCTAAATTGTTCAACGATTACCAAAATTGGTCCAAAACTCTTGAAGCAACCCATTATAGAACCACTAAGTATATTTTTGATAATGAAAAATCTTGTCTTTGCAATCATCAAGAACCATACTAAATACTCCTTCCATTGAGTATTTTAACATGGTGAATCATTTGAGGAAGTTCATGGTAACAATGCCTCTGTAGGATATTTTTTTAATGGTAGAGTAGATGAAGCCCATAGAAGAGGCCCTACAAAAGGAAGTGTTGGACAAATAGAAAATATCCATATCTTGGAAGTAATATGGACCAATCCTATATATTTCTATCTAACCCTGATCTATAGAGATAATTTGATACATAATTTTCTATTGGACTCTTGGTCTAGCACCTTAGTCATGCCCGAGGAGGTAGTAGATGTACTCAAGTTAGTATATGATCCTACCAACAATAGTGTAGTTTAACTAGATGGCACTATAGTACCTATCATAAGGTTGGTATGGGGTCTTCCCTTGTCTCTCCAATATTTTCCTAACATAATAGTACACTAAGATATATTAGTGATAGATCTACCAACCACATTTGGCATATGCCTTTTAAGGGATTTCATAGTCAATATTGGGGAACATTGTCCCTAGACTAGACTCATATGATGCTTAGAATCAAATGTGGAACCCAACTAGAGATTTCATAAAAATATCTCTATATTCATCATGTGGAAAATGTTCCTTCCCTATATATTAGTGAGGAATAAGGTTACATATCCAAAGAAGAACCATTACGACCATAACTATTTGTTGATGAACTATACATGTACATCCATGATGATCACTTGGAACAATGGGCATTTGAGATGTGGGGATTAAGTTTTGATGAAACATTAAATCAAGCTAGGATTGGATGACTTATCTCCATAGGTGTATTGTACATATTGTACAAAACAAATATATGGAAATTTGGTTTTATTCCTTGCAAATTGGAAAGATATTTCCTATGTTGGAAATATGAGCAAGTTTTATTGTCATTGATGTCAATAGGTTGATGTCCAAGTTTAGTCATCATTAATTTCATCAGGTGGTTTTTCCAAAAGGCAAGGAAGAGGTTAAAATAAATAGGATATAATATTTATTTTAATATTATATGCATAAAGCGGCATAAAATATTAAAAGTCCCAAGGAAGGAGAAGCAGGTTTAAAAGAAAATTCCAAGGAAGGAGAAGCAGGTTTAAAAGGAAATTCCAAGGAAGGCAAAGAAGGTTTAAAAGGAAATAATAATATTATAATATTATGGACTAAAGGTTAAGGTGAAGAAAAACAAGGTCCAAGAAGTCTTTAAAATATAAATCCTCAAAATATCCATTTGGCATATTGTAAAGGTTATTATTTAATTTATTTAAATTAAAATATTTTAACCATAGGTTATAATTTTAATTTAAATAAATAAAAAATGTGCCAACAGTTAAAGTTTAAAATTTGAATAAAAATCTAATTAAAATCATAGACGTGTTAAAGTGCTTAACAAAAGGTATAAAAGGAGCAATGATTTTTATTCGAAATCATCCATGCAAGTGTAATGCCCAAAAAGCAAAAGTATTTTGTGTGATGACTAAAGAGAAGAGAAAGGACTTGCATGTGTTAAAATAAATAATGGCAAACTTCATGTTAATACCAAGAGGAGCACAAAATATTCTCCAAAGTTCTTGGGAGTGCAAGTGGTGATCAAAGGCTGGTTAAGGTGGTTGTGCAAGACAAGCTAGGGGTTTGATTCACGTCCCCTTCATTTTGAACGTGAAAAGAGGGTTTTGTGTTTTTGAATCATTGAAGAGCAATGGAAAAAGCACACATTGTGCGTCTTTAGTTTTATCTTGGGTTTGTGACCCAATGAAAAGTAAGCCTTAGGGCTTAGGTACTTTGGTGATGGTTGGTCGTGGGTCCGAGTTGAGTGTAGTATTTGAGGGCACTAATTTTGATGTGGGACATCATTTGAGGTATGTGCTTGATTTAATTTTACATGGTGTGAATAGCGCTAGTGAACCACATGATAGTTGTGAAGGCTTAAGGTCAAGAAATTTATTTTTCTAAGTGAAAGATAGGGAGTCATAAGGTTGTTTGATTTTTTAGTTTTTAATTAGCATTATAAATAAATTTTGGGAGATATAAGGTGTTAGAAAGGAAATTAATTGTGTTGAATGATATTGTGTAAAGACTGGACTTATAAAGGATTTTTAAAGGAGTTTGATTATTTATGAATTGAATATTATTTTTAAAAGTTTGGAGATTATAAGGTGTACTTGAGACTTGATATTTTGTATGGTGAGATAATTATTAAAGGAAATATTTGAGTGGATATTTTGAGATAAGTTGTTGATATCTAACCTTGAAAGTGGCAAAGATGATTTGGTTGTGATTAAGACAGGTTTTTGAAGACATATCTTCATAAAACAAAATGTATGAGAACATCTTCCTTGTGAGTGAAATATTGTTTGATTGAATGTTGGGAAATGCAAAGTTGGAGTGAGAAGGATTTTTTTATAAGCATTGTTGAAATATTTGAGTGAGCCTTCATGTGGATGATTAGGATTTATGAAAGTACTTGAGTATCATTATGTGAGATTTTTTGATAAGCATTGTTGGAAATATTTGAGTGAGTCTTCATGTGCATTATTAGGGTTTGTGAAAGAACATGAGTATCATTGTTATGTGAAATTTAGAACTATATTCAACTAGGATTTGTGAAAGAACATGAGAATCATTTTTATGTGAAATTGGAATTATCTTGAGTCAAGGTTTTATAGTGTGAGTTGGAAGTAACTAAAAAACTTGGTTAAGGATCGTAAACAAGTTGTGTTTCATTGAAGTGTTGAGTGAAGTTGATTGAGCATTATTGATTAAGAGAACTGGAGTGATAGTTCAATATTTGTGAAACAAATTATTCTTTATTTATGAATTTATTTGAAAGTGATAGAGTGATTTGTGAGTGTGAAACATATTGAGTCTCTTACCATTATCTATATGTTTCTATGGTTAAACAATATTTTGAGTGAAACTTGTTTTGTTATTGAAGAGGTTTTTTGAAAGATATTAAGTTGAGTTTTGTATGAAATTTTTACAATTGATTTGAATAAGCTTTTGTGAAATCTAATGGACTATTTTTGAGTAATTCCAAGAGGGGACTTAAGGACAAATTTGTATGATATTTTTGTGAAAGCATACAAGCAGATTTGAGATAAGTCTTAGTGAAGACTTTTTGAGTAGATTGGATAAGTTCTAGAGAGGACTTGTTGAGTAGATTTGAGGTAAGTCTTAGTGAAGACTTATTGAGCCGATTGGACAAGTTCTAGAAAGGACTTGTTGGATAGATTTGAGGTAAGTCTTGGTGAAGAATTGGTTGAGCATATTGAGCAAGTTCTTGAGAGGACTTGTACACATATTTGAGATAAGTCTTTGATAATACTTGAGAGTAGAGTTGATTGATTGATTTGTTCAAGATTTGTGGTAAGGTTTGAGATAGATCTGAGCAGAGTTGATTTATGATTGGATCAATATTTGTGTTAAGGCTTGAGGATAAATTTGAGGAAAAAGTATGGTGTAGATTTGAGGACATATTTGTACCATAGCAAATACAGAGTTTGGTACAAATTTGAGGGTAGATTTATGCCAGACCAAAGATATATTTGTGCTAGACCGAAGGATAGTTTTTAGTATAGATTTGAGATAGATATTGAGTAGAGTTGAGAGTAAGCTTTGGAGGTGACAAAGTAGAGGATAGTAGTCTTTGGTGGATAGAGATTCATTAGCTAGGGCAGTGAGGATAGAGGTCTTCTGAGTGAGGATATAAGTCTTTACTGGAGAGATATCCACAAGCCAATGCAATGGAGGCAGTAGTCTTCTAGAAGATCACCAACCAGAGCATAGGAGAAGGATTTCTTAGTAGGGTACCTAGGAATAGATATTTGGGGATATTTTATTATATTGTGTAAGGGTTGGCATGGGCCACACATAACCCAAGGTTTATTGTATTATAATATTATATTATATAATAATATAATATTATATTAGTAGTAGGCTTCCCAAAGTAGAATAAGAATATAGATATATAAAGAAGAGATATTTATCATTGTAATCATCATTGAAGAAGAATATTATGTAATCATCCTGCCCATGAAGTGGCCTCTCATTTTAGGAGATCTTGTGGAGTTATTCCTTCCTTAAGGATTATTTTTGGTGTTTCCCTACCTTAAGGGTATTATCTATCTCTCTCTCATTTATGGATTGTTATTGTGGATAATGTATTGTGGATGAAATATTTGATATTTTTGCATATTGGTGAATGGTTTATGTTAATGATAATAAAGTTATGCAACAAGTGGTATTAGAGCAACAATTTTGGCAAAGTGGAGATTTTTTTATGAAATTGTAAAATTAGGGCAATTTTTTTTAGAAAAACATCTCATATTTCAGGAGTCATATCTCTGCGTAAGCTTATCCGATTCAAGTGATTCTTGGATCCGATTGTGCATAAATTTGAAGAGATTTAAATCTAATTAGTATTGAGGGAGATACGACCTTTTGAATTTAGTCATCCAGAATAATGATAGTGAAGAATTTCATAATTTTTTTTGGAAAAACATCTCATATTTTAGAAGCCATATCTCTGTGAGAGTTTATCCGATTGCAGGCGATTCTTGGACCAGTTTGTGTAGAATTTTAAGAGCTTTAAAATAAGTGGTCATATGAAGGAATCCAAGTAGTATTGATGGATTTATGATATTCTGAAGTCAGCCATCTAGAACAAGGGTAGTGATGAATTTTCAAGTCACGAATTTTTCAAAAGACGAAATTTGTTTAGTTCGGGTAAGCAAATCAGTTGCACTTTATTTTTTTTGGAAGAAAAATTGTAGATCTAGTTGTCTATGTGGATTTTTAGCTTCAAATCAGTGGGAAGTTATTTATTTACATAAAACCCTAGTTTACATTAGGGGATGATCTATATTACCAAAAAACCCTAGTTGCATTAGGGCAGGAACAATGGCACTCCAATGTTTTCTGGAGAAGATGATATTGATTCTAGAGAATGGTGGACAAATTTTTTCTCCCTTAATAATAATTCTTTCTGGAAATCCTCCCTTAATTTATCTGTTAAAGGGAAAGCTTTATCTTGGTGGATAAATGTTTGTAAAGAAACGAATAATGAATCCACTTGGAATGAAGTGGAGCATGCATTCTTGAGTAAATGGGACCCATATTATACAGATAGCCTAGTGGATCTCATCAAAAATCTTGAAGAGAAACTACAGGGAATTCAAAATGAGTGGAATGCAATAAAAGGAGAATGGGAAGTTTTCAAGAAACAAAATTAAGACTATGAAAAAGAAATAAAATTACTCAAGAAGAAAGAGGAAAAGGTCAGGGAAGATAAAAAAGATGTTAGTATGCAGACAGAGGAAACCATACCTTTGGTAGAAGATAAATTAGAAAATGGACAAATATATTTGTTTGAATCTAAAATTTCTATTTTGTAGGTTCAAGGAAGAATTCAAAAGGAACAGATTATTATTTCCATTGACCCTGGTAGCAGATATAATTTTATTAATATTGCTTTGGCTAAGAAGTTGCAAGTTCAAAAAACAAAAATTAAGGACATGCAACTAGAAGGTGAGCATGTTCAAATTTTTGAATATTTGAATATCACCATGGATAAATATGTTTTACATTCAGATTTCTATGCTATTGAGATGGATGAGGAGGATATTTTTCTTGGTTATCCTTGGTTATATTATTTTGGTACTATTAACATTAATGTGCAAAATAAGTTTATGAAGTTATGGTACAGGAAAAATAATATAACATTGCGGGATTGTTGGCAATTTTGGGTACATTGGGTACATTGCCTTTGCTCAAGTGTTGATGTTGTCATTGATGTCAAGAAGCGGAAGGGTTTTTGTGAAAACCAAGGCAGACAAAATAAAAGGTTTTATTTAAAACCATGGGCAACATATTTGAAATGGGTTTTTCTTAAAACCCAAGTTGGCTTTTCGTTTCGTTGAAAAAGGTGCCCCGGTGATGAAGATATTTAATTTTAAATATTTAGTTTAAATTTTATTTATTTAAAATTTAAATTAAAATATTAAATTAAATTAAAAGTGCCGACGTGTTAATCAATGCATCTTAGTGCATATAAAATGTGGCAATGGAATTCATTAAAGAGGGAATGAATCGATATCAATTTCCATGTTTTTCGATTTCGCATTAGCTCCTACGCCAAGGAGAGCGATGTTTTGTGTGATTGAGGCCACGCATTCGAAAACCACAAGGAGTATGCTTTCGACTTTGGATAACGGACGCAGCGCAAACCTTTTGAGCACCCAAATTAAGGGAGAAAGCTTTGAAAAAGAAGCTGCGATATTTGACAGTGTGCCAAAGTTTTTAATGAATGTTAATCGAAGTGAATTAAACATCGTCGGAAGGACATTATCGAACAAGACAAACTATTTCGGTGACGCGGTGGTATACAGTTGTTTCACTTTCTTTGAGGAAGATAAAAGAAAGGAACAAATTTGATCACGTCTCCCTTCGATCTCATCCACCGTATGGACCAGACGGTGCTTGGCCACACGGTAAGGGTTGTGAATAAATAGTCGTCGGTTCGAATCTCGCTGAGAACAATGTTAACGGCGGAAGTATTTTTGTTTTTTATTGAACGTGGTTGGTGCTAAAAATTTCAAGAGGTATAAGGTTTCTTTTTGAAAATTAAAGTGTGCTTTGGTTTCGGGAGTATGTATGTTGTTCTAGCGGGAGATATAAGGCAGTATATTTTTGTGAAAATTAGAAAGGGATTTTGTTTAGTTAGGAGTAATAAGGGTATTACTTTATTATAAAGTGGTTTTGGGAGTTATAAGGTTATGCAATGTTGTGATTTATTTTACTTTTATGGTATAAGTGGTTTTGGGAGTTATAAGGTTATGCAATGTTGTGATTTATTTTATTTTATGGTACAAGTGGTTTTAGGAGAGATAAGGAAGTTGTGCAATTAAAGGCTTTGGTGATGATTATTGAAAAGTGGAGTAATGTTGATTATTTTGTGATCTACTAACCCTTGTGAAGATTGGCAAAAGAATTTTGTGATTGTGGCAGATTTCCAAAGGGGTTCCTTCACTTCAATAAGGTATGGGCACATTCTTCTTATGAGTATGATTGGTGTATGTTTTCCTGAAATAAGATTGGAGTGAAAAGGTATTCAACAAGGTTTCCTTTGGTTGGGTGTAAATCCTATTTTCTGGTTTGTTGAAGACTACTTATGCATTGTTATCATTGATGAGAGTTTTGGTGAATGCATAATTCTGGTTTGAGGTAGTGGAAGCATTGTGCACTAGGGTTTATGTTTGTGAGTCTTGCTACTTGCTTTGAGTTGGTGAAACCCTTGGTTGGTTGTTTTGATGTTGATGGTTGAGTTGCTTCCATAGAGGTTGTGTTGATCAAGTTATTGCTTTTACTTGATACATGATATTGGGCTTACTCCATTGAGTTGATTTGAACAAGTTATTCTTTGCATTTGGTGATATTGTGTTGGTGGCTATTTTTGTTCAAATATCTTTGGAGGGAAAAGGATTTCTACTTGTTTCCTTTTCTTGTGATGATTGGTTGAATGCTTCAAGGTTAATGTTGAGTTGAATGATGTTGGTTAAACCTTGTCTTTGAGCATTGTTGTTGAAGCCCTAATTGGTTGAGAAAAGATATTGGTTGTTGGAAAGAACATGAGTATCATTGTTATATGAGATATTGCTTGGTTGGCAATTGTTGGGTTGTGTTTCATGTTCTTGAGAAAAGCATACTACATCTATCTTATTCTTTTGAGATTTGAGATTGAGTTGAGATTGAGATTGGGAGTTAAGTATAGAACATATTGAGTCTCTAACAATTCTCTTTATGCTTCTATGAGGTTGATGAATCACATTGGGTCTCTAACAATTCTCTTTGTGGGTTCATGCCAAGCAAGTTTTCTTGATGAACTTGTGAGCGAGGTTTTGGACAGAGTTCCATTGGGGACTTGTGAGAGGTTTGGATAGGTTGTGAGGACTTGTGAGCAGATTTGGACAGGTCTTAGCAGAGGACTTGTGAAGCTGAGTTTGATAGTTCTATCAGAGAACTTGAGGATAGAGGTGCATTGGTTCTATCAGAGAACTTGAGGACAGAGGTGCATTGGTTCTATGAGAAGAACCTGAGGACAGATTTGTGCCAGATCGAAGGACTGTGTTTGGTGCTGATCAAAGACAGAGGAAGAGGACATTTGTGCTAGACCGAAGGACTGTGTTTAGTGCAAATTCGAGGACCAGCTTTGAGGTGATAGAGTTGAGGACAGAGGTCTCCAACCAGAGCGGGGAAGACAGGTGTCTTCTGTGGATAGAGTTCCATTTGCTAAGGGCAGCGGAGGCAGAGGTCTTCTAGAGGATCACCAACCAGAGCGAGAGGTAGGGGAAGGTATCTCCTTTGAGCAGAGGCTCATAAATTCAGATTGGGGGAAGGTTTCTCCTTTGAGCCGAGGCTCATAAACATTGTAATTGGGAAGGTTTCCCAAAGAACTTTGAGATAACTTTTAGAGAAAAGTTTTGTGGATGAACCATGTGAAATTGTTGTGTCACTTTGTGGATGATTTTGTGCATTGTTTTGATATTGCTTTGGATATATTGCTTTATTATTTTGAAGTATAAAGGAAAAAGTAAAAAGAGGTCTTATATTGTTCACCCCCCTCTCAGTATAAGCTTGTGTTCTTCAATTGGTATCAGAGCGGGTTCCTTCGAAAAGTTTAACAGCTTGAAGGAAAAGCTAGTAAAGAACACAATGGATCATTCAAGTGGCAATGCAACACCTATTCTTGATGGGTCAGATTTTGGTCTTTGGAGTGCAAGGATGAAGGTTCATCTAATGGCACTTGGGAATGAGGTTTGGGAAGTAATTGAAGATGAGTACACTATTCTTGAACATGGTCTTAATACTAAAGAAGAGAGGCTCCTACATCACAGCAATTCAAAAGCAATGAATGCAATCTTGAAAGGCTTACAGAAAGCAGATCTCACCAAAGTGATTCACTGCAAGACAGCTAGTGAAATGTGGAATCAGTTGAAGGTGGTTCATACAGGTGATACAAATGTCAGAAAGGCCAAGTTGAGACACTTCAAAGGTATGTTTGAACAACTCAAGATGAATGATGATGAAAATATTAGTGACTACATGCTTCGTATGGATGAAGTTGTTAACTCCATGAAAGACTTAGGTCTTGAGCTTGCTGAAAATGATGTTTGTGATAAGATTTTAAGATCTCTTCCTAATAGATTTAGTGAAAATATTTCTGCTATTGAGGAAGCTAAAGATTTGGATAAGTTGAAAAAAGATGAGCTCCATAGTATACTTGCAGCATTTGAGTTAAGAACTCAAGTGAAGGTTGATGTCAAGAAGGAGGCAACTTTCAAGGCTACCAAGAATTCCAAAGGTAAACAACTTCAAGAGAGTGATGAGTCTTCTGGTGATGAAGAGGCATATTACAGCAAGAAAGGCAAGTTCTCTAGAAAGCACAAAAATATGAAAAACGTGAGATGTTTCAATTGTGGAAAGTTTGGTCATTATGCTACTAACTGTACTGTTGCCAAGGATGAAAGTGATGAAGATAAACAGGACTGTAAGAGCAAGGATTTTGAAAAGCACAAGCATCATAGGAAGAACAAATATGAGCACAACAATCAAGGAAAGAGGTATTCTCACAAACACAAGAAGAGCTTCTACCTAGACAAAGCAAGTAAGTGTTCTAGTAGTGATAGTGAAAGTTCTTCAAGTGATAATGAAAATGAGATGTTGTTCATATCAGAAAAAGAGGAAGAACCAAAACATAGATTCATTATCATGAAATGTCTTAGATGTGGAAATTTTGGTCACCTTGAGGATGATTGCACAAATAATGAATTGGTTGTTAGTATGTATGAGGATGCTTCAGAAAATGATAAGGAAGATGCATGTATGGTTTTTGAAAAGGGTAGCACCTCTAGTGATAAGAAATTTGAAAAAGGCCTTGATAATTCAAAATGCAATCAAATAGAGGATCTTGAAAGTGATCTTACTAATGCTCTTAGTGGTTTGAAAAAGGAAAGAAAGAAGAATGCTAGACTCAAGGATAAGTTAGATGAATGTTGTATGGAGAGAGATGAACTTATAGAAAGTCTTGATGTCTCTATGGCTAAGGCACAAGAACTCAAGAATGAGTTAGAATCTAAGGTGCTTGAGTATAGTGAATTAGAACAGAAAATGGCTTCGTTGAAAGAGGAAAATAAAGAGTACAAGGATAAGCTATACAGGTTTCAAGAAAGCTCCAAAAAGGTTAAATCTCTCATCAAAAGTCAAAGAAAGCCAACGAGATAAAACAGGTCTTGGTTTTGTTAAGCCTCACAAGAAACAAGTTGGAGAGTCTAGTAAGAGATTCCAAAAGGAAGAGAGTTCTAATGAGGAAAGTATTTCAGATCATGAGTCCTTGAATGATAGATGCATAGAAACAGAAAACAGATTTCAGAATGAGAAGAAGGAGAAGTTTTCAGGACCTAAGAAGTCAAATAAAGGAAAGTTTCAAGGCAGATGTTTTGCTTGTCACAGGTTTGGTCACATGGTTGTACATTGCATGGCTCAAGTGAAGAAGGTAAATAACAGTTTCAGAAGTGGTGATTTCTTTTATGGGTATTGCTACTCTTGCAATCAGTTTGGGCACAAGGCATTTCATTGCAAGGCAAATAATAGGAACAGGTTTAATCAGAACAGATGGATTCAAAGAACAGGTATGCCTCAAAGAAATAACATTGTTACTTGTTACAAGTGCAACAATGAAGGTCACATAGCTAGACAGTGTAGAGCTGAAATTCCAGGGTACAGGAATAGGAATAGTGGTATGATCAGGTCCAAGGATCAAGGCAGGTAAGAAAGGAATGGAACAGAACAGGAATATGGACAAAGAGTTCAAGAGAAGGCCCGACAAGGAAGTTATAGACGCTGATGATGATCAGTGCCTAATGGGAGTTTTACTCCCACCCCAGAATTAATCACCTCAACAGGAGGTGGGGGAGGGACTAAGCTAAGAGGCTCATTCTTAGTCCCGAGCCCCAAAGGTGGCCCTTTGCCATTGATGACAAAGGGGGAGAGATATGAGTAAGGGGGAGAGCTTCAAGTGAAGAGGAAAGCTTCAAGTCGGGGGGAGCAAAACTTCAAAGGTAGATTCTCATTGTGGGTTTCAGTTTTGGCTCTTGAAGATGTGTTTTTAGGTAAAGGTTTGCCATCAATGACAAAGGGGGAGATTGTTGGCAATTTTGGGTACATTGGGTACATTGCCTTTGCTCAAGTGTTGATGTTGTCATTGATGTCAAGAAGCGGAAGGGTTTTTGTGAAAACCAAGGCAGACAAAATAAAAGGTTTTATTTAAAACCATGGACAACAGATTTGAAATGGGTTTTTCTTAAAACCCAAGTTGGCTCTTCGTTTCATTGAAAAAGGTGCCCCGGTGATGAAGATATTTAATTTTAAATATTTAGTTTAAATTTTATTTATTTAAAATTTAAATTAAAATATTAAAATTAAATTAAAAGTGCCGACGTGTTAATCAATGCATCTTAGTGCATATAAAATGTGGCAATGGAATTCATTAAAGTGTGAATGAATCGATATCAATTTTCGTGCATCGTCTGCGCCAGCGAAGGAGAGCATGTTTTGTTGAGGGCCCACGCATTCGAAAACCACAAGGAGTATGCTTTCGACTTTGGATAAAGGATGACAAAACTTCTTTGAGCACCCAAATTAAGGGAGAAGTTGAAAAGAAGTATATTTGAATGGAAATTTTAATGAATGTTAATGAAGTGAATTAAACATGTGAAAGGAATTATGAACAAGAAATGAGGTAATATGAGGAAGATAAAGAAAGGAAAAATGAATAATAGGTAGTAAGGTGTGAATAAATAGTTGGTTGAATGAAAGGGAGTATTTTTTATTGAAGTGGTTGGTTAAAAATTTCAAGAGGTATAAGGTTTTTTTGAAAATTAAAGTGTGTTTGGTTTGGGAGTATGTATGTTGTTCTAGCGGGAGATATAAGGCAGTATATTTTTGTGAAAATTAGAAAGGGATTTTGTTTAGTTAGGAGTAATAAGGGTATTACTTTATTATAAAGTTTTGGGAGTTATAAGGTTATGCAATGTTGTGATTTATTTTACTTTTATGGTATAAGTGGTTTTGGGAGTTATAAGGTTATGCAATGTTGTGATTTATTTTATTTTATGGTACAAGTGGTTTTAGGAGAGATAAGGAAGTTGTGCAATTAAAGGCTTTGGTGATGATTATTGAAAAGTGGAGTAATGTTGATTATTTTGTGATCTACTAACCCTTGTGAAGATTGGCAAAAGAATTTTGTGATTGTGGCAGATTTCCAAAGGGGTTCCTTCACTTCAATAAGGTATGGGCACATTCTTCTTATGAGTATGATTGGTGTATGTTTTCCTGAAATAAGATTGGAGTGAAAAGGTATTCAACAAGGTTTCCTTTGGTTGGGTGTAAATCCTAGTTTCTGGTTTGTTGAAGACTACTTATGCATTGTTATCATTGATGAGAGTTTTGGTGAATGCATAATTCTGGTTTGAGGTAGTGGAAGCATTGTGCACTAGGGTTTATGGTTGTGAGTCTTGCTACTTGCTTTGAGTTGGTGAAACCCTTGGTTGGTTGTTTTGATGTTGATGGTTGAGTTGCTTCCATAGAGGTTGTGTTGATCAAGTTATTGCTTTTACTTGATACATGATATTGGGCTTACTCCATTGAGTTGATTTGAACAAGTTATTCTTTGCATTTGGTGATATTGTGTTGGTGGCTGTTTTGTTCAAATATCTTTGGAGGGAAAAGGATTTCTACTTGTTTCCTTTTCTTGTGATGATTGGTTGAATGCTTCAAGGTTAATGTTGAGTTGAATGATGTTGGTTAAACCTTGTCTTTGAGCATTGTTGTTGAAGCCCTAATTGGTTGAGAAAAGATATTGGTTGTTGGAAAGAACATGAGTATCATTGTTATATGAGATATTGCTTGGTTGGCAATTGTTGGGTTGTGTTTCATGTTCTTGAGAAAAGCATACTACATCTATCTTATTCTTTTGAGATTTGAGATTGAGTTGAGATTGAGATTGGGAGTTAAGTATAGAACATATTGAGTCTCTAACAATTCTCTTTATGCTTCTATGAGGTTGATGAATCACATTGGGTCTCTAACAATTCTCTTTGTGGGTTCATGCCAAGCAAGTTTTCTTGATGAACTTGTGAGCGAGGTTTTGGACGAGGTTCCATTGGGGACTTGTGAGAGGTTGTGGAAGGTTGCTTGAGGACTTGTGAGCAGATTTGGACAGGTCCTAGCAGAGGACTTGTGAAGTTGAGTTTGATAGTTCTATCAGAGAACTTGAGGACAGAGGTGCATTGGTTCTATTAGAGAACTTGAGGACAGAGGTGCATTGGTTCTATGAGAAGAACCTGAGGACAGATTTGTGCCGGACCGAAGGACTGTGTTTGGTGCAGATCAAAGACAGAGGAAGAGGACATTTGTGCTAGACCGAAGGACTGTGTTTAGTGCAAATTCGAGGACCAGCTTTGAGGTGATAGAGTTGAGGACAGAGGTCTCCAGCCAGAGCGGGGAAGACAGGTGTCTTCTGTGGATAGAGTTCCATTTGCTAAGGGCAGCGGAGGCGAGAGGTCTTCTAGAGGATCACCAGCCAGAGCGAGAGGTAGGGGAAGGTATCTCCTTTGAGCAGAGGCTCATAAATTCAGATTGGGGGAAGGTTTCTCCTTTGAGCCGAGGCTCATAAACATTGTAATTGGGAAGGTTTCCCAAAGAACTTTGAGATAACTTTTAGAGAAAAGTTTTGTGGATGAACCACGTAAATTGTTGTGTCACTTTGTGGATGATCTTGTGCATTGCTTTGATATTGCTTTGGATATATTGCTTTATTATTTTGAAGTATAAAGGAAAAAGTAAAAAGAGGTCTTATACTGTTCACCCCCCTCTCAGTATAAGCTTGTGTTCTTCAATTGGTATCAGAGCGGGTTCCTTCGAAAAGTTTAACAACTTGAAGGAAAAGCTAGTAAAGAACACAATGGATCATTCAAGTGGCAATGCAGCACCTATTCTTGATGGGTCAGATTTTGGTCTTTGGAGTGCAAGGATGAAGGTTCATCTAATGGCACTTGGGAATGAGGTTTGGGAAGTAATTGAAGATGAGTACACTATTCTTGAACATGGTCTTAATACTAAAGAAGAGAGGCTCCTACATCACAGCAATTCAAAAGCAATGAATGCAATCTTGAAAGGCTTACAGAAAGCAGATCTCACCAAAGTGATTCACTGCAAGACAACTAGTGAAATGTGGAATCAGTTGAAGGTGGTTCATACAGGTGATACAAATGTCAAGAAAGGCCAAGTTGAGACACTTCAAAGGTATGTTTGAACAACTCAAGATGAATGATGATGAAAATATTAGTGACTACATGCTTCGTATGGATGAAGTTGTTAACTCCATGAAAGACTTAGGTCTTGAGCTTGCTGAAAATGATGTTTGTGATAAGATTTTAAGATCTCTTCCTAATAGATTTAGTGAAAATATTTCTGCTATTGAGGAAGCTAAAGATTTGGATAAGTTGAAAAAATATGAGCTCCATAGTATACTTGCAGACATTTGAGTTAAGAACTCAAGTGAAGGTTGATGTCAAGAAGGAGGCAACTTTCAAGGCTACCAAGAATTCCAAAGGTAAACAACTTCAAGAGAGTGATGAGTCTTCCGGTGATGAAGAGGCATATTACGACAAGAAAGGCAAGTTCTCTAGAAAGCACAAAAATATGAAAAATGTGAGATGTTTCAATTGTGGAAAGTTTGGTCATTATGCTACTAAGCTATCTTGTTGCCAAGGATGAAAGTGATGAAGATAAACAGGACTGTAAGAGCAAGGATTCTGAAAAGCACAAGCATCATAGGAAAAACAAAGATGAGCACAACAATCAAGGAAAGAGGTATTCTCACAAGCACAAGAAGAGCTTCTACCTAGACAAAGCAAGTAAGTGTTCTAGTAGTGATAGTGAAAGTTCTTCAAGTGATAATGAAAATGAGATGTTGTTCATATCAAAAAAGAGGAAGAACCAAAACATAGATTCATTATCATGAAATGTCTTAGATGTGGAAATTTTGGTCACCTTGAGGATGATTGCACAAATAATGAATTGGTTGTTAGTATGTATGAGGATGCTTCAGAAAATGATAAGGAAGATGCATGTATGGTTTTTGAAAAGGGTAGCACCTCTAGTGATAAGAAATTTGAAAAAGGCCTTGATAATTCAAAATGCAATCAAATAGAGGATCTTGAATGTGAACTTACTAATGCTCTTAGTGGTTTGAAAAAGGAAAGAAAGAAGAATGCTAGACTCAAGGATAAGTTAGATGAATGTTGTATGGAGAGAGATGAACTTATAGAAAGTCTTGATGTCTCTATGGCTAAGGCACAAGAACTCAAGAATGAGTTAGAATCTAAGGTGCTTGAGTATAGTGAATTAGAACAGAAAATGGCTTCGTTGAAAGAGGAAAATAAAGAGTACAAGGATAAGTTGTACAGAGTTTCAAGAAAGCTCCAAAAAGGTTAAGTCTCTCATCAAAGGTCAAAGAAAGCCAACAGATAAAACAGGTCTTGGTTTTGTTAAGCCTCACAAGAAACAAGTTGGAGAGTCTAGTAAGAGATTCCAAAAGGAAGAGAGTTCTAATGAGGAAAGTATTTCAGATCATGAGTCCTTGAATGATAGATGCATAGAAACAGAAAAATAATTCAGAATGAGAAGAAGGAGAAGTTTTCAGGACCTAAGAAGTCAAATAAAGGAAAGTTTCAAGGCAGATGTTTTGCTTGTCACAGGTTTGGTCACATGGCTGTACATTGCATGGCTCAAGTGAAGAAGGTAAATAACAGTTTCAGAAGTGGTGATTTCTTTTATGGGTATTGCTACTCTTGCAATCAGTTTGGGCACAAGGCAGTTCATTGCAAGGCAAATAACAGGAACAGGTTTAGTCAGAACAGGTGGATTCAAAGAACAGGTATGCCTCAAAGAAATAACATTGTTACTTGTTACAAGTGCAACAATGAAGGTCACATAGCTAGACAGTGTAGAGCTGAAATTCCAAGGTACAGGAACAGGAACAGTGGTATGAACAGGTCCAAGGATCAAGGCATGGCTAAAAACAGGAACAGGAATATGGACAAAGAGTTCAAGAGAAGGCCCGACAAGGAAGTTATAGACGCTGATGATGATCAGTGCCTAATGGGAGTTTTACTCCCACCCCGAAATTAATCACCTCAACAGGAGGTGGGGGAGGGACTAAGCTAAGAGGCTCATTCTTAGTCCCGAGCCCCAAAGGTGGCCCTTTGCCATTGATGACAAAGGGGGAGAGATATGAGTAAGGGGGAGAGCTTCAAGTGAAGAGGAAAGCTTCAAGTTCGGGGGAGCAAAACTTCAAAGGTAGATTCTCGGTTGTGGGTTTCAGTTTTGGCTCTTGAAGATGTGTTTTTAGTAAAGTTTTGCCATCAATGACAAAGGGGGAGATTGTTGGCAATTTTGGGTACATTGGGTACATTGCCTTTGCTCAAGTGTTGATGTTGTCATTGATGTCAAGAAGCGGAAAGGTTTTTGTGAAAACCAAGGCAGACAAAATAAAAGGTTTTATTTAAAACCATGGACAACAGATTTGAAATGGGTTTTTCTTAAAACCCAAGTTGGCTCTTCGTTTCATTGAAAAAGGTGCCCCGGTGATGAAGATATTTAATTTTAAATATTTAGTTTAAATTTTATTTATTTAAAATTTAAATTAAAATTTTAAAATTAAATTAAAAGTGTCGACGTGTTAATCAATGCATCTTAGTGCATATAAAATGTGGCAATGGAATTCATTAATGTTAGTGGAATGGAGTTCGATATTAATGTTTGCATCGTGCATAAGCTCTGCGAAGGAGAGCATGTTGTGTTGAGGGCATGAATTTGAAAGCCACAAGATAAAGAAAAGAAAATTAAGGAGAAGTTTGAAAAAGAAGTATATTTGAAGTGTGCAAATTTAATGAAGTTAATAAGTGAATTAAACATTGGAAGGATTATGAACAAGACAATGAGGGTTATAGATGAGGAAGATAAAAGAAAGGAAAATTTGATATTTTGATTATCAATGGACAGAGTTTAATAAGGGTGTGAATAAATATTGGTTGAATCGAAATGTAAAAGTATTTATTGAAGTGGTTGGTGTAAAAATTTCAAGAGGTATAAGGTTTTTTTTGAAAATTAAAGTGTGTTGGTTTGGGAGTATGTATGTTGTTTAGGGAGATATAAGGAGTATATTTTGTGAAGAATTAAAAGGGATTTTGTTTAGTTAGGAGTATAAGACAAAAAGGGGAGTTATAAGGTTATGAATGTTGTGATTTATTTTACTTTTATGGTATAAGTGGTTTTGGGAGTTATAAGGTTATGCAATGTTGTGATTTATTTTATTTTATGGTACAAGTGGTTTTAGGAGAGATAAGGAAGTTGTGCAATTAAAGGCTTTGGTGATGATTATTGAAAAGTGGAGTAATGTTGATTATTTTGTGATCTACTAACCCTTGTGAAGATTGGCAAAAGAATTTTGTGATTGTGGCAGATTTCCAAAGGGGTTCCTTCACTTCAATAAGGTATGGGCACATTCTTCTTATGAGTATGATTGGTGTATGTTTTCCTGAAATAAGATTGGAGTGAAAAGGTATTCAACAAGGTTTCCTTTGGTTGGGTGTAAATCCTAGTTTCTGGTTTGTTGAAGACTACTTATGCATTGTTATCATTGATGAGAGTTTTGGTGAATGCATAATTCTGGTTTGAGGTAGTGGAAGCATTGTGCACTAGGGTTTATGGTTGTGAGTCTTGCTACTTGCTTTGAGTTGGTGAAACCCTTGGTTGGCTGTTTTGATGTTGATGGTTGAGTTGCTTCCATAGAGGTTGGTTGATCAAGTTATTGCTTTTACTTGATACATGATATTGGGCTTACTCCATTGAGTTGATTTGAACAAGTTATTCTTTGCATTTGGTGATATTGTGTTGGTGGCTGTTTTGTTCAAATATCTTTGGAGGGAAAAGGATTTCTACTTGTTTCCTTTTCTTGTGATGATTGGTTGAATGCTTCAAGGTTAATGTTGAGTTGAATGATGTTGGTTAAACCTTGTCTTTGAGCATTGTTGTTGAAGCCCTAATTGGTTGAGAAAAGATATTGGTTGTTGGAAAGAACATGAGTATCATTGTTATATGAGATATTGCTTGGTTGGCAATTGTTGGGTTGTGTTTCATGTTCTTGAGAAAAGCATACTACATCTATCTTATTCTTTTGAGATTTGAGATTGAGTTGAGATTGAGATTGGGAGTTAAGTATAGAACATATTGAGTCTCTAACAATTCTCTTTATGCTTCTATGAGGTTGATGAATCACATTGGGTCTCTAACAATTCTCTTTGTGGGTTCATGCCAAGCAAGTGTTCTTGATGAACTTGTGAGCGAGGTTTTGGACAGGTTCCATTGGGGACTTGTGAGCAGGTTTTGGACAGGTTCCATTGAGGACTTGTGAGTAGATTTGGACAGGTCTTAGCAGAGGACTTGTGAAGTTGAGTTTGATAGTTCTATCAGAGAACTTGAGGACAGAGGTGCATTGGTTCTATAAAGAACTTGAGGACAGAGGTGCATTGGTTCTATGAGAAGAACTTGAGGATAGATTTGTGCTAGATCGAAGGACTGTGTTTGGTGCAGATCAAAGATAGAGGATGAGGACATTTGTGCTAGACCGAAGGACTGTGTTTAGTGCAAATTCGAGGACCAGCTTTGAGGTGATAGAGTTGAGGACAGAGGTCTCCAGCCGGAGCGGGGAAGACAGGTGTCTTCTGTGGATAGAGTTCCATTTGCTAAGGGCAGCGGAGGCGAGAGGTCTTCTAGAGGATCACCGACGGAGCAAGAGGTAGGGGAAGGTATCTCCTTTGAGCAGAGGCTCATAAATTCAGATTGGGGGAAGGTTTCTCCTTTGAGCCGAGGCTCATAAACATTGTAATTGGGAAGGTTTCCCAAAGAACTTTGAGATAACTTTTAGAGAAAAGTTTTGTGGATGAACCACGTAAATTGTTGTGTCACTTTGTGGATGGTTTTGTGCATTGCTTTGATATTGCTTTGGATATATTGCTTTACTGTTTTGAAGTATAAAGGAAAAAGTAAAAAGAGGTCTTATACTGTTCACCCCCCCTCTCAGTATAACCTTGTGTTCTTCAAGGATATTTCTCAGCTTAAGGAGCAAGGATATAAGGAAAATCAAGAAGTGGTTGTAGAATAACAAATTGAAGAACCTGAAACAAAATCCAAGAAGGCAGTAGCAGCAATAGATTCCATGGAAGAAGTAGCAATAATTGGTTCAGGGGAAATAACAGTAATAGATTCCAAGGAAGCTTTGATAGAAGAGCACAAGGACACACCAAACAAAGAGAACATGAAATAACAATGTGTAGAAGAATTTAAAACAATGGAGCCAAATGTTGAGAAGTCAAAGAAGGTAGAACATAAAGTTAAGGTTGCACCATATTGCCATACACACCACCATGAGCATCAATAATCTTGGAGGTATGGTTCAAGGAAACAATACTATGGTTCTACATGGAATCAGAAGGGCACCAACTATGGCATTTTTTGGTAGAGAAAGCATAGGTATCTTGGTTTTCAGAGTGGATCATCAACATAAAGGAAAAAGTGGACCCATCATTCAAGTTAAAAAATACAAAAGCAAAGGATGGAGCCAACGAAGCAGATTTGGATACTCAAGTAACAAAATGGCATACCAACATCAACGTGTTTCACTTGGATGGATGGATGAACGAGTTTGGTACCAGTTGCTAACTTTTCTTAGAAAATCATATTATCATGTTTCTTCATATGTTTTGAGGACGAAACTTTTGTAAGGAGGGTGGCATGGTAGGGTACCTAGGAATATATATTTGGGGATATTTTATTATATTGTATAAGGTTTGGCATGGGCCACACATAATCCAAGGTTGATTGTGTTATAATATTATATTATATTATTAGTAAGCTCCCCAAAGTAGAATAAGAATATGGATATATAAAGAAGAGATATTTGTCATTGTAATCATCATTGAAGGAGAATATTATGTAATTGTCGTACCCACAAAGTGGCCTCTCATCTTAGGAGATCTTGTGGAGTTATTCCTTCCTTAAGGATTATTATTGGTGTTTCCCTAGCTTAAGAGTATTATCTATCTCTCTCATTTTTGAGTTGTTATTATGGATAATGTATTGTGGATGAATGATTTGATATTTCTACATATTGTTGAATGGTTTATGTTAATGATAATAAAGCTATGCAATAGTTCTCCTATGAATAGAGATCCACAAACAAATAAATGGGAAAGAGTTATCCTATGGATACAGATCCACAAACTTGATTAGGGTATTGGTGTCTCCTTTGGAAGGAGGTCCATAAACATTGTAATAGGGAATGATTCCCAAGAGATTTGTTGAGAAAATTTTAGTGAAATATTTTCTCCATGAAGTAGCCCACATTGGGTGAACCATATTAATTTGGTGTCTCTATTGTGTGTGATGATTTGTGCATTGCTTTAATTGCTACTGTTGATATTGCCATCAATATATTAGATAATATTGTTTAGGAAAGAAAATTAAAAAGTGGTCGTATATTGTTCACACCCATATTAGTATAATCTTGTGTTCTTCAATTGGTAGTAGAGTGGGTTCCTTAGGAAGACTTTAACAGCTTGAAGGAAAAGCTTACATGAACAAAGATGGATTCTCAAAGTGGATCTTCAAGAAATAAGGCACCATTGTTTGATGGAAATAATTATGCATTTTGGAATGTGACAATGAATATTTACCTAATGGCACTATAAAATGATATATGGCAAGCATTTAAGGCAAGCATTTAAGGATGGGTACATACTGCTAGCTACTCCACCTACAAATAAAGATGGTAAGCTCCTACAACTGAATAATTAAAAGGCAATGAATGGAATCTTAAATGGTTTACGTGAAATAGAGTTTGTAAAATTTATGCATTGCACATTAGCAAAAGAGATTTGGAATAAAATGAAAAATATATATGAGGGAGACAAAAAGGTCAAGATGGAAAAATTGTTCACCACTGCACATAGTGTTTAGGCATATTTTTGTAGGAAATACTTAGTGGATATCTTTATGCATCATCCCATTTTCCTTTTATTTGTTAACTTTTATTACTTTCTCTCACCTCCTTTTCCCTTTGTAGAGTAGCAGGCACCTTGAGCATCACGTCTTAACAAGGATCCAACCTTGTAAAAAACTCCCGAAGGGCCCTGATTATTCCAAACCGCATGCTCTTGACTACAAATCATTATGTCACTCCAAGCAAGACATGCTTTTCTTGGTATGGGACAAATGGAGATGATAACACTTTAATAACATGCCCAGTGGGACCCTAGTGACATATAATTTATGTTAGAATCACAAAAATGATAGGAATGAGACTTGGTGAGGATATTAGTCTATTCCTCCCTTATTGAAGTACCTCTCTCACCTAACGATTCTGCTCCAAAATGAACACTAAAATAAGTGGCTACCAAAGTTACCAAAATAATATTTGGGTGAAGACATCTATCTATCTACTTTCTAGAAGTAGGAATTTATATTCTCCTAGTGACTTCGCTATAATTCAAAGGACTCAAAAATATTATGAAATGTCTATTGTGGATGCAAAATTCCAAAGCATGAATGCTTCTATGCAAGAAAAGTTTGAAGGTCGTAAGTTCTTGAGTCATAGATAAAAAAACAATAACAAAAAGTCTCAATAAGGCACTAAAGGCAGAAATTCTCAATGATCTAAAGATGAGCAGTCCTAAAGGATGAAGAAAAAGTCCCAAAGAATAAATAAAAAATCCTCAAAGGTCAAATTGATAAAGTATGCATTCATCAAGGAAGAATATACTTTCTACAAAAGATATCTCATATCTCTGAGAAAGGACAACAACAAAAAGGAGTCAAGATAGAAATAGCTTGAATATCCAAAACATTAAATAAAAGCAATCTTCTACATCTAGGTGATTGGAATCCTCAAAAAAAGGGTAGATGGCAATTAAATTTGTAGCTACACATCCAAGGGATATAATTGACTAATATTCACATCTTTAAATATAGAAAATTCTAAAGGGATAGAAAGTAAAAAAAGGACATGACTCAGTTTCTAAAATGATAGTTGCTTGAAGATCTTTGCATGAGTTTTTGAGGGAAAATACTCCCTTGTAAATATATAAATAGGAGTAGTATTAGCTTTGTAAAGGATCAACAAGTTTACAATTCCATGTATTTGTAGGCTTTCCTTTCATTTCTCCCTATAAAAAATGGTAGTTCCTAAGTGGCTTGTGGGCATTTTTGAACCTCGAATTCTAGTAAAATCTATGTAAAATTTCACCTACATATATATATACATGGAAGTCTATGTCTATGTTTAGCCTTTGCTTGCATACCCACGGATGTGTATATGTTAGTTTTTAATATTTTATGTGAATATTAGTTGTGCTTAGTGTTTGTGTGTAACCAAAGAACTAAACACAAAATAAAATGAATACAGGAAAGAAATAAGAATTGCCAAAAATAATCCCTTTTGTATTAGATTTGATACAAGGTTACAATGATTTTGGATTTTGCCCCAAATGTGTTGGGGGTAAAGTTACAATGCTTCCTTCTCTCTCGGAGATACAATGTTTTGATAGAAGAGAGGAAATATTCTGGCTCTTCTGTAGGATGCGGTGTTCTTCGTTCCTCTGTTACAGCTTCAAGGGGTGAGTGGGCTTTGGTATTCGAGGTAGGGGCCACTCCTAGCTTCAATAGCTCTTCAAATACCTATCTCCTACACACATGGAAACCAAAAAAGGGTTAATAGCACTTGTATGAATGACTATAAAGAATACAAATAAAAAATCCTCGAAAGGAATGCTTGCAGGAAACACAGAAACACTAACTAAAAATGCCTTGCTAACAAGTTGATGATTTACTAATCTCTGCTAATAAAACTTGTTCGGGACTATGGAACCACAAGAACGTGGTTATGGGTTGGAAACCGCGGACCTACGGTTGTGAAACCGTGGATGCACATTTTCAACTGTAAAACCACGGGTGGGCGGTTTTGGCTGAGATGACAGGTCGCCTCGGGATGTGTGCCAACGATCGGATTTGAGCTCACGCTCTCAATTTCTCATCGGATTTGGATGTATTTCGATAGCCTATCGGTACGCAAATTCAGCTCCCTTTGTTTGGTGGATTGATGGTGCCTTTATAGGCTGCCTGGGGCTTTGGAGGGGAATGTGAGGTGGCAAGCCTGACTTGCCAAGTGGTAAATCTGGACTGCCAGGTGGAAGGGGCAGTTACAGTGAGTCATTTAGTGTGGTTCACTTAACTAGGGTGATGTGGCTCCAAGTGGAGTGGGATGTGGGATGTGGGATGTTGTTTTATGTGAAGGGACAAGGGGACAACAACAAAGGAGTTGTGGCATGGGTGTTGGGAATATGTCTCATGTGCAAGGACAAAGGGGACAGGAGTGGGTAAGATGTGGCATGGATGTTGGATGAAGTGTCCAGGACACATGTCCAATGGGTGGACAAGGTATCCTAGGGTGATTTTCCTAATTAAATAAATTAGGAAAATATAATGATGTGCAAGATTTTATATCCCTAAGTTAGAACTTAGGCATATATCTTTATTATGCAGGATTTGATGGTGAGGTGGTGAATGTGAACTAAAGGGTGCTAGATTTTGGTGTCTATAGTTGCCCCTTTTTGTACTGTGTTGTGTACAACACAATGCGGTGCAAAAACTAATGACATCTAACTTTATTGGACGAATGGGTTCATTTCTCTTTGACACACAGAATGAATGAATTTAAAATTTTTGATTTGTTTGCTTACCCCCTCAATTGACGATTGGGTAAAGGTTGACACCCATAAGTCAATTGACAAAATACAGATGTTGAAATTGGGTTGTTTATTGAATGATGTTGATATTGTTAATGAATTTTGTCTTGATTTCTTGGTGCCCCAAGCTTGGGATTATTTGTGTTCTTGCAATTTTGCTTTTGGTTTCATTAATGTGTAGAATACATGGTAAAAATCTGACCACTCTTTGAGTTTTTGTCCACTATGACTTTAGCAATTCCTTCCAAATGATGGGTTTAAGGAACCAGTCGTCGAGGATTTGATGCTCAAGCAGTTTTTGATTATTACCAAATTGTTGTTTGTTGTTCCGCTTTTGACCCAACGGAAGGTGTTGTAGGATTACCTTGGCAAATCTGTTTTAGAACACATTTAAGCTCATAGATTTAGGGACCTACCCGACTTGATTCATTGTTGTTTGTTGTGATATCTGAATGAGTTTCCTTATGGTGATTTACCCATCCAACCGGATTGCATGGATTGTTAGTCGCTGCAACCGCAAGGTGTATAGGATAATCCACTAGATACGAGTTTCACTCCAGATGATTAGGTGGATTGCATTTTTTTTTGAAACTGCTGACTTGCGGTTATGTTGGCGAAAAACACAGATTTGCGTTTTCGTTTATGAAACCGCGTTTTCATGTTTTGCACTTTAAAATGTAGGTTTGCGTTTTCACGCACCACGAAAAACATGGGAGCACATTTTTCGTCGCTAAAAGTGGCTATTTATAGGCTGTTGTCATTTTCAAAATCATTCTTCCAGTTGTCATTGGTTTTTTGGTTGAAGTGATGAGTGAGATGGAGGTTGGCGAGGGGAGCGGTGGTGGTGGCTCGGTTGGAGCGGAAGTTGGTGGCCGGTTTGCAGAGGTAGGCGATTTGGCCTTTATTTTTTTGTTTTGCATTTGTTTTGCTTGTTTGATAATTAAGTGGGGCTGGTAAATTATTATTGTTTGCTCATTAAGCGGGGCTGGCAATGAACTTTTTTTTTGTTTTGTGTTTTTTATTATTTATGGTAGGTAGAAATTTTTCATTTTTGTTTTTATTACCTAGTGTAGGTTAGAAAATTTTCGTTTTTGCTTTTATTACCTAGGGTAGGTAAATTTTTTCTTTTTTTGTGTTTATTACCATGCATAGGTAAAAAAAATTCGTTTTTGCTTTTATTACCTAGGGTAGGTAAAAAAATTTTCTTTTTTTGTGTGTTTATTACCATGCATAGGTAAAAAAAAATCATTTTTTGCTTTTATTACCTAGGGTAGGTAAAAAAAAAATTCTTTTTTTTTTGTTTATTACCATGCATAGGTAAAAAAAAAATTAGTTTTTGCTTTTATTACCTAGGGTAGGTAAAAAAAATTCTCTTTTTTTTTTTGTTTATTACCATGCATAGGTAAAAAAATTTCGTTTTTGCTTTTATTACCTAGGGTAGGTAAAAAAATTTCTTTTTTTGTTTATTACCATGCATAGGTAAAAAAATTTCGTTTTTGCTTTTATTACCTAGGGTAGGTAAAAAATAATTATTTTTTTGTTTATTACCATGCATAGGTAAAATTTTCATGTTGTGCTAATTTTTGTTTTTTTATATGTTTTCTTTTCAGGTTAAGCTTCTTGATGCTCGGCATAGGTGGCCGAGGACCATTCGGAAAGTGTAGAAAGCACTTTTTGATGATGATTGGACTCTACTTTAGACCATTGGTTTAGACGGTTGCGAGCGGTTAGGCACCGTTCGAGCTGATGAGGATCTCCTTTCGGCACTCATTGAGCATTGGGATCCAGACAGGGGCACATTTCAGCTCCCAACAGGGGAGTTGACTATCACTCTCGAGGATATATACCGTATCTTCCATGTTCCTATCGAGGTTCCTACTGTTCGTGTTGGCCTAGACAAGAAGGAGGTCCTTTTCCCTCTGTTTGGTGAGATGTGGGACATTCATTGCAGCAGGGGTGGTATTGCATATTTGGATCTCTTTATAGCTGGCAGCTTGGGTGCATTGCCTATCTTTATGATGTACATATTGAGCAACATGTTGTTGCCCAATTCCATGGGATCGAGGATCCCGTGGAACCATGTACCTATTGTTCTTGATTTGATAGCTGATCCTCGTCGGTTAGCCTGGGCTCCCGCTCTTCTCTGCAAGGTTTATAGTGAGCTCTATGAGGTGAAGAGGCATGGGCGTAAGGGCCTAGGCTATAGTTTGTTGCTCCAGATTTGGTGTTGGGAGCATATTATCATTGGTTGGGAGCATATTATCATTGGTTGCCCTGTTGGTTTTCCTTGTGGCATGGATGCCACCTCTCCCCAGGCATACAGATGGTTACTCAGTGAGGAGGTTAGTCGATCTGTTGCGAGTGCTTTAGATTTTAGAGATATCTTGAGTTCTCTGACTAGGGACTTGATGTGTTGGTGGCCTTGGAGGGGTTTGGATTGGGCAACGGATGCAGCGGAGCTTCATCGCGTTAGGTGGGGATGATGGGTTGTTGGCGCCCATTTGAGGGATATGGATTTTATCCAGTTTTCTCATGTACTATAGTAGTTTGGGCTCGTTCAGGATGTTCTGGATGCGCTTGTTATGTACAGGCGATGGGGTGATGAGTTGGGGTTGCCTGTTGCTCCTGATTTTTGGCGAGTCGACGATCCTATTGATGACTCAGACTTGGAGGTGCTTGACTTGGATGATGTTGGCATGACTGCTGAGTATGATGCTTGGTTTGCGAGTCAGCCTCTGTGGACTCCTAGTGTCATTGTAGATGATGATGGGAGTGGTGATGATGTAGATGTGGGTGGATGGGTTCCTTGGTCGATGAAGCACTGACGTGGTAGCTCTTCGAGAGCTGACACGGGTATGGATGTTTAGCAGCCCGAGGAGGGTGGTGGCGATGATGATGAGGGTGTACCTCCTCGATGGTTATAGGAGTGGGGGATTCTCTAGGCTAAGCGAGATAGCCTAGATTTGGAGCTGGGTCGAGTGAAGGCCGAGTTAGCATGGTATCAAGGTGAGGTGACTCATCTTCAGGCTGAGGTGGATGGGTTACGGGTTGGACCTAGTAGCGCTACTCTTGCTGCTAAGGATGCAGAGATCACCAGACTTGGTGGTGAGATTACCCATTTACAGGGCAAGCTTTCTCGGTTGTAGTCAGGTTCTAGAGGTGATGATTCTGCTTTGACTATTGTGTCTCTATGGGCAGAGATTTCTCAGAGGGTCGCTCACTAGGGTGCTGATTTGAGAAGCTTGCGTAAGTAGGATGTCTACATCGAGATGTTGGAGAACATTCTTCATGAGCGTCAGATTCCTTTACCTGTTCCTCCTTCATCATCTATTGCTACTACTACCCGAGGGACTGAGACGAGTCGCAGGACTCATCGTACTTCTAGCTCTCACGGGGCTTCTACAGCGTAGGGTCCACGAAGGGATCCTACTGGCACTAGCTAGTTGTTGTATTGCCTTATTTTTGTTTTTTGTATATTTTATCTTAGTATGAGCCTCAGTGCTCTGATGTATGCTACCTTCGGGTATTTTGTACTTTGTAGACTTTCGTTTATATATATATATATATATACATGGCATATTATTTCGGTATTCACATGTGTTATTTGTATATGCATTCTTCTTGTTTATGCTTTGCAATGTTTATATAATGCAATCTAATATTTCTATGGTATTGCTATGATAATGAATGCAACTAAACTTGTAAAATGCATTTGATTTTTATTCATGTAACTAAATGACGGTATTCATGTTGCTCATGTAATCTTTTTTAGCTCTGAGTATTTGACCTTTACTCGTTCATATTTGCAATTGGGGGTATCCCACTTGATTATTCTTTGTGGTGATGTATGTGGTATGTATAAATGGTATGTGGATTGTGATATTGATTATGATTTGGTTTTTTATATGTAACTGAAAGTATTCTCAAATACTCAAAGAAGCTAGTAATGTTAACCATTTTTCTTGATGTTATCTTACTTTCTTTAGGACCATATTGTGTGCAAGTGAAGTTATTTTACTAAATATTGTGTGTCGATGACCCTAAGCAATCCAGAACCAGTGCATGTGATTGTGATGTTTATTGCCCCATCTTGAGTAATTTTTGGATGGTACCTTTCTGGGTTTTCCTTTTGGCTAGCTTACCCATATGTGTGTTTAGAGGTCTCCCTCTTGAGAGAGAGACATGTCGCCCTGCATGAGTTTACTCCACTACTAGTCAAGTGTCTATAGCCCCGGTGGAGGCTCACTCCATAGTCCAATGGTTTGATCTTTAAGCCTTTGTGATGACTACATAACTTTCTAAGGGGAACATAGTACGATCTTTTCAGCTTTAGAGATTTGTGGTGTGTGTTGTTAATTGTTTTTGTATAGAGTTTTGGGGAATCGAATTCTCAACCAAAGTATGATGAGAATGTGACCCTATCCTTACTACTCTACATTTATTTATATTTGTTGTTTCACTATGGTAGTGGTGATAACCACTATTTTTGTTTTTGGACTATGTTGCGTGATAGGGTAAGTGAAGAATTTTACTTTTTTCGCTTTGAGGTTTACCCAAATTGGCATTATCTTTCTATCATTCAAGATGTTTTAAGATTTGTAAAAGTGTATTTGGTTCCAGATTGCTTTTGGGTCAATCTACCATACTCAATATTTTCTTAATGTGGTGAAAGTGCTTTGGTCCTAAAGAAAATTGGACACTTCATGAAGTTTGGTTTTTCACTAGACATTTTTGAGTGATTGCAAATTGTATGATGTATCATATATGATGTGTATGATTTGTGAGTTGTAAAGAATCTTTAGTTGAATACCCCCAACTCTTGGAACTTGTTTTCTTGGTCTTATCATCACCACTATTAAATATTACTGAGCAAGGGATGGGATGGATGCAACTATATTTTTTTTTTTGTGTATGAACATATAATTGAAATGCAAATGCCATATGAAAAATGTAATTTAAAATATGTCTATTTACAATGTGAAATGCATGCAAAATTGTAAAATGAAATATTTTGTTTATTTATTTATTATTATTATTTTTTTTGTATGAACATATAATTGAAATGCAAATGCAATATGAAAAATGCAATTAAAAATGCAATATGAAATTTTTTCTTTTATTTATTTTTTATTTTTTATTTTTTATTTTATTTTTATTTTTTTGTTTTAGCCATGTACATATATATACATATATTGCAAGTCATTTTATGCATAAAATGCTTTTAGGTGCATAATATTCAGTGGTTCTGGCTCCAATTTCCCTTCCAAATTGGAAAGTATGTACGTTCCTTGTCCCAACTTTTGCTTTACTATATATGGGCCCAACCAATTTGCTGCAAATTTATCCCTTAAGTGCGGTAAAGCATTGGTATTTTGTTGATTTTCTTTGAGCACTAGGTCCCCCACTTGAAATTGTGAGGATGGACTTTTGTGTTGTAAGCATGCTTAACTCTATCTTGATATACTCGTAAATGTTCTAGAGCATTGATACATTTCTCATCAATAATTGTCAATTGATCAAGACGTGTCTATCTAGTTGTATCATCATCCATGAATTCTTGTATCTTGATTCACAAGGATGGTATCTCGAGCTCTAATGGTAATATTGCTTCTACACCATAAACTAGTGAAAATGGCGTTGCTCCCGTTGGCATTCTTATGCTTGTTCTGTAAGCCCATAGTGCTAAAGGGAGGTGAGTATGCCAATCTCGATGATTATCTTTTACCAATTTCTTGAGAATAGATATGACTGTCTTGTTGGTTGCTTCAGCGTACCCGTTTGCTTGTGGGTAATAAGGTGTTGAGAAATTGTGTAGAATTTTGAATTTGTTGCACAATGCTCTAACATCCTTATTCTTAAATGACTTTCCATTATCAGATATTATTTTTGAGGGTATTCCAAAATGACAAATAATATGCTAAAGTATAAACTTCACTATTCAAGGTCCAGTCGTAGTTGTCATTGGAATTGCTTCCATCCAATTTGTAAAGTATTATGTAGTAGTTATGATGAATTTATGTTGTCCTGATGAAGCAAGTGTTATTTTACCGATCAAGTCAAGGCCCCATTGTGAAAAGGGCCACAAAATTTGAATGGGTTGCAAATTTTGTGATGGCACATGGGTCAAGTTTGCATGATGTTGGCACTTTTGGCATATTTTGACATATTTGCAACAGTCATTTTCCATTGTCGGCCAATAGTATCCCATGCACAATATTCTTTTTGCAATTGCCATTATGCTGAAGTGACCACTGCAAGTACCATCGTGGGCTTCTGATATTGCTCTTTCTACCTCAATTGGATTTAAACATCGTAGTAATATTCCATCATAACTACGTTTATATAACACATCTCCAAGTAAAGTGAAACGAATGGCTCTTTGTTTGAATGTTCTTTTTGTAATTCATGTCATTTCTATTGGTAGTGTGCCTAACTTGAGAAAATATTTTATCTCATCAAGGTAAGAATTGTAAGGTTCGACATGTATCAAACAAACATTCTTTTCACCTATAGATTCTGCTTTTTGAATTGATGGTTTAGACACTGTTGTTATGATTAGCGGTTGCATTTCTCCATGTTCATTTTTAGGGATGAGAGATCCCAAGGAAGCCATTGCATCCGCAAATCTATTTGTCGATCGTGGCAAGTTACTAATTTCATACCAGTCAAATTTTCCTAGCAACTATAATGCTACTTTGTGATATTTCTTTAAGACTAGTTCTTTACATTGGTATTCTCATTTTATTTGGTAGACAACCAATTGAGAATCACCAAAAATACTTATTCTTTTTATTCCCATTACTATAGCTAATTTAAGACCTAGTATTAAGGCTTCATATTCTGCATTATTGTTAGTGCATGTGAAGTCGAGTTTGAATGATAAAGGAATGGGTATTCCTTCAGGTTTATAAAACACAACTCATGCACCTTGCCCTTTTTTGCACTTTGATCCATCAAAGAACATTGTCATATCTATTTCATCCTCAGGTGAAACTACTTCTTCTTGTTCTGTGACAGAAAATATTGAATCGTCGGGAAGCTCAATTATTAATGGTGTATCATTGTGCAGTGGAGCTTTCGCTAATTGATCAGCTATCACTTGCCCTTTTATGGATTTTTGACTTGTGAATTTGAGGTCAAATTTTGTTAAAAGCATTATCCATTTAGTAATGTGGGTGTTGTTGTAAGTTCGAGTCATCATGTATCGTAGAGGGTTTTCTCTAGCTATAACATAGGTGGTATTGCTTAGCATGTAATGTCTAAGTTTCTTGGTGGTGAAAACCACTGCTAAGCATAAATTTTTGATATAATTATATCTTGTTTCGTAACTTACCAATGTTCGATTGATGTAATAAACTACTTGCTCTTTATTTTTCTCATTATTTTGTGCAAGCAATGTTCCTAAAGTAAAATCTGTTGCAAAAATGTATAGGTGAAATGGGACTCCTATTTTTGATGGCATAAGAACTATAGGTGAGGCTAGATATTTATTTATATCATCAAATATCTCTTGAAATTCAGTTGTCCAAGAAAATATCACTCCTTTTTGTAACATGTGGTTAAAAGGCCTGCATTTATCTGAGAGTTGTGCAATGAATCGTCAAATAGATTGGACTTTTCCTTGCAAACTTCACAACTATTTCAAGTTTTTGGGAGGTGACATTTATAATATTGCTTTTACCTTACCTGGGTCTACTTCAATGCCTCGCTTGGAAACAATGAATCATAGAATTATTTCTGATGTGAAACCAAATACACACTTCTTAGGATTTAACCTTACCTTATGTTCTATTAATAGATCAAATGCCTTTTCTAGCACATCTATGTGTTCAAGACACATTTTTTATTTAGCAATAAGATCATCTACATAATATTTGATTATCTTATGCATATAATCATGAAATATGTACGTCATGGCACGCTGATATGTAGCTCCTTCATTATTTAACCCAAAAGGCATCACTCTGTAGTAGTTTACCCCCTAAGGCATTGTAAATGCTATTTTATGTTGATCTTTAGAATTAATCCAAATTTGGTTGTATCCGGAGAAACCATCCCTTAAGGAGAGCATTTCATGACCAGCATAGGAGTCTCCTAATTGATCTATATTTGGCAAAGGAAAATCATCCTTGGGACACGCTTTGTTTAAATATAAAAAATTAGTGCATACTTGTATCCCCCCATTCGGTTTGTGAATGGATACCATGTTTGAAAGCCATTCAGGATAATCGATTGATACTATGAAGTGTACATCTAATAACTTTTGTAACTCTTCTTTCACAATTAATGCGACTATTAGATGAACTTTTATAAGCTTCTGCTTGAATGGCTTGGCATCATGTGCTAGCATAAGGTTGTGGACTACCAAGTCTAGATCTAAGCCAGACATGTCTTTGTAGGACCATGCGAATACTTCCTTCTTTTTAATAAGCATGTTTATGATGCGCTCTTTTTCTACTGCGGATAATTCTTTTGCTATTTTTACAATCTTAGGATTATCCATGTCTTCACTAAGGTTCACATCTATAGACTCTTCTATTAGCATGTGAGAACATTCCTCTAGCTGATGTGGAGTTGGGATGAGGTGTATATCATATACCACATTTTAAAATGTTTCTGGGATGTCCCTCTCTATCTCAGTTTGAAAAATTGAATTGTTTGATGATGAAGTTTGTTGCAAAATATAAGCATTTTGAAGTGCGCAACAACTCTTCGAACAGGATGAATTCAATAGTGGATGGCGGGGATGAAATCCTATCCATGGCTATAATACTAGTGTTGATGCAGATTGGTTTTGTCTCATCATATGGATTGCAGAGTGGGATGAGCAAATCAAGAGAAATCATGTTGACTTTATGGAAATGAGGTGGTTGCAATTCAAGAATTGATGACTCGAATTCTCTAGTTTGCAACTGACCTAATGTATGTGATTGGTTTCATTGTATGCTTTACCAATGTGATGGAGGAGGTTCTGGTTCAGGATCCTCACACTCTTTGTTTAGCCAAAAATATGTGCAGTCTATTGGAAACTTTTGTTGATGCCAGTTATCCCTCTACATGGTTTCTCCAGCTATGACCTTCATGAGAAAAGCGACGAGTCACTTGACCCAAGATGACTTGTGCAAGGGTGCCTTCAGATGTTTTAGCATTAAGTGTGTGCAGTTTTTTGACATTTAGACCTATTTTTGGTGGGTGTTAACCCTTTTGGTGACGCTTTTTGGAGCTGAAATTGTCAAAAATTCGTCTTCCCGTGGAGCGGTCCGGCCATGGTGGCCTTCTTAGGGAGTAGGATAGTGATAATTTGTAGCCCCAACGTCTATTTTGGATGCCAAGAATGTCAGGCGCGAAGGCGCCTTCGTTCGGCAATGTTATTGCTATTTTTGGGTGGGTTTTGACCCATTTTGACGATGTCGTTTGGGGATGAAATTCTCGAAAATTCGTCTTCCCGTGGAGTGGTCCGGCTATGGTAGCCTTCTTAGGGAGGAGGATAGTGAGGATTTGTGACCTCGACGTCCATTTTGCATGCCCGGGATGTCAAGTGCAAAAGCACTTTCATCGGGCAAGTTTATTAGTTGTTTTGGTGCATTTTTGTTCAATTTTTTGTTGTTTTTGAAATTTTTGCCCTGAATTCGTTTCGGGGTGGGACGAATACTAGCTTAGTATTCATCCCAAGGTGGGACGAGTGCTAACCAGAGTGCTCGTCCCAAGGAGGAATGAATATAAGCTCAAAAAGCCTATTTAAAGGCCAAAACTAGGGTTTGGGCTCATTTGCATTCGAATTTTCTTGCGATTTGGAGCTCTGAGGAGGAGGAGGTTAATTCTATGAAGTGAAGCACTACCGAATTTCTCCCGATATCATGAGTGCACAGACCGGATCGAGCGACGGAGCCGAAGCGAGACCAGTAAGTGCTCCTTAGTGTTATTGCTTTTGTTTGTTATATGTTTTAAAACTGCAAGTTATTTGTTTATTTTTCTTTGTTATGTTGTTTTCCAAAATTAAAATTGAAACCCTAAAACTTAGCTGAACACAAACCAAGACTTAGCTTAAAACTGAACGAAAAACGTAGTTTAAACCTAGGTTGAAATTTTATTTTTCCTTTTAAAATGGAACGAAAATTTACTTTTCGCTTTACACTAAAGTAAACCCTAGGAAAAATTTTGATTTTGCTAAACTAAAACCCTAGGATAAACGGAACGCAAAACCCTAGTTTTTTAGGTTGAACTTGTCAGTTTTTAGAACGTAGGTGAAAACCCTAGGTTAAAAAACTGTTATTTTAATTTTGTTTTGTTTGTGCAGACTTTGTCAATTTTAAACTTAGAATACAGAAACCCTAAGACTGACAACTGTAGTTAAAAAAAATGTTTTTGTGTTTTTATGTTATTGTCAGTTTTAAACTTAGAGTACAGAACCCTAAGACTGAAAAACTATTTTTTTTTTTTAAATGTTTTTGTGTTTTTATGTTGTTGTCAGTTTTAAACTTAGAGTACAGAAACCCTAAGACTGACAAACTGTATTTGTTTCTAATTTTTGTGAACTTTGTTGCTTTTGAGTTGTACATTGGTAGGCAGTGTTGTATATTCATGTTATTGTTGTATAGTTTTTCATGATTTTAATGTTTTTGTGTTGTTTTCTTTTGTAGGTTGTGAAGAGCCGGTATCGTGTGCCTACTGCTTTTGCTGAAGCATGGGAGGCGCTAACTGTGGTTGACTGGGAGTGGCTTGATGCCCTTGGGCTCAAGCAGGTGACTCGACTGGAGCCTGTGGTCGGGGATCGGGCCTATCTGATGGCCCTGATCAACCTGTGGGATCCCCGGACCAACACCTTCCATCTCCCAACAGGGGAGATGATAGTGACCTTGGAGGATGTCTATCGGATTCTTTGGATTCCAATAGATGGACTGTCGATCCGGACGATGCCGCGAGATCAGCGGACAATAGTGTTGACACGCTGCTTCGGGCATGGGGAGGAGCTGGGTGTGGAGAGCCTAGTGGAGAGGGCAGAGGGTGACTGCCAGATTGGCAGGATTTTGGTTCGATGGTGGCTTGAGAAGGGGGTGTTGGGAGTGAGGCACGCAGTACTTATGGGCCTCATTTCCAACATGCTGCTACCTGACTCGTCAGGTGCGAGGTTCCCGTGGAACCTGTTGGATGTGGTCTGTCGGCTGGTGGAGTGCCCGACGGAGGCACCGTTGATCATGAGGTGGGGACAGATGCTATTGGCACAGCTCTATGGTGAGTTGTACGAGGTCCGTTATCGGAGGTGGAAGGGGATTAGCTGCAGCTATCTATTGCAGAGCTGGGCTTGGCAGCACATAGTGGTGGAGAGGCTAGCAGGGTTACCGTGGATGACTTAGATGGAGATGGAGGATAAGGATATAGGCTATGCGGTTCTATGGTGGCGGTCTGGGGAGTAGGGACAGAGTCGACGGTGGGCAGGTGTCGTAGGGCACTATGTCGATGCCTTCGCTCGGCTTACTCTAGGGGAGGTGTTCTGGCGCCCCTATCGGGACTGTCCAACCTGGCCGAAGGCTGGAGAGTGGCTCCAGTAGGTACGTAGGGAGCGATGGCTGATTGGGAGGCATGGGACCGAGCATGAGTTCTTCCCTTACAGTCGGGTGACATGATAGTTTGGGGTGCACCAAGGGTTTCCTGGTGAGCCCATGGTCTATCGACGTCGGGGGGTGAGAGGACTCTGGATCGACCTGTCATCATGCCACTAGGCGAGGATTTAGATGTAGTGATCGACGTCCTAGACGTGGATGACATCGGGACTACCGTAGAGTATGACCAGTGGTGGGTACTACGGCGATGGCGGGGAGAGGGGCCACTGGGAGGCATGGAGGCAGCAATAGCAAGCGAGGAGGGTGTCGAGGCACCAGGAGATGATTGGGGAGCTCCTTATGGAGGATGCAGACATGGTGGAGGTGGAGGATGAGGATGTGGATTTTGGGGTTTCGGATCAGCCGGAGATGCAGGACATCACGGAGCAGTGGGAGCTAGAGCAGGTTGCTATTCTAGAGATGCCTATGCCTCAGGCGGATTCGGAGGACACGGAGTCCGGGTTACACGCTGAGATTGCACGATTGGAGGGGCTATTGTGGAGGCACGATGAGGAGCTGGGGGACGCGCTACGAGAGAGGGATCTCCTATGCATGCAGTTGGCAGAGCGGGAAAATGCATTGGCTACCTACCATCGGTAGGATGGGGACACCGATGCTGCATGGGAGAGGGATCTCCTACGGACGTAGCTAGCGGAGAGGGATAGGGCTTTGGCGCAATGCGATGAGAACTTGGCTATGTATCGCCAGTGGGAGATGGACTTGGTGCGGTAGCGGTTGGAGCTGGAGGCAGAGATTAGCCACCTTGGTGGGCGGGTCCCTACGTTCAGTGGAGGCGGATCATCACGTCGCTCGAGAGGGAGCGAGACTGAGCAATCAGCATCCTCTCGATGTAGGCGACTGGATGAGGGGGGCGAGTAGGCATGATGCGGGGGCTAGTAGCAGCCACCCTGAGGGGTCTCATAGGACCCACACCATGGGGGTAGTTCCCATCGCACCGATCCTACGTGATCATGGTGGCCGACGCCCTAGGCTTGGGGGTTTTTGAGCTTTTGGATTTTTTTGCGGGGTCACAGGACCGGTTCATTGTAGCCTACGGGCATTTTTGATGATATATACAGATGACTTTATTTTATTTATGCGAGTGATGATTTGATGTTATGCATGATGAGTGATGAGTATGGATGTATGCATGTTAATTTATTTTGATGGATGCATATGTTATGATGAATGCAAATGTTTCTAATTTTTAGGATATGCAAATGTAATGGATGAATTGAATTTGTGTTGTTTGGCGAGGGCACCATAGACTGTTTAGACCTTTGTGGTTTTTGGGATTGGTTGATGGCAATGCGAGGATGAAAGATAGTGCAGTTGGTTTAGAATGTAGCTAAGGTTTTCTGAGACTCAGACGGTTTTAACTAACTAGCCACGACTGTACTTTATCTTACAAGACTTTTGGACAAGGTATGAATCGGACTTGTCTTTGACCAAGTTATTTCACATCCCTGTGTGTGCAATTGAGTTCGTTTATGTGGTATTTGTCAGGATACCACCAGTGCCGAATAGGCTATCAACCAAACCTATATCGAGGATCACCTAATTAGCTCCACTAACTCCTTTGTTGTATTTAGTCGGATTAATCTACGGTGCTATCTAGGATACCATAAGCTAGCTCATCCACATGCAAACATTGATCTGTACACGAGTTAATGTGACAGATATATCATCATGCGGGAGGTTTACCACCAGTGACCGATAGGCTATCCACCAAACCGGTACTGAGGTTTGCCTCATGACCTTCTGAATGCTGAGAGTTCCAGGGATTCAAGTTCGACTCCCTTCTTTTCTTCAATTGTATTGGGATACTTGCTCGTTTGTAGTGATAAAAATCACTGTTTATTATTTTATTTTATTTTTTTTGAGCAAGGGATTTGAATTTTGAGTGATGAGAATCACTATTGTATGTGCCTTTTGATGTATGCACTTTGGTGGTGATGTCAAATTTTTGGAGTTTTGACTTTTTGCAAGATTTTATGATGTTTGCAACTTTTTGAGAACTTGGGATTCTTGGGGAATTGGGTAGGGAGGATGCTTGTCCTTTTGCCAACTCTCGGCATTCTTGGGGTCATTCGCATAGGGGGATGAGCAAGATAACCGTTTCGCTTATGGTGACCTGGATTGCTTTGTAGGTTTCATCTTTCATTCACACAACTTGGGAATTTTTATGTGTTTTAATTTGTGTTGGGATGCTACGTAACAAGGTGTGATCCAAGTAGAACTCTACCTTTGTAAAATCTATCTGACTTGGTACAGTACGTGGCTAGAAAGCTAATGACGATTGAAGGATGAAAACTCTTGATACATTAGAAGACCACTGACTATGAGTATGGTAAAAAGAAGTGAATGGCATTTATTTTTGATGGACTACTTATAGAATGGAGAAATGTGGAACAAGATGGATTGGCGGAGTAATTACAGTCTATGGTGCCTTTGACTTGTATGACCACAAATATGCAATGTATGGATGTGATGCTTAATGCAACTACATATTTTTGTGTTTTTGATGGATTGATTTTTTGTGAATATGAAGATGAGATGCGAAAAGAGCTCTTTATTGTTGTGATGAGTTGGAGTATGCCTGGAAATGAGATGCAAATTTTTGTTATTTTTGATGATTTTACTTTTTTTGAATTTTCTTATTTTTGACCAAGCGATTGTGGGAATCCTTGGAGCTTTTGGGATTGACCAAGCGATTATAGGAATCCTTGGAGCATTTTGGGATTGACCAAGCGATTGTAGGAATCCTTGGAGCATTTTGGGATTGACCAAGCGATTGTAGGAATCCTTGGAGCATTTTGGGATTGACCAAGCGATTGTAGGAATCCTTGGAGCATTTTGGGATTGACCAAGCGATTGTAGGAATCCTTGGAGCATTTTGGGATTGACCAAGCGATTGTAGGAATCCTTGGAGCATTTTGTTTGGGATATGGCTCTTTTAGATATGGAATGGCCACAAATGACTGATGTTCAAGGGTTCTAGTTCCTTGATTCCATCAAGAGAGGCTAGCCGGTATGTTCCAGGTCCTATTTTACTATCAATTACATAGGGACCTAACCAATTTGCCATGAACTTGTCCCTTAGATGGGATGGCAAACTAGAGTTCTGTTGGTTCTCTTTTAAGACCAAGTCACCAACCTAAAAATCCCTCAGGTGAACTTTCATGTTGTATGCTTTCTTAAGTCACTCTTGATAGATACGTAAATGCTCGAGAGCATTAACGCATCGTTCATCAAGCAATGTAAGTTGGTCTAACCGGGCCTACCGTGCAGTGTCATCATCGATGAACTCTTGCATTGATATGCGTAGGGAAGGAATTTCCAACTCGAGAGGCATGACTGCCTCGGAGCCATACACGAGCAAAAATGGAGTTGCCCCAGTGGGCATCCGAATGCTAGTGCGATAAGCCCACAAGGCAAGTGGGATTTGAATGTGCCAATCCTTATGACTATCTATGACTATCTTTTTGAGGATGGCAACTAGCATTTTGTTTGATGCCTCTGCTTGCCCATTTGCCTACGGATAATAGGGTGTCAAAAAATTATGCTAAATTTTGTACTTTGTGGTCAAAGCATGCACGTCTTTGTTCTTGAATGACGTCCCATTATCCGAGATTATTTTGGATGGAATACCAAAATGACATATGATGTTATGTAAAATGAACTCCACAATGCGGGGTCCTGTCGTAGAGGTAAGCGAAATTGCTTCCACCCACTTGGTGAAATACTCTGTGGCCATTATGATAAATGTGTGATGACCTGATGACGTAAGGGAGATATTTTCGATTAGATCTAAGCCCCACTACAAAAATGGCCAAGCCGATTGGATCGGCTGCAAGGCCTGGGAAGGTACATGTGTCAAATTAGCATGGTGTTGACACTTCATGCACTTCCTGACATATGCACAACAATCTCGCTCTAAATATGGCCAATAATAGCCCATGCAAAGAATGCGCTTTGCGATGGCCATACCACTGAAGTGGCCACCACATGTACCATCGTGCGCTTGGGCGATCGCCCAAGTGGACTCTTGCTGGTCCAAGCATCGAAGGAGGATCCCTTCATAGCTATGATGGTACAAAATGTCTCCTAACAAGACATGCTTTGCCACTTTCTGCTTGAATGCTCATTTTGCGGCATGCGTCAATCCAAGTGGGAGATTACCTAACTTGAGGTAGTCCCTTATGGGTGAATACCAATCCTGCTGATCGAAAGCCTTGACGGTATGAACAACCAATCCCTCTTGAAGTTCATCCCTAGCAAATGTTGAGCGGGAGAGAACTTGTAAGAATAGCATTGTGTTGCTATTAATGGGAGTAGGGGAGAACAAGGACCCCTAGTTGGCATGTTTCAGATGATCATGGATTCGAGAGAACCTATCCTAAGGTGGTTCAATCTGGATCATGTGGATTCCTGGTGTCAAGTTAGAGCTTGAGTAAGGTCCCTTGCATGCATGGCTCGGTACCATGATCAAGGCCCCCATACACAAAGTTTGTCTGGTTTGGTGGGTAGCCTAAAGGAACAATTGTATTGATGGGGAGGTGAGGTCTCCCCATGTCTTGCATGGACTCTAGTGTGGTCGTTGCTACAACATTCCATACTAGATACTCCCCCAGGCCCGTATTGGCCATTTCAATAGTGATTGTTGGAGATTGAGGGGAGGGAATGGAAGCTCTTCTGAATCCACTCCATGTTGGGTGAACTAGGAGCCTCAACTTCCATTTTGCTAGGCATCTCTTTGGTAGATATGGTTGATACTATTGGTAGCGCCTCTTCTAGGGGTTGAGCCTCTTCTAGGGTTTGCTTCCCTTTGTCCTTCTATTTAGCCATGATAGGTGGCATTGTTGGTGAAGGACCAGACGATGAAGATGTACCTAGCTAGGGTTTTGATGGATTTATCACCAGGGATGCTTGCAGAATCGGACCCTGTCTAGATGGATTTAACTAAAAATCCAAGTGCATCGATGGAAGGGTCGATTGTGGCATCAATTGCACCGCATTGCAATATTTGAAGGGTTCCAAGTCTATCGGGACTACATGTACTTCCCCTTCAAATGTATACTTCAAACACTGATGAGCTATCGAAGGGACACACTTCATGTCCCTGATCCATGGCCACCCTAGCAAGATGTTATAAGCCATCTCGCCTTCCAAAATATGGCACAATGTAGGTATCATCTTTTGTCCTACTTGAATGGGTAGGACAATTGTGCCAATTGTCGAGCATATCGCATCATTGAATGCTCGCAGTGTATAGGTGGAAGCCATGATGTGAGAGGCTGGCAACTTTAGATGTTTCAATGTCATTGTGGTAATGATGTTACTAGATGAGCCAGTGTCTACCAACACCCTCTTATACGGGATCCCATTGACCCATGCGATAACGTGTAGGGGTGGATCTGCCATGTCATCAAACACTGATTTAACTTCATCCTCTCGAAAGGTGATGACTGGCTCCGTGCATCGTTTGACATGTCCCACGAAGTTGTTGAAGGAATTCGCTTCGTGGGGCTGCAACTCGATGGCTTTCAATATCTCCATTAGAGCCTCCCGATGGGGTGTTGATTGTTGTATAAGCTCGTATATGGAGAGCCTAGCCGACGTGGTCCTCAAGCTCTGCGTGAGTTTGGTCCGAATCGTGGCCGCGGGTCTAGGCGGAGGTGGTTGCATAGGGTGCTGTTGAGGTTGTGACGTCGATGGAACCTCTCTTGTGGCTGCCTCGGGGGCAACTCTTGGGTATCTCTTGTTCCTAGTCACTATGCTTATCATTCCTACATACCCTTGCATGGGGCAATTCTGTTGCACCTCATTGACTTGAAGGGGTTTTTCCTGTGCCTCATGGGTAGGCAAGGGGTCTTTGAAAACTCCCATCTGTTGGTTGTTTGGCGCTACGGGGTTGTCCACTGCCAACGTCTTATTGTCAATTAGGTCTTGTATCAAACCTTTGAACTTCCAACATGCATTCAGGTCATGTCCCCTCCGCCTGTGGAACCTACAATACAAGTCCTCCCGGTATCCCTTAGGCTTCGGTGCATTGGGATCTATGGTTTGGATCTCTGGAAGGTTGATCAAGTTTGTCGCTGACAAGCGATCAAATAGGGAGTCCCTAGACTCCGTATAAGGTGTGTACTGTCGCCTAGGGCGACGCTGCTAATTTTTCTCCTACTTCTGGTTTTCTCTTTCATAATTATTAGGAGGCACTGCCTGATAGTTAGCCTTTTGAGGCTGTATTTCTTGTGCAGGCTTAGGGACATTTATAGCAACTTGATTGACCATAGCGGGTTTTTGTTGCATAGTCCCTATTTTTGTGTTCTTGTTCCATTCTTTCTTCTTAGGTTTGGCAATCTCGCCATCCTGTATCTTGATCTCTTCGATGATTCTGGCTTGCGCCAGAGCTTCCTCTAAGGTGGCATATTGCTGCAGCTACAATAGCATAGAGATCGATCTCAAACAGCTTCGTGAGAACATTTGTGTAAGGTCGAACATAGGAGGGAGGTAGGGTAGCTTGGAAAGCAGAGTCCTCCATCGATTCCCATAGGCCACCATGGTTTCTTCCTCATACTGCCTGAGGCTGGCCAGGTCACTTAGTGACGCCTTCTTCTTGGTGTTAAAGGCGAAGCGTTCGAGGAACGCATCCACTAACTGATCCAAGTTACTGATGCTGTGCTTCGGCAATTGAGTGAACCAATCCGAGGCAGGGCCCACGAATGTGGTTATAAATGTCCTTAGCAACAATGCATCATTGTCCTGAATGCCAAAACATTGGCTCAGGAATCTGGTCACATGCTCTTGGGCATCCTCCTCACCCTTAAAGATTGCCAACTGAGGCAGCTTAAAGTGTTCAGGGTAAGGGGGTGCAGGCACTGACGGATGCACAGGATGACTACGGAGTTGGCGTAACGTGGGCTTTTGGGGCCCAGAAGCTTTGGTTTCCATAGACTCCAAATGCTCTAGCAGCGCTTTGTATGCATCGAAAGATTTAATCTCTTCCTCTTTAGTTTGCTCCCATTGTGGGTTGTGGGAGACTTGAGGCCTATGGGGGGGTGGCCGGATAGCAACCCCTCCGCCTTGGTAGGGCATTTTGGCCCGCTCTTCTTCTTGTTCATACTCCTCATAAGCTTCTTGAGGAGTCTCTGGGTGAGACCTATGACCATGGGTGGGTCCCCACGGAGGGAGCCCATCGTTGTTCCAGGGAGTGGCCTCCCGCTCAGGTCTAGGAGGTCTCGGAGGCAACACTTGGTAAGGTCATGGGGACCTATCTCGCACCAAGGGGTTATGCCTCTCATATGGTTCCGCTCTTTGGGTGCGAGGGGTTGGAACCCTCTCAGGCACTAGGTTATGGAGCAGCTCATCTGTTTGGTGCCGAATGCGCTCTTTGCTAAGGCGATATAGATGCTCTAGCTGCTGTTGATCTTGCTCAAGCCGCGTGATCTGGGCTTGGTGGGCGGCATGTCTGGCGACTGCCAGGTCAATTTGTTCCACCATCTTGAGCCTAGGAGGCCTGGATGCCTCTCCTATGCATTTACCTCGATCACGATGATCCGAGATCTCAATAGGTCGCTTCCCTCTATCGAGGTTGGCGGCATTTACCCGAGGCTCTGGCCTCAGTGGGTGATCATGGTACATAGCGGGTGCGGAAGCGCATGGCTCCCATGCTGTACATTGCTCTCGAGGAATGTAATGGTCTTCCTCGTGCTCCCTTTCGTATGTGTGAAAGGGGTGGGCGGAGTTGGCTCGCCCTGCTTGAAGAGCCCTGCGCTCTGGGGTTTGTCTATTGGTTCTAACAGTGATGGGGGGCAAAGGAGGGATGCCATAATCATGTGGCCTCTCCTCATGGACACTATGCCACTCTAGCGCTTCATCGCGCGGTGGCCACTCATATCGAGCTTCTAAGGGAGCTTTCTTGTCTATGTTGAGCGCCACGTGTAAGGACTCCTCCTGAAAGGGGCTATGATGAATGGGCGTGTCCCCCAAAGGGGTGTCCCTATAGTTCCATCTTGACATGGAATGATGCGGACTCTCTTGTGGGTCAGGCCGCCAAGGCGGTATGACCAAGTCCTTAGGGCTATAGCGGAGGCGACTTGTGCCCCCTTGTACACTTTTCGCAGCTTCCGCCCTTGATTGGGCTTGGCTACGGGTGTACACCATGGTGGTGCTTTCCTACAAGCTAAGTAGATTTTTTTATCTCTTTTTATGATTTTTATGCTACACTAAATAGAAAAGAGCACACACACACACAAAGCAGTGATTATCTCGTTTAAAGATTGAGAGTGTGTCCTAAACCTGGTTTAGTGTGTTTTGTTTTTTTTTTTTTTTTTTGAAGGTTTTTGTAAAGAACGTTTAAATGCAAAATGAGGGCTCTTATGACTCCCAAAATTGGTCGCCCCTTCGATATACCATTGCCAGGCCGATATACCAACCTCTCTATATACCCGCCCTTACGTGAGGGAAACTATAGGTACGTGAGAGCAGATGGTACGTGGAACGTAGGCGGTACGAAAGGGGAATCACCCTGTTTATGACACCTACCATAGAAGACTTATCCTCGTGTGCTGGGAATCACCCCAGCTACACTCGGTCAACTTTCATCAGGATTTACGTCTAGCAATAGTAGCGATCGGGGTTTATGAATGCAAAATTCAAGCCAAGGTGGTGATGAAATCCACCGTTGGTCTTGATCAAGGGCTGGGGTTTTACGACCAGCTCCTTGGTGTTTAATTTTCCACGTGGTGTGTGGGGTTCTTTTTATTTTGCATGAAATAAAATAAACATGCAGCAAAAACTTTCCTAAGCACGCAAAAAGAAACCAAAAAAATAGAAAAATAATAACAAAAAATGACAGGAAAAGTTCAGGACTCTTACCTCTTCTCTGCCCAAATATGTCGGTTCTGAGTTTCTGCCCGAAAACTTCATAGACTGGAATTCATCCCGAGGGGGAATGAATTACAGGACTGTATTCATCACAGGGTGGGGCGAATTCCCATTCATCCCTGGGTAAGACGAATTACAGCTCTGTATCCGCCTCCTGATGGAACGAACAACAGTCAGCGTATGAAAACTCGGTACCTGCAAGCAAAAACAACCAAGTTTGGATCAGATATCTGATCTTAAAAATAGAGGACAAGGTCCCACCATGATCACCACTGAAATCACGAGGATACGAAAGCAAAAAGGAAAGCGAAGATGCGATGCAAACCGAACCAAACTTAACGCTAAATCCTAGGAATTTGAAAGTGCATGAAAAGAGGGAAAGCATGAGCGAATCAAAATGAAACAAATGCAAATAAAGAAGACAGCCCTTTTTATTGATATGTTTCACAACTCGGTTACAATGCGCATCCTCCCCTTCCAAGGGCTAGGAGCGTTTAAGTATGCGTTCTTGTTACATCCATGGATGCCCTTCCTTCTTTCGCGTGCCCACATGTAAAATGGGTGGACCAAACATCGCCGCCACTTGCGTTGATGAGTCTTGACTCCTTGCTGCTCCTCCGATGTCCAGACCCTACGTTCAAAGGAACAAGAAACAGTCAGTAGCACCTACGGATAAAATAAAGCATGCAATCCCCAAGCCTACGATAAGTGAATGAGAAAAATGAATTAAACTATGACTAAAATGAATCCAAATGCTCTAAAAATTTGACAGGGGCATCAAGACATCCCAAAGAAGGCACTGCAAATGGAACAGTCAGGAAATTCCTCGCCGATTTGAATTCGCTCCGGGGCGGGACGAATTCACCTGCAACAAAATGCCGAAAAGGTATCGTCCCAAATGTCCTACCTAGGAAGCTCCAAAAGACCTGCAAACTTGGGGTTAGCTAATTGGGGGCATTTTGGGAAGACCCAGATGGTCATATTTTCCCAATTTGACCTCCATCAATGGGAATTTGATGATGCTACCTGTAGATTAGTAGAAGCGAGCAAAGATAGAAACATGATCAAAATTGTTCAAAACGAGACGAAATTTAAATGACAACCTATCTAAGCATCATAGAATTGAATGCAAAAATGAAAGAAAGAAAGTCTACCATAGAATTCCCATCGCTCCGAAGGGGGCGATTAGGATTGTAGCAGTGTGGGAGGGGGCGCCCATGGGGCAGGCCGCCCGCCGTTTGAGGCCTGATTTCGGCACCAATCCACTTGGGATGGGTCCAAAACCTCTTGTGGGGTATTGTCGAAAAATTTGGGTGGGATATTGTGGCCAAATGTTGGGTTTTGGGCTCAAGATTTGTCCTCCCAATGGTCACCCAATGACCTCCTCTCTAAAAGAGATCAAGGATGTGAAAGGCACAAATCCAAAGGGTGTGAGGTGTGAAAGTAAAATGACAGCACTTCGTTGCTCCAAAATGCTCCTTCTCTGTATATTTTGGGGTGAGGAAACTCACCAATTTATAGACCTGGAGGTCTCTTGAAATGGGCATGCAGAGGCGCCACTTGGCAATCATGCCTTCCCAGGGGGAAGGAGATTCCTCCCTGAATAGGGACTTCATGACTGCCCTTGTAATTGCCTCTAATGCTCGAAAACGCTCACCCATACTCCCATGCGATGAAGGAAGCGTTAAGTGGTGGATCTGAGCTGCCATTTGTCAAGATTTGACTTTTTTCCCGTCAAACCTGCAATTCGCCCCACCCTGGAGCGAATCTAGAATTCGTCCCTGGGTGGGGCGAATCCCAGTTTGAATTCGTTCCTAGGTGGAACGGATATTGAGCAAAGTTCCTGAAGGTGCCAAATTGATCTCTGACCTTCCAAAACTACTGTGAGAGTGGTTAGGACCACTGTTTAACCTCTAGGGGCTGCCCTTGGGGCTGTGTGTGTCAATGCGATCAGTGTTTGCAGTCACATAATCGGATTGGTGCTGTTTTGGTGTCTACACATGGTTTCTCCATATATTATGTCTTTCTGAGGTTCTTCTTCTTAATGATTAAACCATTCAGGATGTGCTTCATCTTGGAGCATTCTCCTGGCTTGTATCTCAATAGCATGGTTGATAAAATTTCATTTTAGTTTCATCATAATCATTTTCACTCATCTAGAAGCCATTAGCATTTGTATAAGGTCCTAGTATTAGTGGCTCAAGGTCTTGCCTAAGGTATGCCATCTCAGTAGGATCTTCATAATCTGCTTCTCATTGTAAAGCTTGCTCTCAAGGGTAAAAATTGTAGATTTGGTATCTACTTTCTATTTTTTCATCCTCATCATTAGGTTCATTCTCATCATTAGGTTCATCCTCATCATCACTCTTTTCCTCCTCTTGTTCTCATTCTATGTCAAGTTCTTGGAAAGCTTGATTAAGCGAAGAGCTTGCGATGGAAGGTTTATAGCCTAGACTGGAGCGGTCATTTGGCTCTCTATATTACGGTTCAATAATGTGGTGAGGACCTTGTTCATGTCTTCCAAGTCCATATCCTTGCCAAAAAACCCTTCAAAAATATTTGACTGGGAAACTTGGGTTCGATAGATAATCAATGTTTTCATTAAACTCTTGTAAAGAGTTGTCATTTTGGGGATGTAGGTCCGATGAAGAATCCATCCCTCCATATATGAAATTGATTGTATTTGTTTGAGAACCCATTCTATATATATCACCAATAGCTAAATGTGGGTCACGAGGGCGATCGTAATATCTGACTAACTCAATAGGTGGTGTAACTGTGACACTTTTAATAATGTACTCACCAATACTTGGATTGGAGAGATGTACTGCAACTCTAGATGGTTGTGTGGCTAATGGCTTGGTGAATGAAGAGGGTTCTTGAGCATTAGCTCTTGGCTCTTCTGGCGATGGTGTATTATCTCTAATAAGTGGCCCTATTTTTGAGACTATGGGTTCTAATTACTATGAAGTAGTGGTTTATGATGTGGGTTGTGCTTTGAATGTGAATGATGGATTTGAATCTGTAAGTGTACTAGATGGAGTTGGCAATTGATTAGCATGATGGGTGGGTGTAATTTGAAAATTAAATGCAATGTTTGAAGGATGCACTGAGCTAACACTTTTGGATGCAAAAGTTGGGTCAACTATAGGCAACTCTTCTGTAATAGGTGCTTTTGATGATGTGGTGTTGGATGGAATGGTTCTAATGACTAGTGTTTGGATGGTTAGATGTGTTTATGGAAGCAATGTCTCATATGGATTTGAAATAAATTTGTAGTATTTGAAAGGTTTAGTGTCAGATGGTATGCGATGTACCTTGCCTTCATGCACATATTTTAAGCATTGATGCAATGTTGAAGGCACACACTTCATTTTCCTAATCCAAGGGCATCCAAGAAGTATGTTATATTGTATTTCCCCTTTCAATATGTGAAAGAGAACATGTATTGTTTTCACCCACATGGTGACGAGGAGAACAACATTCCCTACAGTTGAGCATAAAGCATCATTAAAGGCCCTAAGAGTGAATTTGGATTTTGTGATGTGAGATGATGGGACATTGAGCTTCATCATGGCAGGTGTGGTAATGAGGTTGATTGAAGAACTAGTATCAATAAGCACTCTCTTGAAGGGTTTCCTGTCAATGTGAGCTACTATGTGCAATGATGGATCAGGTGAATCTGCTGATATTTGTTTTTCCTCAAAGTCATAGAATACTATCGAGGGTTCCATGCACTTTTGCACACTACCCACAAAGGAATTTAATGCATTGGGGTCTTCTGATTGTACTTGAATAGACATTAAAATTTCCATCAATGCTTCCCTATGAGGTGTTGATTATTGTATTAGTTCATAAATTGACAATTTTTCTGAACCCATCTTCAAACTTTGTGTTAATCAGTTGTTCAGTGTAACAACAGGGTGGTTGTGGAAAGGTGGTGGTGGCCCACTTGATGCAAGTTGTATGGGCACATTAGTTGGTGATGCTATCGGAGCCTGAGTTGTACGATTAGCTTACCTTTGTCCATAGGTAACTATACTGATAGCCCCTACAAAACCTTGTGGTAGTTGAGACACATAATTAACCTGATTGGGAGGAACTGTAGAAGTTGATACTCCTGTTGATTTTTGATTTACCTCTCGATGTGGCAAAGGTGTTTGATATATGCCTAGGTTTTGGTTATTTTGGGCTAGTGGGTTGTCAACTTTGATTGTACCCACTTCCAATAAATCTTGCACAATTCCTTTAAATCCATGACAACCTTAAATATTATGTCCTATTTGTCTATGATAGATGCAAAAGAGGTGTTATTTGTAACCTTTTGTCTTTGGTTTTTTAGGATCATCAGGTTTCATTTTCAGAAAATTAAAAAGTTTTTCCGCATACAACTTCTGAAATACTAATGACTTCGGTTTGACACTAGTTTCTTAGCTTGATTACGAGTCACTACCATACGCTACTATGTGGTAAAATGTAGAGTGATACTATCTATGCAAGTAAAGTGAAAATACAATGCAATACAACACACAAAGGAAACAAACACACAAAATTTGTGATGCTAGATTTTCGTATATATATTTTTTCAAATTTGTTTGAAAAATGAAAAAGATGTGTGCTCAATGTTTTTCCCTAAATGAATCTAGGATTTCACTTGTATAATCGTAGCTCAACAAACTGACTATGAACTCCATGTCACGTAATCCCACCTATAATATGTGGTAATGAAGTCCACACATGGCAAGGGAGCACAGGTCCTACCAATTCCTCACCCAATTTTCCCGTAGTTTGCGATACACCTCTCCGAAGAGAGATGCATGCTATCACCCACGGGTTATGATGAATCTTGGAATCGGACTTGGATAAGAATAGGGTATAATTTTGGTGTTTTGGTGATGAAATCCAAACCCGATAGTGATGAAATCCAACCATTTTCCAACATTTATGTGAGTGTGGTGGTTTTTTTTAACTAGGGTGTTATGTAAAATTACTATGCAATTCTATTTCACTGGACTAAATGTAGAAAAGTAGAAAATAGAGAATGAAAAATAGTAGATCAGGGGTAAAAATACCAATTTCATATCTAATTTAATTAGCTTCAGTTTAACAGGGCTAACCGCGGTTGCGCGGTTAGTTCTGGTAAACCACGAGTGCGCGATTTTCCAACTGCACATCTGCGTTTGGGATATCTGAATCGCGGATGCACGGGTCCTTTCTATCAACAAAAATAGAATAACCTTATAGACCCAAACCTGAAATAAACACCTGAGCTATTCCTAACCAGGTGAATGCAAGATGATCTATTTTCTACTATGCAAATGCAGATATTTTTTTTTATATGAATGCAAAGTTTTTAAGTACTTTCTTCTACCTCTAAGACCTAAGTGCACACAAAGGCATACAGGACTAGGACTCTTAATCTAGTTAAATGCAATCTAAACTGAAACTAAGACAAAAATTAGACAGGAAGCATGAAGTACATACCTGTGTTCCTTCCTGCTATAAACCGTTGGCCTGCATTTTTGATGCAGCAACTGCGCTTCTGCATTTTCTCAAGAAGAAACTGTGTGTAAATTTTCTCCTATCAGGAACCATGCACCTGAATTTTCTCAAATAGAAACCACATTTTTGCATTTCCATAGTAAATGATACAGTCGCAATATTTTTTGAATGTATTGATTTTGGGTCGAATTTGTGCGTGCTTTGAATTCTTGAAACCTATAGGTGCAGACAGAGATTAGTAAGTAAATTTAGACAAGAAGGAAAAACAAAATAGGACCTTTAAGGGGTCCCACTGTGATCACCATTTTTGTAACCAAATAACTGAACACAAAATAAAATGAATACAGGAAAGAAATAAGAATTGCCAAAAATAATCCCTTTTGTATTAGATTTGATACAAGGTTACAATGATTTTGGATTTTGCCCCAAATGTGTTGGGGGTAAAGTTACAATGCTTCCTTCTCTCTCGAAGATACAATGTTTTGATAGAAGAGATGAAATATTCTGGTTCTTCTGTAGGATGCGGTGTTCTTCGTTCCTCTATTACAGCTTCAAGGGGTGAGTGGGATTTGGTATCTGAGGTAGGGACCACTACTAGATTCAATAGCTCTTCAAATACCTATCTCCTGCACACATGGAAACCAAACATGGGTTAATAGCACCTGTATGAATGACTGTAAAGAATGCAAATAAAAAACCCTTGAAAGGAATGCTTGCAAGAAACATAAAAAAACTAACTAAAATGCCTTGCTAACAAGTTGATGATTTACTGATCTCTGCTGATAAAACCTGTTTGGGACTATAGAACCATGGGAATGTAGTTGCAGGTTGGAAACCACGGACCTACGGTTGTGAAACCATGGATGCACATTTTTTACTATAAAACCGTGGGTGGGCAATTTCGACTGAGATGACAAGTCACCTCGAGATGCATGCCAATGATTGGATTTGAGCTCATGCTCTCAGTTTCTCTTCGGGTCTAGATGTATTCTGGTAGCCTGTCGTTACTCAAATTCAGCTCCCTTTGTTTAGTGGATTGATGGTGCCTTTATAGGTTGCTTGGGTCTTTGGAGGGGAATGTGAGGTGGCAAGCCTAACTTACCAAGTGGAAAATCTAGACTACCAGGTGGAAGGGGTAGTTACAGTGAGTCATTCAATGTGGTTCACTTAACTAGGGTTATGTAGCTCCAAGTGGAGTGGGATGTGGGATGTTTTATGTGAAGGGACAAGGGGACAATTTTTATGAAGCCATATTCAAACTCTATGTTAACCGAATTTTTAGTGTAACAACAGGGTGGTTGTGGAAAGGTGGTGGTGGCCCACTCGATCCAATTTGTATGGGCACATTAGTTGGTGATGCTGTCGGAGCTTGAGTTGTACGATTAGCTTACCTTTGTCCACAGGTAACTATATTGATAGCCCCTACAAAACCTTGTGGCATTTGAGACACATAATTAACCTGATTGGGAGGAACTGTAGAAGTTGATACTCTCGTCGGTTGTTGATTTACCTCTCAATATGGCAAAGGTGTTTGATATATGCCTAGGTTTTGGTTATTTTGGGATAGTGGGTTGTCAAATTTGATTATACCCTCTTCTAATAAATCTTGCACAATTCCTTTAAATCCATGACAACCTTCAATATCATGTCCTCTTTGTCTATGATAGATGCAAAAGAGGTGTTCTTTGTAACCTTTTGTCTTTGGTTTGTTAGGATTATCAGGTCTCATTTTTGGTAAATTAAAAAGTTTTGCCACATAAAACTTCTGAAATACTTATGAATATGGGTCTTGTACTGGTGTGTAATTTCTTTTTGGATTAAAATGACGTTGTTGCCTTTCCGCAGGTTGTGTCTGATTTTGTGCCTGTTGTGGAGGTGGAACCACTTAATAATTCGATTGTTGCAGTTGTTGTCATTGTTGGGGTTGTTTGATTTGTGTTTGAGCCGGTTGATTTGACTATGGTTGGATCAAAACTATCTGATTAACCTGTGTGGTCTTGTACTTACAGTGGTTATTCCCATTTTGATTCTTATTGTGCCACTCTTTCTTCTTAGACTTAATCTTGCCTTCTTGAATTTTTATTTATTCAATCATTTTTACTTGGGCGAGTGCTTCATAGAATGTTCTATACTACTGGGGCAAAGTTACAATGCTTCCTTCTCTCTTGGAGATACAATGTTTTGATAGGAGAGAGGAAATATTCTAGCTCTTTTGCAAGATGTGATGTTCTTCGTTCCTCTGTTACAGCTTCAAGGGGTGAGTGGGATTTGGAATTTGAGGTAGGGGCCACTCCTAGCTTCAATAGCTCTTCAAATACATATCTCTTGCACACATGGAAACCAAACAAGGGTTAATATCACCTATATGAATGACGGTAGAGAATGCAAATAAAAAACCCTTGAAAGGAATGCTTGTAGGAAACACAAAAACACTAACTAAAAATGCCTTGCTAACAAGTTGATGATTTACTGATCTTTGCTGATAAAACCTGTTTGGGACTGTGGAACTATGGGAATGCAGTTGCGGGTTGGAAACTATGGACCTGTGGTTGGGAAACCACGAATGCACATTTTTGACTGTAAAATTATGTGCGGGCAATTTCAGTTGAGATGACAGGTCACCTCAGGATGCATTCCAATGATTGGATTCGATCTCGCACTCTCAATTTCTCATTAGGTATGGATGTATTCCAGTAGCCTGTCGATATGCAAATTCAACTCCCTTTGTTTGGTGGATTGATGGTGCCTTTATAGGCTACCTAGGGCTTTGGAGGGGAATGTGAGGTGGCAAGCCTGACTTGCCAAGTGCTAAATCTGGACTGCTAGGTGGAAGGGGTAGTTACAGTGAGTCATTCGATGTGGTTCACTTAACTGGGGTGATGTAGCTCCAAGTGGAGTGAGATGTTGTTTTATGCGAAGGGACAAGGAGACAATAACAAAGGAGTTGTGGCATAGGTGTTGGGAATCTGTCTCATGTGCAAGGACAAAGGGGACATGAGTGGGTAAGATGTGTCATGGATGTTGGATGAAGTGTCCATGACACATTTCCAATGGGTGGACAAGTTATCCTAGGGTGATTCTCCTAATTAAATAAATTAGAAAAATATAATGATGTGCAGGATTTTATATCCCTAAGTTAGAACTTAGGCATATATCTTTATTATGCAATATTTGACGGTAAGGTGGTGAATGTGAACTAAAGGGTGCTAGATTTTAGTGTCTACAGTGTGTGTGAAGGACCTACATATATTTTTAGACTGTCTCAATTCTTAGCTTGGCTCTCCTATGGGACATGCCTACTCATATATGCATATAACTAGTAAATAATGATTGCTCTTCATTGTGTCGAGGAGAGGAAGTATTCACAGTTGGCACATGACATTCAAGTCTATTTTTCCAAGAACATATTAGTGGATCTCTTGGTGCATTGCCTCCTTTTCCTTTTATTTATTTATTTTGCTTACTTTCTTGTACCCCTTTTCCCTTGATAGAGTAACAAGTGCCTTGAAGATCACATCTTAATAAGGATATCCAACCTTGTAAAAAATCTTGGAGGCCTTATATTAAGACAAACCAAACGCTCTCAACTACGACCCATTGTGTCACTCCAACATGAGGTATGATTGTCCTGGGTTGGGAAAATCAAAGATGATAATAGTTTAGGTCATCTCAATTTTATGAGATAGTAAAATTTTCGATCACCTACAAAATTTCAAATTCGTGGTTCATTTGTTGGAAACTTTTACTTTTAGGGAAAATTTTCTTGACTCTAGGTCCAATGGACTAAGGAACCATTTTTTTGATTGCTTATCTTTAGTAGGCTAAATATCCCCTAAGAGCTTCCAGAATTGTAGTGATAAATCACCACACCTTTTAAATATGAAAGTTTGAGTCATGAGCAAGCACATGAAGAAAGGTTCAATTAAAAAATATTGATAAAATGAAGGTTAGATCTCATGAGAAATAAAATTTCAAAGGTCATAAGTTCCTAAGTCATGGATATAAGGCAATAACAAGAAATCCCCTACAAGGAACTGAAGGTGAAAACACCTAATGATTTTAAGATGAGTGGTCTTGAAATATGAAGAAAAACTCCTAAAGAATAAAATGTCAACACTTCAAAGGTCAAATAGACAAAGTACACATTCTTTGAGGAAGATTGTCCTTTCTAAAAAATATATCTTGTATGTTTGATAAAGTAAAACAACAACATGGAGCCATGATAGAAGCAACTTAAATATCCAAGACATTAAATTAAAGCAAAATTCTACACCCAGGTGATGGGAATCCCTAGAAAATGGGTAGATGGTAATTAAATTGGTAGCTACACATCCAAGGATTGGGATTGAATGATATTAAAATATTTAGATCAGGAAAATTTTAAATGGATAAAAAGTCAAAAAGGACATGACTTAGTGTTTGAAATAATGACCACCTAAAGATCGCTTCATGAGTTTTGGATCGAAAACCCTCCCTTTTAAATATATAAATAGGATTAGTATTAGCTTTGTAAAGGATCATCATGTTTACATTTCCATGTGTATTTGTAGGCTTTTATTTCACTTCTCCATGTAATAACAATGGTGGTTCTCGAGTGGCATATGGGGAATTTCAAACCCTCACTTTTGACCCAATATATATAAAAATTTACCTACAATTATATACCCAAAAGTCTATGTATATATTTTGGATTTTTCTTGTAGAGTCATGTATGTGTATGTGTGTGTGTGTTTGTAATATTTTACATGAATATCAGGTGTGCTAAGTGTATGTGTGTGTGAGAGGCCTACAACTATTGTTGGATTGAGTCACTTATTAGCTTGGATTTCTTATGGGATTCACTTGTTCATATATACATATAATTGGTAGACCATGATTGCTCTTCACTGTGTCGAGGAGAGGAAGTGTTTACGACTAGAACATAGTATTTAGGCCTATTTTTGTAGAAATATTTTAGCAAATCTCTTGGCACATCACTCCCTTTTCCTTGTATTTGTTGAAATTGCTTATTTTATTGCACCCCATTCTCCCTTGGTAGAGTAGAAATTTCCTTGAAGATCATATCTTAACAAGGATTTGACCTTGTAGAAAACTCTCAAAGGCCCTTGATTGATATGAATCCTATACTCTTAGTTGTGGCCCACTACGTCTCTTCAATATGAGGCATAATTTTTCAAGGAAGGGAAATTCAGAGATAACAACAATTAATTCATAAGAATTTTTTCCATCCATAGATCTTATTGCTATGTCACTCTATTCAAGGTATGGGTGCCCAGGTATGTTGGGTTGCTACCTTAACAGGTTGAGACAGTAAGCGATGATAATAATTAATTTGGCATGACCAATTGGATGAGATTTTCATGTTTGATCGATAAACTAAAAGAATATTTTTTTTTACTGATTATAGAGAATGTCTTAGTTGGTTGATTTAATAAATCATTAGGATATGCACCTGGCGACTCCACTAAAAACAAAGACCCTAAAGAAGTCACCCAAAAAACAAGACTAAGAATTTAATTGGAACCTCTATCTTTTTTCTTATTGAACCACTCTTTCTCCTTCTAATGACATTATTATTAAGAAATTATCCAAAAATATATGACCAGAAGTCCTATCACTAGATCCATTACTAGAGCTAATAAATAAGAGGTTGTACCACCCTTGAATAGAAGAGCAAGGAGGAGAAACCAACGATGCAACATGGAAAATCTATTAAACTAGCCTTCTCAAAGATATTTGATAGGGAATGGTAGAGGTCTTTTAATACCACCTACCCAACCAATTGTATGAGACCTAATTCCAAATTTGATGCTCAAGTCCCTACCTTATTTCTTGGGGGAAGATGTAATTATCCTGATGGAACATTTGCATCACCTAGTGAAATTTTGTACAATGTACTTCATTGAAAAGCAAGATAAATCCCTAAGGCTACTAGCCATATCCTTTAGAGAAAAACTCAAGAATGGTACATTAGCCTTAATCCTCAATTAGTAAAAAACTAGGATTAGCTAGTGGACTTGTAGCACCCTAAAATTGGCGCAGTAAAATTATAAAATTTACATTCACCTTAGTAAATAATTTTAAAATCAAATTTAACCTCCCAAACCGCCCATTAACCATCGGGTATTCCGTTTCCCCCTTTTCCGCGCCAATTTTAGAGGTTGTTTTGACTGTTTGATGATATCGTCGCCGATCAGACGATATCGCCCCAGATTTGACGATTTCGTCTGGACTAGGACGTCCAGACGATCTTGTCGCAAAACTGAATTTGCATAGTTGGAATCTGTTCCAACGGGTCTCCAATATGGGCAGAAGCATGTCTGCACTATTGGGACCCTCCCCCGTTGGAGATCTCCCAAATTGGGATGATCTCCAACCTCCTACCTACTCCCTCTAAGCCTATTTAATCTCTAAGATTTTCCCTCCCCAACCCCTGGCTGAAATTTTCTGCAAAGTGATTCCCTCTACATTAGAACATCCTAATCTTGCATTTGCACTAGTTCCACATCGATTTTATTGTAGGTACATCATTGTTTTTCAGTCGAAGCCAGCATCCATCGTCGTCGATGAACCTGTTCAGATCGGAGGCGATCCTATCGAATGCGAGACGATTTCGTACTGATGCGAGACGATCTCGACTGCAGCCCACATCGAGGCAATCAGTGCCTAGAGTTTGCTTTTCTCAACTCTATTTCTGTCATTTTATTCTGTAAATTAGATTATTTATTCAGTTTTTATGTTATTTTGCATTTGGAGTTCACCCATTTAGCTTAGATTGCATGCTAAGTTCATGATCTGCTATTAAAGTACAATAATTGGCTTTAAATTTTGTTCTTAAATATTGTTCAGTATTCATATTGCTATTTGGTGTAATTTGCCTCTGTTAGCACAATAGAATTTCTTGTATTTTGCATCTGTTTTCTGTCTTGCAGGTCTCTAGCGAATTCGTCTGACGAATTCGTCAGATCTCGGATGATTCTGTCAGTTTCAGACGATTCTATCAGATTGTAGGCGATTCTGTCAGATTACAGGTGATCCAGACTGCTTCAAACGTCAGAATCTTCTGCAGACATCCGGATCAGGTATTTTTCATTGTCATTCTATAAAATTCTCTGTTTTCTGCTTTCAAATCTGTTTGTTGTATTCATGAAAGTTGCATTTTCATGTAGTTTTAATTTAGATTCATTCGGCCAAACCTAGGATATGAATGCTTAAGGTTAAAACGAACTCATCAAACACATTCCAAAACCTAGGCGTGGAAACTGCCGCTAAATGTTTCCTGGTGAACCCACCATCCATCAAAAAATCACCAAAATACACCTCCCTTGAGAGGCGGGACCTTCGCAAAGTCCTCTCAGTCCGAGGTATCACGACATCCTTTTCCCATCCTCCTTCCGGGCGCGGATCCTATAGCCTGAAGGTAGGGATGCAAAAAATTTGGAGCGATACATTTTGGTGAACCCGACGTGAATGCATCATAACCTTTTGAAAACAAAAACAAAAACAAAAACAAAAAAAAAATTAGAACAACTAAAACTTAGATGCATTTTAAAACATTTAAGGTTTAAAGTCATGTTTAGATGGTAGCTCCTAAAAAGAGGTTAGCAGTTACTATAAACGTAGAAAATCAATTGGCGACTATAGAAGTTAATTTTGTCCTTAGTATCCCTGAAACAAGTAGAAATCAATCCTTGTGGGACGAACTTGACAGGAGACTTAGTATCATCTCATCTAGGTCCACACAACTTAAGCAAATTAAGAGGCTAGTCTTGGATAGAATCTTGGATCCTCATCAATTAGTTTTTTATCATGAACTTTAGAGAGCTTGCCATAGATGGTTAGCCTATAGGAGAGCTTTAGTATCTTCAAAATTATTCACCTTCGAGGAATACCTCGAGAACGTAACCATTGTGCACCAATTCCTAGGCCTTGTAGAAGACCAAGAGGTTGTTCTTACAAATAGGGAAAGATGGAATAGAGTTCCTCGTGTTGTGTTATATCGAGAGTATTGCCACGAGCTTTACTTCTATCAACCAGCATCTGAGACAGATAATATTACCATAGCCCTTTTCATCAAATTCTTAAAAGAAAACTTTCAATTTGAAGAAGAACATTTCATGACCCCTGAACAACTCGAACCTATTAATGATATTCATAAGTTATTCATAGAAAACTAGATCATTTACTTTCAGTCTTATTATTGCGTGCATCTATTGTTTTATTTGCTGTCTTTATTGTATTATTTCAAAAAATTAAAGAAAAACTAAAAAAATATCAAAAAACTTAGCAAAAACTTAAACACTTCAATTTCAAATATTATAGTAGGTATATAGTAAATATATACCTCTTAATTTGTTGCATATATATATATATATATATATATATATATATATATATATATATATATATATATATATATATATATATTTGCTGAAATCAAAACTTAGCACCATGCCTAAACTTAGGAATGGCAAAGAAACTTTAGGGGAAGGAGAAGATTGGTTACAAGATACAACGAAAACCCAAATGTCCTTCTTGGAGATTCAAATCCGGAAGGAGAAACTCTAGGTCAATCAGATGAAGACTTAGGGGAAGATAAGGAACAAGAAGCAAATGTTAAAGAGGATGGATCCTCATCCCCTAGAGTAGCTCCAAATGGAACTATTGCCTTTGACAATGCAGAGCATTTCAAGAGATTTCTCATGGAAAACATTGATGACCTTAATGTGGCAATTCGCCTTGATAAAGGGCAAATTAGTAAAACTCAAGCAGCCATGGAATATATGTGCAATATGCAGACTAATCCCTTGTCTTTCATTGATCAAGAAAGTGACAAGGGTGGACCATCCAATACGGATATGGTCACTATAGCCCAAAGCATGTCAAAACAACAGGTTACCCAACCTCCTAAGGAACTTGTTACTCAACCTAAAATCACTCCCGCACAAAAGAAAATTCCCTTCACTACTTTATTCCGCCAAACTATTGAGCAAAATGCTTTAAATAAATAGAAACCTAAAACTAAGCCAAATACAAACTTTCAACAATCCGGAATACAACATAATACAGCTTCAAAATTCCTCCATAATACTTTTCCTACCAATACTTTACACAACAGTAACATGGCATCTAATCTGCATGTTCCTCCATCCTATGCCCATAACACTTATGTCAATGCCCTACCAAACCAATATGGGGGGCAAACTAGTAATCTGGAAGCCATGGTGAAACAATTAGCTTCACGTATGGACCAGATAGATCCCTACCATCCCTCGTATAATTATCGAGAGATCTGTAGTCAACCTTTGGATCCCATAGTTGTAGCTCAACCATACCCTAAACATTTTCCCATGCCTCGTCCTGCCTATATATAAAGGAACCGAAGATCCCATAGAGCATCTTCGCATGTTTAGGATAGCATGTCACGACATATCGCATGATGACTTGCTATTACTAAAAATGTTCCCCAAAAGTTTAGGTGGAATGGCATTAGAGTGGTACTATCAATTGCCCACTCATTCTTTAAGAAACTTCGAAGAAACAGTTGAATCATTTGTCCATCAATTTAGTGCCTACATCGAGAGGCATGTAACTATTAAAGACCTATACAATTTAAAACAAGATAAGGATGAATGCTTTGCCGATTTCTTAGCTAGATGGAGGCAATTGACAGGAAAAGCGCACTTTGTGCTACCCTATAGGGAAATGTTAGACATTTTCATCAACAATTTACAAGAACAACTATCTTATGAACTATCAACCGCTACCTTAACTACCTTCGATCAAGCTATAGATTTAGCTCGAAGAGTAGAAGATGCCCTCATTAGGAGAGGCCAACTTAGGAAGAAGGATGATGAGAAAACATCCAGAAATCAATATAAAAACAAACAGGTTGTCGGTGATGGAGTCACTGACAGCAAAAATGTTGCTAATATCAATGCAACGAAGACAACAAAAAAATTCATATTGAAACCTCCTGACAAGCCTCCTCAAGAATTCACTAGATTAAACCAACCTTTGTCAACTATTTTACCTCAATTACTCGAAAGAGGTTTAATCCAATTACCCGCTATCCAGGAACCTGACCCAAGTATACCCGGATATAGAGCTGATTTGCACTGTGATTTCCATAGAGGACCTGGACATTCTACCAACGCTTGTAAGAGATTGAAACATAAAATACAAGATTTGATTGACAATAATGAAATGGAAGTGCAAGCCTTCCAACCTAAACAAAACCCTCCTAATAATACTCAAAAGACCATTCCCCAAAATCAAAATCAAAACGCCAATCAAACTTTAGACATATTTCAACACCCTTTACCAAGACATGGTAAAGAGGTGGCCAATCAAATCGAACATCATAATGTTCCCCCTCCTACCCGATATGTAGGAACCATTAGCGGACAATTACCTGTTCAGGATTCTCAAATATTTGACACGACCTTATCCCTAGTTACAACCAGGCCCTTACATAATTTTCAAACTTCTGATTCTAGTGATATAGAATCAGATAGTGAAAGTGAACTAGACATTACTTCAAACCAATCGAATAGTTCTGAAAACGAATCAGATCCTATTCAACCTGTCACAGATGCTATGGTTCCAGAAGAACCATTTCCTAGAAGAGTCACTACTCGACCTTCTTCTAATATAGTCCTTCCTTATGAACAAGCCATAAATTCTCAACCGAGACCGTTTCAACGTCATCACTATAACATTGTAGGAACCATTGGAGTCGTTACTCGACAACAAGCTCAAAATTCCCAACAAGAACCAAACCAGAACGATGGATCAGCTCCATTCGTTCTGAAAAATCCCAATAAAGGGAATCATGCTCCTAATATCCAATCTAAACCCCCTTACAACATTAATGAGCAATTGTCCAACACTACGGCCAGAATTTCCCTCTTAGATTTATTAAGATCCTCTCCCACCCATAGGGATGAGTTGATGCTTACATTGAGCCAAATGATGGTACCTCAAAACATTCAACCTTGAAGCTATGGCCAATACTATCATCACTCGAGAGATTGATTGTATTGACTTCGGGGATAAAGATATCCCACAACACGGTTTACATAAGGACAATCCCTTATACATTCTTGCTTTAATTGGAGATGTAGTCTGTCAAACAGAGTTTTGATTGATAATGGCTCATCTCTAAACATTTGCACCTTTGACTTCTACCAACGATTTGGCTTTAGAAGTGATGAAATGAAGAAAAATGATATGATCATCAAAGCTTTTAATGACGAAACACAAGAAACGTGTGGAGTTATCACCCTCCCATTGCAAGTTGGTCCTAGAACCCTAGAAACAACCGTGTTTATTGTACATTGCCCAGCATCCTACAATATACTTTTGGGTCGCCCTTGGATCAATGCCATGCGAGCGGTCCCATCAACTTTACACCAATGTGTTAAATTTGAGTTTAAAAATCAGTTGGTCACTATTCATGGTGACCCTAGACCTTTTGATATGTGTGCTTTGGAAAGAACCAGTTGGAGTGCAATTTTGCCCTGCTCTGTCATCCACACATCCTAGTTCTTCTTTTTCATCTAAAACTATGAAACATAAACCCATAACTTCACCTAGTTCCCCTCCATTAACTTCATCCTCCTATATAGATCAACAACCCTCTAAACAAATTACTTTAGAACCTCAAAAAGATTTCAAATCTACAACCAATTCTTCAACTACTACCCCTACAAATTCAAAACCTCTAGACACATCTATCATCCCTTCCACATCTCAAGACATAGGTAATAAACCTTCTACATCTTATGCCCTTTCTGATGAACTATTACCAGATTTATCTACAACCTTAATATCAGAAAAAATGAATGCTTTCATGCAAGATTCAAACCTTTTAAATAAATTGCCGCCATCTCCTCGTACTTTGGGCCTCCCACAACCTATGGGAAGTACTTACCAAGTCGGGAGTTGTGCCTTCATTTATAAAGGATATGACTGGGGAAGAATCCCTCGGAATATCAAAACTCATCATGAGGGATACGCTCGGTGTTATTTTACCAATGATTATATTAAAGCTAAACCCATGATGCTTAAAATGGGATATAAAGGGAAAGGCTTGGGACCTTTCCAAAATGGCATGAAAGAACCTTTCGAGGTAGAACCGTGGCCTGCCTGCTGTGGTGTGGGCCTATTTCCTAGTAAGGGACAACCCTTTCCTTTTGAAGAGGATGATCACCTCATATGCTATCAAGATTATTTGGATAGGCATGTTGATTTGCCTCTTAATAATCAGTCGTTTTCATGCAACATGCTATCCATAGCATACCCCGAAATGATTGTCGACCCCGATGAAGAGTTGGAAGGAGATATCTTCCATGATGTCTCTGTTGAAGAGATGTTACACAATGGGTTTTATTTTGATGGTTCTATACCAACTATAGCCCAACTTGAGGCCACTGATCCTCGGAATGAATTATCTAAATTAACCTTACAAGAATTACAAGAATTGGGCGTTTCACCCGCCCCACCTAATTTTGAAAGAGATCTACACATGGAGGTAGAAAATGTCATTAAAATTAACATTGGAACTGAGGACAATCCTCACATAATCAATATTGGAGCAGAACTAAGTCCAGAAAAACAAGAACAATACATTGCATTCCTTAAAGAGTATGAAGATGTCTTCGCTTGGACATACGAAGATATGCCAGGTCTAGACCCTTCCGTAGTCATGCATCATCTAGTGGTCCATCCGGATGCTAAACCGGTTAAACAAAAACTTAGAAAAATGCATCCCAAAGTGGCTTTGCTAGTCAAAGGGGAGTTAGAAAAACTCCTGAATGTTATCTTTATACAAGCTATTGATTATGCTTGAATGGATCTCAAATGTAGTTCCAAGTCACCAAGAAAGAAGCTACCAAAGTTAGGGTTTGCACCGATTTTAGAGATATCAACGTTGCATGCCCTAAAGATGACTTTCCTCTTCCAAACATGGATCAAATTATTGACTTCACTGCCGGAAGTGGGATGATGTCCTTAATGGACGGATTCTCCGGTTATAATCAGATCAGGATAGCTCCTGAAGACCAGGCTAAAACAACCTTTATTACCCCCGGGGTACCTTTTGTTCTGGAAAGTGATGCCATTTGGCTTAAAGAACGCAGGTGCAACTTATCAACGAGCTATGACCTACATTTTTCATGATATGATGCATGATATCCTACATGATTATGTAGATGATATCATAGCTCGCTCTCTTATTGAAGATCATCATTTGGATGATTTAAGAAAAGTTTTTAATCGATTACGAGAATATCTCATTCGATTAAATCTAGCAAAATGTATATTCGGAGTTAAGTCCGGCAAACTATTAGGGGTTTTAGTTTCTTTACGTGGTATCAAAATTGACCCTCTCAAAATTGCGGCTATCACCGATATGCCCGCACCTACTAATATATCTGAATTACGAAGTTTACAAGGTAAGCTTCAAGCTATCCGTCGCTTCATTGATAAGCTGGCGGATAAAACTAGTCCCTTTCTTAAACTCCTTAAGAAGGATGTCCCCTTTAATTGGGACACAGAATGTAGAGAAGCTTTTGAACTTCTCAAACAATATCTCCTTAATCCATCGGTGCTTTCACCACCAAAATTCGATCGCCCATTTCTCCTATATATTTCAGCTTTAGATTCTTCCCTAAGAGCTATGTTAGCTCAACTCGATGATGAAAAGCGAGAACGTGCTAATTATTATATTAGCCGAACCTTCATCAGTTATGAAACCCGCTATACCGCGTTGGAAAAGCTATGTCTAGCAGTCATTTTTGCTACGCAAAAATTATGACATTATATGCTTAGCCAAAAAACTTATGTCATTGCTAAATATGATCCCTTAAGGTATCTCATGAGTCGACCTTATTTATCGGGTCTCACAGCCAAGTGGGTTCTTGCTCTAAGCGAGTTTGATCTCACCTTCATAGGATAGAAGTCTGTTAAGGGTCAAATCATAGCAGATCAATTAGCTGCTGCACCCTTAGAGTCTACTCATCCCCTCATCATCGAGTTTCTAGATGAATGCCTTCAATTAGAGGTAGACCACCCTGAACAATGGTCCTTATACTTTGATGGCGCCCGATGCATGAGTGGGGCTGGTGTGGGTATTATTTTAATATCTTCGCAAAAACATCTTATTCCTCTGTCCTTCAAACTGAACTTTGCTTGCACCAACAATACTGCTGAGTATGAGGCTCTAATCCTTGGATTACGAGCTGCTCTAGCACTAAAAATTAAACACCTTTTAGTTTTTGGTGATTCCCAATTGGTTATAAATCAAATTAATGAAGTTTATCAAACCCGAGATGATAAACTGATCCCATATAAGGCCTATGTTTTACAACTAATGTCTTTATTTGATCAAGTCACCTTGGAAGCTATTCCTCGAACTAGCAACCGTGCAGATGATGCTATGGCCGCAGCTGCATCTCTCCTACCCTTGGAGTTAGACGACGAATATGCGACTATCATTATTCGTCGACTCCAGGAACCCGCATCAAATAAGTCATGCTTAGAGCCTTTGGATGTGTTTCTAATCAATGAAACTACTCCTGAACTTTGGTATACTGGACATATTTTATTTTCTCCAAAATGGGACTTTCCCTGCTAATTCTAATAGAAACCAGCATCGGTTATTATGTCGACGAGCAAGTCGCTTTGTAATAATTGGCAATACTTTATATAGGAGATCTTTTGAAGGTATCCTATTAAGATGTTTAAACTTAGAAGAGTCTAAATTAGCCTTGAGTGAAGCCCACGATGGATCTTGTGGAGGACACTTTAGTGGTAGTGCCATTGCTAAAAAGCTCCTTCGGATAGGATACTTTTGGCCTACCATGGAAACAGATGCACATGAGTATGTGCGCCATTGCGACAAGTGTCAAAAACATGCTGACCTTGTCCATGCGCCTGCACAAGAGTTGCAGGCTATTTCATCTCCTTGGCCCTTTTCTAAATGGGGCTTGGATATTATTGGCAAAATCAATCCTGTGTCATCTGATGGACACAAGTTCATCATAATCGCCACTGAGTATTTCATGAAGTGGGTTGAAGCTATGCCTTTAGCTTCTTGCACTGGCACACAAGTTTCTAAATTTATTTTTAATCAAATCATTTGCAGGTTCGAAATCCCTGCCAACCTCATCTCTGACAATGGAACTCCTTTCAAAAATAAAGATGTTAAAAAATTATGCCAAAAATATAAGATTCAACATCGCTGGTCCACTCCCTATTATCCTCAGGGTAATGGTCAAGCAGAAGCTTCTAACAAAACTTTAATCAAAATTCTCAAAATATTAGTCAATAAAGCGGCCGTGACTGGCATATTCAATTATATCCGACCTTGTGGGCCTATCGAACTAGTGTTCGAACCCCCACTGGCACTTCACCATTTGTTTTGGTATATGGTGTTGAAGCAGCTTTTCCATTTGAATTGGAAGTTCCTTCTTTGGCTCTGCTACTTCAAGATACCGAAGTAGGAGATGAATATCTCTGCTGGGACTCAGTCAGCTGGAACTCCTAGATGAAAAATGCATCAATGCTTTGGAGCATCTCCGTGCTTACCAAAACAAGCTTAAAAGAGCATATGCTAAGAAAGTTCGTCATCGATCCTTTGAGATTGGCGACCTTGTTCTAAAAGAAAATCAAAAAAATACAAATGCAACTAAGGAACTTAAAGGTAAATTTGAGCCCAATTGGCTTGGACCATACATTATTACTACTAAATTTGAATCAGGAGCATATAAATTATCTACCTTAGATGGTAAAGAACTTAAAGAACCCATGAATATTTTGCATCTTAAACGTTACTATGCATAAACTTGGTCATTTCATCCATGTATATATTTGTTCAAAATTACTATCTTGTATTTCTTTCAATTTATTCAAAAAAACACCAAAAACATTCATAAATCTCCCAGAAAAATCTTCAAAAACTATCTATTGCATTTATTTAAAGCACTTGTTAAATTGTTTACTCAAAAACAAAAATCAAAATAATGATAAAAACAGCTATATGCTTGACTCTTTCGAAACCAAAACAATATACAGAAGAAAGAGAGAGTCAACATTCTCCAAAATTCTCAAAAAATCATTTATATATATTTTCTTACAATTATTGCAGTTATATGTTTCAACTTATTTTGGATAAATTAGCATTTATTTTGAATCCCTCACTTGCACACTCACAACAAAATAAATATCTTGCTTTTATCTGGCATGATTACTAATCTCTCTTATATCAAAGTTCACAAATTTCAATTAAATAAATTTTGAGCATAGAGAATTTATCTTGTTATTTACCTAAACCAAGCACATCTTTTCACAATAAAATGATTATATTTGTAATTTCCATGTTTTGCTACATAGTAGAACTGATTTCTTGAGTGAAAAGTTTCCCTTGCTATCCTATCATGCACATGGTCTAGAATATTTGAGAATTGGCAAATGGACAACTCACCCCTACCCAGAATAAAAATCCCTTGCTCTACAGCTAATCTGAGCAAGTATCCCTATGATCAAAAATATATCATCATATATATCTCAAAAATATATGTACATCATATCAGCTAGATTGGTATGCCACAATCCATATCTTGGCATACTCAATCAAATGTCCTCTGAGCAGTGTCTCGAGAGCCCCTAGAGCTCTCAGCCTCATCTCCTCCCCTGCCCTACGGAGGACGAGGTGGCCCCATCGCAGTATGTGTGGTACTACGAGTCCGCGTTGTCGATCGGGATGAGCTCCTCGACGACCCTGTCTTGATCGGATCTGCAATAGCAGCCGACAGCTGTACCCTCTGGTCCTCGGGCACCATATGAAAATAGATCCCCTGGTAGAATGCGGTCTGAGCAACCGATCGCATCAGCTCCTGAGTGCTCGCCCCTCTGCCCCGTGCCCTGAGGCGTGCAATCTCATCTCTGAGCTGTGTCACCTCAGCTCGATGTCGTGCAACCTCGTCCTGCAGAGTCTACACCTGTGTCTGGAGATGGATATTCTCCGTTCGGAGAGTCACCGTCTCGCTGCTCTCTCCTGTGTCAATGCCCTTTCCCTTATCGGGCGATGGTGGTCTCTCTCTCTATGGAGATGGGGGTCTCTCCTCCCTCCTCTCCCGCTATCGCGGCCTCTCCTGTGCCTGTGGCCTCCTCTGCTCTCTCCCGTCGTGACCCTGGGCCGCCTCTATCACTGCCTGGCATCGCCTCCCTATCCGACGCACAACTGCGTGGATCGGACCCTGTGCCCTCGTCATCCGAGGAGGGCGGATGCCTGCGTACCAGGCATCGTAGCCGTCGGCTACCCCCGTGTCGTCCCCATCCACTGGCTGGATGGGGGCATCGTCTACGTCCTGGCTCCAGAAGCGCTGCATGTCAGGAGCCCCGCTAACCGTGGTGTTATCCCGGATAGTCCAGGAAAACTCGTAATCCCTCAGAGATGGGATCCCCTGTTGCAGACCGAACTATCTCAAAACTCGGTCATAGCGGTGGAGCTCCACCTCTCCTCTCTCCATCTACGGCCAGCAGACTCGCCTGATGCGAGCCAGCTCCTGTCCGTCCTCGACCCACCCTGGGTGCCCTCTCCATGGTCTCCAGGTGATCTGATCCGGGACCAAGTCATCCAGTAGCCTCCGGGACATCGGTAGGTCGATCCGCCGCTGTGACCCTCTCCGGAGCCACCAGTAGAAGACTCGGGGCCTCTCCCCGTCCACCCCTGTCAGTGGAAGCCCTACCGGCCTCCACACTGCAATGTGCTCCCGAGCACCAAACCTGTAGGAGCGATGTCATCACCAGACATCGGCCGCCCTTGTACACGACCCCATATAGGATCTTGTACAACCGACATAGAACAAAGCTGCCCCAACAAAACCTGTACCCATGGTCTCTCATATCGTAGATCACATCTGCGAGCATCCATGGTACCCTGCACCCGCTCTGGTGGCATAGCAAAAGTCCACCAACCACTCCAGCTAGAACTCGTGTGAGTCTGGATGCCCCAGGCATCTGGCGTAGTGCCTCGATATTCACTTCGCCCTTCTCTAGGGTGAAGCTCGGGTCACCACACAGTCGTCCCATAGCATGGCCCTGATTGGCCGTAGGAGTGATCATCCGTCCTTGTATGGGGATTCTCATAATCCTCCATACATCCTCTAGTGTGGGAGCCATCTCCCCTGTCGGTAACCAGAAACAAGAAGAACCCGGATACCATCTCTCCACTAGGGCTGCATTAGAAGCCCCATGTCCGTGGATACTTGTGGCATCTCTACCACATGCTGTAAGTCGACCTGTGCCAGCAGATCTCGCTCTGCCTGTGTCAGAGCGGCCAAGTCATCTCTCAAACCTCCATATTTCCACTCCCTGCTCTTTAGTAATCCTCTCTGCAAACATAAACAACAAAACAACAAACAATCATTAATAACAATTCCAGTAATTAATAATGCAACTTAAAGATCAATTTTATGTAATTGATGATATCGCCCACTATTGGACGATATCGTCCCAAATTTGAGCATAATCATCTCCGATCTCGCTTGTCGAAATCGTCTCTAGATTGACGAAATCGTCCCCCTTTCGCCGATTTTGCCCTTGGGCGAAATTGACGAAATTGAGACGATTTCATCGAAATCAGGACGATTTCGTCCTGACGACGTCGACGGCCAAAAACAGCCGCGATGCTCCAAATTCACCTAAAAATCACTTAAAAAGCATGTAAAAATTAAATTAAATCAGTTCTAGCTAAGTCTAGGCTCTTACCCGTAGACCGCGCCGAACCTCTGTAGATCTGTGCGTCGTCTCCACCATTTTTGCTTCAGAGCTCTAAAAACCAGAAAATGAACAGTAAAAATGAATTAGGGTTTTACCCTATTTTTCTTAATTTTATTCAACAATAATTTTTTTGCTTTTTCGCGTTTTTACCTCAAACATTCGATTTGGGTAAAAACACGGAGGGGGCACCATAGTAAGTTGTCGTACGATTCGACCAAGAATCGTCGCCTAAAAATGGGTATAATTTTTTGCTTTCTCGTAGATCGAGAAGAACTCATCTTTAACGCATTTTCTTCGGAAAATTCGCTAAAGAGGGGGCAAAATGTAGCACCCTAAAATTGGCGCAGTAAAATTATAAAATTTACATTCACCTTAGTAAATAATTTTAAAATCAAATTTAACCTCCCAAACCACCCATTAACCGTCGGGTATTCCGTTTCCCCCTTTTCCGTGCCAATTTTAGAGGTTGTTTTGACCGTTTGATGATATCGTCGCCGATCAGACGATATCGCCCCAGATTTGACGATTTCGTCTGGACTAGGACGTCCAGACGATCTTGTCGCAAAATTGAATTTGCATAGTTGGAATCTATTCCAACGGGTCTCCAATCTGGGTAGAAGCGTGTCTGCACCGTTGGGACCCTCCCCTGTTGGAGATCTCCCAAATTGGGATGATCTCCAACCTCCTACCTACTCCCTCTAAGCCTATTTAATCTCTAAGATTTTCCCTCCCCAACCCCTAGCTGAAATTTTTTGCAAAGTGATTCCCTCTACATTAGAACATCCTAATCTTGCATTTGCACTAGTTCCACATCGATTTTATTGCAGGTACATCATTGTTTTTCAGCCGGAGCCAGCATCCATCGTCGTCGACGAACCTGTTCAGATCGGAGGCGATCTCGTCGAATGCGAGACGATTTCGTACTGATGCGAGACGATCTCGACTGCAACCCACATCGAGGCAATCAGTGCCTGGAGTTTGCTTTTCTCAACTCTGTTTCTGTCATTTTATTTTGTAAATTAGATTATTTATTCAGTTTTTATGTTATTTTGCATTTGGAGTTCACCCATTTAGCTTAGATTGCATGCTAAGTTCATGATCTGCTATTAAAGTACAATAATTGGCTTTAAATTATGTTCTTAAATATTGTTCAGTATTCATATTGCTATTTGGTGTAATTTGCCTCTGTTAGCATAATAGAATTTCTTGTATTTTGCATCTGTTTTCTGTCTTGTAGGTCTCTGGTGAATTTGTTTGACGAATTCGTCAGATCTCAGATGATTCTGTTAGTTTCAGATGATTCTGTTAGATTGCAGGTGATTCTGTCAGATAACAGGCGATCCAGACTGCTTCAAACGTCAGAATCTTCTGTAGACATCCGGATTAGGTATTTTTCATTGTCATTCTGTAAAATTCTCTGTTTTTTGCTTTCAAATCTATTTGTTGTATTCATGAAAGTTGCATTTTCATGTAGTTTTAATTTAGATTCATTCGGCCAAACCTAGGATATGAATGCTTAAGGTTAAAACGAACTCATCAAACACATTCCAAAACCTAGGCGTGGAAACTGCCGCTAAATGTTTCTTGGTGAACCCACCATCCGTCGAAAAATCACCAAAATACACCTCCCTTGAGAGGCGGGACCTTCGCAAAGTCCTCTCAGTCCGAGGTATCACGACATCCTTTTCCCATCCTCCTTTCGGGCACGGATCCTATAGCCTGAAGGTAGGGATGCGAAAAATTTGGAGTGATACAGGACTTCTTGATAGATAAACTCATATAAAAGGAAGATGGGGCATCTCTCCTTGAGCAACTCACAATAATAAATAGAGCACCCATGAAGACGATGGGCAATTTCAATGTCTAATTTCATAAAAAATCATAGAGGATTGCTATCAATATTAGACCTCCCCTGGTATGATATTTATCTATTATTTGAAATATTTTAATTTTGAATTTTCCATGATGGTCAAAACTAAGGGAAGAAACTCATTTCCAAAAGCCTATGGGATATCCATCTAGGATGAAAAGGACCTAATATAGATATGAAGGCTAGCTCATAAGCCACCTTTACCATTAATCCTCTTTGTGCAACCTTTCTATCACCCTTATTGGACCATCCAACTTGCCACCAATCTGACTCCTATCACAAGCTCAAGGTAATCCCAATATCTTGACCCAATATGGTCACCCCTTATTCCAAGATTTATGTTGTAGATTTTAATGAAATGAGAAGTATCATGAGGATATTCTCTAACATATCACTATCCTATACAAGCAATAAAATGCTTAGATGTTACATTACAAGAGTTATCTAAGACCTCCTTTGTAGCAAGGAAATCAAGGTTTTTGACCATCCTTAAATGGATATTTGTCATGACCCGTTACCCTACAGCGTTATTTAAAGAATATTAATTGATCTTGGGAGATCAATTAATGCCTAATAGAGGGGGGATGACCCTAAAAAATCCTACAAAAATTATAATAAAATAATTTTATAAGGGATAAAAAATATTAGTTATTTAAAGGCTATTTATGGGGTCTAGTAAAAAGATAAATTGGAAATATTATCTTTTACAAAATTAAAACCATACAATAAATCATGTGTATATTGAGTGGAACCTATGTGGATGGGCTTAGAAAGAACTAAGGAATTTTTAAATAACTTAAGGGTCATCCTACATTTTTGGGAAGTACACATGTGGATGCCTGATATTGGTGAAGGATCTCATAGCTTATCAACAATAGTCCACCCTTGAAACTATCTTATACCAGAATAGTAAAAACTTTGACATTCACATCATCCCTAGAGAACCCTTGAAGGACATGATGAAGTCATAATGGTCCTAGGCATATTTTTAGTATTATTATAATATGGTCACTATTTGGCCCATGAAGGGAGAATTTCCCTATAAATAGAAGGCATTTTAGGAAGAAATGGTTATCTAAGATCTAGGTTCCAGGAGTCTTAATGGTCTAGGGAGTATGCTTTTCACCCATGGGGGTGAATCAAAAACCAGAAGACTTGAAATATTTTCTAGTTATAGAAGAAGGCACTCTTGGAGGACTAGAGGAAAGGAGTATGATGAGGAAGACTTGAAGATCCGACACACTAGAGTTCAAGGTTGGATTTCTCTATCCTATGCTTTCATGATTAATATAATTGAAGAATGTATTAGTTGTAAAAAAAATATATAGGTTAATAAGATATTAGGATTTCAAATTTTCTTTCCTTTCATACTATGAAAGCTCCTTTTTGTTAATATATTTTATTACCTTACTTTATGTATGAAATGTCGCTATTAAATTTGGTCATATGTAAATCAAAAGAGATAGTAAATCCTTTATAGGAACTAAATTATTCGGACAGTCGGCAGTGGCATTATGTTAGGATATCCCACACGTCATAGTACTCATCCCTAACACCTTAGGGAGTACCCCCATGTGGGATCACCATTCGCAAGAGTTGACCCTACTTCTAGATAGAACCTAGGTGTTCAGATCTAAAATTGATGGTTCTACAATGAGAATGGCCTGCTACACCTGAACACCACCATAGCAATGCATCTCAAGCCATCTTTGGGTGATCAACATCATTCCCTGCATATAAGATACTATATTGATTTAAAACCCAAGGTACAAATAATGCATGAACTATCTGTACATCTGTGAATGATGTGAGGTGTTAGGAATGGGGTTCTCACCAGATGATGACCCATGGACCCATAAGGGTTTTGATGATAATGTTTCCCCTCGATGTTCTATTGTACTGATAGTTGACAAAAACCCTCGAAGCAACCCATTATATTTTATAGGTGTACCAAGTGGTCATTGTTGTAATTTAACACTACAAAATCACCGTGATGTTGTAAAACCATCTGTTGGTCGAACCCTTAGGAAAAATCAGTGAGTGAACATATTTTAGGGGGACTTGGTTGTCTATCCATTGATGAATGAAGCTACCGTGGGTGTCTCATTATGAACCCTAGCAGGAAAATCCACCTACTTAGTTCCATCTTGCTCAACTCAAAATTCTATTGAGTGTACTCCATATGAAGCTATTCCTCTCCTACAAATTTGTACGAACGCTTAGCTAATAGCTATAATGGAGGCTATAAATTCCATGAGACTTAGATATTCTGGGCACATCTCCCTAGAAATTGATCCATACCTATGATGACCTTGGAAAATAATTGTGCTATCATAGGTTCCATCAAATGAGCTCTAAAAAAACACCAAGACCGGTCGACGAGAATCCAAGCATTTCCATTATGATGGCCTTATATTTATTACTTTGTTTGGGATTATTCAATTATATTATAGCCAATATGAGCATCCTTTTTACCTAATATTGATGCTTAATGGACTCTGACTAACTATGCAAATTTTCAGAGAGCACCAAGCGCATATGAACTTACATATGTCGTGATTGAGGTAGAGTAGGAACTTATAATTATAGGGTATTATCAGGCCCAAAGACCAAATTCTAGGCTCATAAATCACCACAACTGAGACTAACTATAATTACCACTGTGATCTAGAAATTCAAACTCATGTCGATAGCCATTTGGTATATGAACATGTCTTGATGCTAGGAACACTTAAGCCCAAGTTGCAGTACAAATCTAAGGGGATATTTCAAAAGTCTAACTGGTACATAGAAAAATGGAAGAGTGCATTACCAAAAAAAAACCCTCCTTATCTGTGATAGACCATCACCCATGAGGGAAAACTGACACTATCGATAAGGTTTAAAGGATGAAAGCACTCGCCTCGGTAACCTATTATAGATACTCTGTAAACGAGCACAGTTCCTAAGACTTCTTAGTAGCTTCCAATGTCAATATGTCACAAATCTGAGACCCTCTGCAAAATAAATGGAGGAATGGTTCGAAAAAAAGAACCATAGATCAGATGGAAAACAATTATAGCAGGAAAATTTACCCACATATGATATTGATTAACTTTACTACTGTGTAATCCTCTGGTGCATCGAATTTTAGGATTTGAAATTACATCCTACTATGAGTTAGAAAATTTAACCCATGTTGATAACCTAGAAAAGGATCACGATTTTGAGTTAGTGGCCCTCCTTTTTGCACATTAAAACCATACCGACATCAGGAAAATACCGACGTAGGCTCTCCTATGGTAGGATGACTGAGGAGACCATTCTCTTCAAGACTACTACAGTCGTTAGGGTTTCCACTCTTTACCATATACCAAACTCCTTCGATGAAGATCATCAATACCAATGATGACAGATGTATAAACTCCGTAGGTTATAGATGCATCTATATCTGACATCATGTGACAAAGCATAGACTGTACCTTAGGTTCTTACCTTTCTATTATGGTTCGAATAGCTCCACATTGTACAGATTGTAAGTGGGATGAAGTTTATCATTTTAGCCACAAAGGCCAAACCGAGTATGGGGGTTAGGACTAATAGTTGACCGTGAAAAGGGTAGGTTATTTTCTTAAGTTATGTTAAGGACTTCAAGTTTATGATTAATGTGTTTAACTAGTGTGAGGAAGAATTTGGATTGTTAATCCAATGTTTTTTCACTACTCTTGTGTAAGATTATATTGTTTACCAAATTTCGATTGACCTCGAAGTCTTTAGGCATGATTGAAAAGTTATCATTAAAATCCTCACTTACCTGTCCATCTTAATGAATGCATATACATAAACTAAGGAATGAGGTATAGCCTAGTAAAAGAAAGATTATGGTATCATGATGTATCCAAGTACACATTGGTTTACATATATCATGTTATGTTATGAAGTAAGCGGTATTACATTATAAAATAAAGTATAAGGTGTGCTTGCCAAATAATGATAGTATGTCCATATTACGAAATGATAGCCTAGGAACCCTTGATGACCATGTGTTGGAATTCCCTTATAGATTTATTATATATATTTATGATTAAAATAATGTTAGAATGAAGTGTGACTTATTAACATTTTTATGAATTTTGGTATTCTTCTAAATTAATAATGGAACTAAGAATAGAATTTAGGTCTTGTGAGTTATGCAAGAACTAGATTTAAAATAATGATATACTAGACTATATGTCAAAAGTTCTTAATATTAAAAGATGATTGTATGCTCAATTTGAGAAGACAAGGACTTGATTATTAAGGAATGGTCGATATGAATTAAAGGTATGGGAATTTTTTTTTTAACGAAAAATCCCTTCCGGGGCTGCCTTGGTCTGAGAGACCATGATCAGGGGGTTCTACACCATCAAAGTCACCTGGGAGTCACACCTGACCCTGCCCGCACCAACATTATCAATTGGATTTTAGGTACCTAATTCAACTTTTTAATAGGGTGGAGATTCAAACCTAGGACCTCCCTTGAAGGATTATCCTCTCCTCTCCAATTCACCTACAACACTTGGGTATAGGTATAGGACTTTAATTCATTGATTGAATTAGCATTAGTTATGAAGAGTTAATTTGGGAAATTCATTCTTGAGGGAATTTATAGGATTCCTTTGAAATGCGATATCTCCAAAATATTATCCAATGACTTTCATGAACTATATAAGATACTAAATGTCTTAGGAACTAGAGATTTATTAATGATAATGTGAATTTTATATTGATGTCCTAATATAAGGGATTGGGTGATTCCTTATGTACATTAGTAGGTCGTATAGAAAATATTGTTGAATTTGACCTACATTTGAAGAGAGGGGCTGATAGATGCCCTACTATTATTGTAAAAGTTTCCATTTAAGTTTATGAAAATGAGGAAAAAAATATTTTGGAGGTTGGGTTTTTCTCGTAAGGGTTTCCCAAGATAAATATTGGTGTTACTTTAATTTTGTGGTTTGATTTGTTATAGTTTGTGAATGTTGTTCTTATGTTCAAACAAAAATGATTTAAGATGTAATGTTTATTGTATGCACTGTGATATTTTTGAAATTTTCATTGGGTTGAATATGTTTGGATGCTAGAAAGTATGCTCAAATTCCATTATGTTGATAATTTAATTGCAGTGCATTTATCTCATTCTTTTTGTAATATTGATTTATCTTAGTAGATCAATCTCATGTGATGGATGGATGATATTTAGATGTGATAATTTTCAATGGCATTTGTATAAATTTCACTATAACATTGAGGGGTAATTGATGATATGGAACACCATTTATATTCTTGTTGAAGAAACTAAGTCTTAAGGGAAACAATTGTATTTACGCCCTATATACTTATTCTTATATGCAACACAAATCCAACTAAAAATTAAGTTTTGTATAATGCTCTAAAACTAAGGACGAAGATGTAATGAATCTTACTTCGTGGATTAAATGCATTTAAAATGGCCTAGTTGGGATCATGTTGTGGAATGAAACTCTCGAGAGGACACTTTGACCTTGATTTACAAATCAGGATACATCCTCCACTCTACACTAAAGAATTAAATTTACATGGGACTATTATTGTCCATTAAAAAGAAATTCTTTAGAGGTATTACCTAATTAAAGGTGTATTAATGTAATAGGAGGATCAAAGACAGATGTTCCATGGATTTATATCACAATAGTGATATAATGGTCTTCAGACTCCTTTCTATATGGATTGGATTGGAGCCAAGTGAGGTATGAGGGTTTTGTAAAAGTTGATCACTTCTACTTAAAGAGATTCTCATCAAGTCTCTATAGATATTGAAGCTATATACCTTGAACGATACAATCCAAATAGAATATGCCTATCTTAGGTTATGGATTAGGTCATTTCCACATGAATAATTTATAAAAAAAATAAAAAATCTATGGATAAGAAGGAGTAACAAATGGTTTCATTACAATTGGTATTAGAGCCCAGGCTAACTGGTAGGCTCTAGTGAAATTCTAGGTTAGAAAAGACTTGGGGTATAAAACTAAAACTCGAGAGTATAAATTCCACAATTTTAAAATGTACACTTGGTAAGGTCAAGGTCAATACTTGGTATGATGATGTTCAGGTACTTATCTCCCATGAGTAGATCCATAGTTGTTTGAAATTGGAAGAGCTAAGCAAACACCCCTATATGGATTTTAAGCGGTGTACCTTAGACTCTTTTGGGAAATTCACTCGACATCTGTAACTATTGGTTGCCTAATACTTATCTTTAAGTGTGAGCTAGTGGAATAATTAAAAGAATGTTTTCTTTAGTTAATTTGTATTACATTTTGGTCTTAGGCCACAAGACCAAACATACCAAATACAATGAACTCTAGTCGATTACTACTCCAAGTAGTAATAGCTCACCTAGATATAATTAGGGCCCTGAAACTTTACCATGGTTAGAAATACCACCTTATTTTTTGTAACTTAATGGATGTGCTTCATTTTAGCACTAAAACAAGGCACAAAATGATGCATGTGGTAGTATCCTTTATATATGAGAACGCGATGGTGGATGCAAAAAATATATAAAGGTCATGCTAAAAATGATTGCAATCTAGTTTAGGAATTATCACCATGAGTGAATATAAGTTAGTCATTAAAAAATAACTACTAGTAATGTAAGAGTGAGAAATAAGCAAAATAATGTTTTCTTTATTTGATTTTTGATCAATGTTACAATACACTTTGGGGTTTTTCCAGTTAGCGGCTAAGGTGTCAGGAATGATGGAAGAAGCCATCTAGTAACACCAGAACCTGAAACTTTGATATGTTATAGGAGGACCTTAACTCTGGAATTCAAGGAAATCCAATTATGGCAAAAGAAAGCAAGGACATATTTAGGCATGGAAACCACCCCAAATTCCATTGCAACTTCATACATTTCTTGACATGAAATTTTGGGGAGACCTGTACTCCACCAATTATCTTCGACAATCCAAGTAGCCCATATTGATAGTAAAATATGCCACCCGACCACTCGGGCGATGGTTAAAAGCATAGAAGCATACTATGCTATTTAAATTAGAAAACTCCTCAACTCAACATGCATGTGGTATTATTTCTCCATGGAAAACGAAACATAAAATAGTGAATCAAAACATAGAATACTTTATTAAGAATTACATTGTATACAAAGATGCCAGAACTAGGATCTGGACATAGTAACTAGGAAAAAAAAAACCATCAGGCTACTAATCCGAATTTGAGCTATCAACATCCTGGTTTGGAGAACCGTCATGATCAGAATAAATAAATGGAGGTGGAACATTATAATGGATTACTATGTACCTATCAAATGCATAGTATGGCCAAGGAGTGCCATGAGATCAAGGTAATAGAAGATCCATTTTTTTCAGACACCGAATCAGAGCAAATCTATTTTCAATCTCCCAGAACAAGTAAGTTTATACATACCTTTGATAAAGAAGGCTCTGGTAAAGACCACTATATAAAGTTGCTTCTCCTATGTGGAAATATTTCTTCACTACCTCCAAATAACATGATGGTAGGAACTAAAAGGGAATAATTAGAGGATCACCTATGGTATGTAACCAGGAATCTCTGAATGAGACACAAAAATTCTAGTTAGGCCAACTAAAAAATTTATCGAACCATTAAAAAATAATTAAAGGACTCTCAAGTGCTAAGTAATTATGGGAATTGCATATTAACCAAACATCACAGTGATAATCTTGGATATAAGTATTACAATAAATTGGATCCATGGATAAGAGGGCATCTCAAGTGATGATAGATTGGTCTTGTAAGACACTTTGTAATTCCTCCCTATGTCGAAGCAAGTATCGAGGATTCCAAACTAGAGACTCATAGAATTCATGTTGAGCTTCTTCATAGGCAAACATGGTGGCTAAGTTGGCTTTCGATCAAAGGAAGGAAAGGGAATATCTTTCTCTTAAGGGATGTTTGATAATATCTAGTGGAACTATGGAAGAGGACAATGATAGGACTTCAAGAGGAAATAAGAGAACACATGCCATCTCAAAAATTAAAATAGGTATGGTGTGCCTTGTTTATTCAGCACAAAATCATCCATAGGACAATCAAGCAAAAGAAAAAGGTGTATCATGGAATATGAATGATTCACCTTGAGATTATCAAGATACGATTGGTAAAGGTGTAAAGAAAATTGAAATGACCGGACCTAACAACCATTTGAGTATTGGAGAAGCCTTACTCCATGACATTCAATGCAATCATATTTATGGTGGGATTCACCTAGATGATATTGTTTTTAAGCGGAATGAACCCCATTATATGCTTTATGATTATTTCACTTTTGATCACCGATCTATCACTACACATACCTTGAAGAGTAGAAGGTAATTCAAAGCAGTGCCAAATTTAGCAGGCATAATAATCATGGTAAGAATTAGGAAACACCTCAATGCAACAATGAGGAAATCTCCAATGCAACATGCTCAAGAGGATGCTTGGGAACATGAAATATTGAGGTTAATAGCAGAAAGAGATGCTGCCATAGCAGAGCAGGATCAGCTCAGATCAAATATATTATAGAGGAATAATTGGAGAGCAAGAACGATGACATCCATGCTCATAGAAATCACTAGTTTCATCAACTAAGGGAGGAGTTTAATGATGTATTTTTACAATCTTGCTTGGTTGCCTTGTTAAACCATGGTATGATCCTCCCACCACAACTAGTCATTGGTACTCAGTATGGGAGAAGGGGAGGCAGTGATCAGGTAGTTATGGGATCAGTAGCTCCCCCACCATCTCCAACCGTAAGTACTAGCATCGTACAAGGAGGAAAATAGACCCAAGAATCTCAACCCTAAGGTCCTTCAGACCACCACTTTGTAGGTCATCATTTTGTATTAGTCTATTAATGCTAAGTATGGGGGCATAAACATTAGCAACTTTGAAATTTATACTTTTGTTTGAACGTTATTCGGATATTATTGTTTATGGTAAATTCAAATAGTAATTTGTGATACAAGAGGATGCATGAATCTTGAATTTTGTTGGACTAAATGAATATGAGGAATGGATTGGTGTCCATTCTTGGAGAAGGTATGGGACTTATCCATGATTTCATGATGATATAAACCAGGGGACATCTAGGTGGATGCTTTGGTATTAAAATGTGTATTAGGATAAATGTAAATATCATGAATTGAGATTCTTAAATTATGTTGTATCTTTTTTAGCATTTTATTTTATTAGGTTAATTCGAACCAAAGGTTAAAAAAATTATACTATGATACTCCTTGGTGGGAGTTTTGATAAAACTAACAAGAATTTCTATGTCTAGTAGGGTGCAAATGCATAATTTCATGATATTCTTGTAACATAATTTTACAAAATTCTAATGCTACACTTCTCTAGATCAATTGTTGGTGCAATTTGAAATGAGTTAAAACTGTAGTTTTGTATTAATGTTGTGTATTGATGATGATTTCGATACTTGTTGATATGCAAGATGGATGTTATATTGTTTACAAGAACATGGTACTGCTGATATTTTGCATTTTTGCAAGTCCAGGTACTTGCTTGGATGGAATATGGAGCTTGTTAGAAAGATTGAAGTACTAGATGAAAGAAGACCTGATTATAAAACAATAGAATAAAAGTTAGATTTTGCTGGATAAATATGTTTTTATAAGGTAGATGTTTTTATAAGAAGACCTTACTGCCTTATTTAAAGAATATTAATTGATCTTGGGAGATCAATTAATCCCTAATAGAAGGGGCATGACCCTAAATAATCCTACAAAAATTCTAATAAAAGAATTTTATAAGGGATAAAAAATATTAGTTATTTAAATGCTATTTATGGGGTTTAGTAAAAAGATAAATTGGAAAGATTATATTTTATAAAATTAAAACCATACAATAAATCATGTGCAGATTGAGTGGACCCTTTGTGGATGGGCCTAGAAAAAACTAAGGAATTTTTAAATAACTTAAGGGTCATCCTAACTTTTTGGGAAGTATAGATGTGGATGCTTGATATTGGTGAAGGATCTCATAGCTTATCAACAATAGTCCACCCTTGAAACTATCTTATGCCTCAACAGTAGAAACTTTGACATTCACCTCATCCCTAGAGAACCCTTGAAGGACATGATGAAGTCATAATGGTCCTAGGCATATTTTTAGTATTATTATAATATGGTCACTATTTTGCCCATGAAGGGAGAATTTCCCTATAAATAGAAAGTATTTTAGGAAGAAATGGATATCTAATATCTAGGTTCTAGGAGTCTTAATGGTCTAGGGAGTTTGATGTTCACCCATGGGGGTGAATAAAAAAACAGAAGACTTGAAGGATTTTCTAGTTTTAGAAGAAGGCACTCTTGGAGGACTAGAGGAAAGGAGTATGATGAGGAAGAATTAAAGATCCGACAAACTAGAGTTCAAGGTTGGATTTCTCTATCCTATGCTTTCATGATTAATATAATTGAAGAATGTATTAGTTGTAAAAAAAAAATTAGATTAATAAGATATTAGGATTTCAAATTTTCTTTCCTTTCATACTGTGAAAGCTCCTTCTTGTTAAAATATTTTATTACCTTGCTTTATGTATGAAATATTGCTATTAAGTTGGTCATATACAAATAAAAAGAGAGTAAATCCTTTATAGGGACTAAAATTATTCGAACAGTAGGTAGTGGCATTATGTTAGGATATCGGTTCGAATTACTCGATCATGCCATATCAATATTAGATCTTAAATGATGGCACACAAAAAAATATCCCACATGTCATAGTACTCATCCCTAACACCTGAGGGAGTACCCCCATATGGGATCACTATTCGCAAGATTTGACCTTGCTTCTAGATAGAACCTAGGTGTTCAACTCTAAAATTAATGGTTCTACCATGAGAATGTCCTGCTACACCTGACCACCACCATAGCAATGCATCTCAATCCGTCGTTGGGTGATCAACATCATAGCCTGCATAGACAATATTATATTTCTTTAAAACCCAAGGTATACACAATGCAAGAACTATTTGTACATATGTGAATGATGTGAGGTGTTAAGAATGAGGTTCTCACTAGATGATGACCCATGGACCCATAAGGGTTCTGATGGTAATATTTTACCTCGATGTTCTATTGTACTGACAATCGATAGAAACCCTTGAAGCAACCCATTATAGTTTATAGTTGTAGCAAGTGTTCATTGTTGTAATTTGACCCTACAAAATAACTGCAATGTTGTAAAACCATCTACTGGTCAAACCCTTGGGAAAATTTAGTGAGTGAACAGACTTCAGGGGGACTTGGTCATCTATCCATTGACGAATGAAGCTACCATGGGTGTATCATTATGAAACCTAGCAGGGAAATCCACCTGCTTGGTTCCATCTTGCTCGACTCAAAATTCTATTGAGTGTACTCCATTTGAAGCTATTCCTCTCCTACAAATTTGTATGAATGCTTAGCTAAAAACTAGAATGAAGGCTACAAATTCCATGAGCACTATAAATTTTGGGCACATATCCCTAGCAATCGATCCATACCTATGATGACCTTAGAAAATGATTGCGCTATCATAGGTTCCATAAAATGAGCTCTAATAAAACACCAAGACTAGCCTACAATAATTTGAGCATTTACATTATTATGGCCTTATATTGATTACTTTGTTTGGGATTATTCAAGTATATTATAGCCAAGATGAGCATCCTTTTTACCTAATATTGGTGCTTAATGGAATCTGACTAACTATGCGAATTCTCGGAGAGCACCAAGCACATCTGAACTTACATATGTCGTGATTGAGGTAGAGTAGCACATTAAAACTATAGGGTATTATTAGGCACAAATGCCAGAGGCTAGGCTCACAGATCACCATGACTGAGACTGACTATACTTACCACTATGATCTAGAAATTTGGACTCATGTTGATAGCCATTCGGTCTACGAACATATCTTGATGCTAGGAACACTTAAGCCCAAGTCACAGTACAAATATCAGGGGAGATTTTGAAAGGCTAACCGATACACAAAAAAGGGAAGAGTGCATTACCAAAAAAAGATCCTCCTTATCTATGATAGAACATCGCCCATGAGGGACAACCAACACTATCGATAAGTTTTAAAGGATGAAAGCACTCACCTCGGTAATATATTATAGATGCTCTATAAATGAGCACAATTCTTGAGACTTCTAAGTAGCTTCCAAGGTCAAGATGTCGCAAATCTGAGACCCTCTACAAAAGAAATGGAGGAATGGTTCGAAAAAAAACCATAGATCAGATGGAAAATAATTATAGCTAGGAAAATTTACCCACATCTGAGATTGATTAACTTTACTACTATGTAATCCTTTGGTGCATCGAATATTAGGGTTTGAAATTACATCCTACTCTGAGTTAGAAAATTTGACCCGTGTTGATAACCTAGAAAAGGATCATGATTTTGAGTCAGTGACCCTCCTTTTCGCACATTAAAACCATATCGCCATCGAGAAAATACCGATGTAAGCTCTCCTATGTCAGGATGACTGAGGAGACCATTCTCTTCAAGACTACTATAGTCATTAGGGTTTCTACTCTTTACCATATACCAACCTTCGATGAAGACCATCAATACCGATGATGATAGGTGTATAAACTCCATAGGTTATAGATGCGTCTATATTCGACGTCATCTAACAAAGCATAGATTGTACCTTAGGTTCTTACCATTCTATTATGGGTCGAATAGCTCCACATTGTATATATTGTAAGTGGGATGATGTTTATAATTTTAGCCACAAATGCTGAATCCAGTATGGGGGTTAGGACTAATAGTTGACCGTGAAAATGGTAGGTGATTTTCTTAAGTTATGTTAAGGACTCTTAGTTTATGATTAATGTGTTTAACTAGTGTGAGGAATAATTTGGATTTTTAATCCAAAATTTTGTCACTACTCTTGTGTAAGATTATATTTTTTACCAAATATCGATTGACCTCAAATTATTTAGGCATGATTGAAAAGTTATCATTAAAATCCTGACTTACCTGTCCACCTTAATGAATGCATATATATAAACTAAGGAATGAGGTATAGCCTAGTAAAAGAAATATTATGGTATCATGATGTATCCAAGTACACATTGGTTTACATATATCATATTATGTTATGAAGTAGACGGTATTACATTATAAAATAAAGTAGAAGGTGTGCTTGCCAAATAACGATAGTATGTCCATATTACGAAATGATGGCCTAGGAACCCTTGATGACCATGTGTTGGAATTCCCTTATAGATTTATTATATATATTTATGATTAAAACTATGTTAGAATGAAGTGTGTCTTATTAACATTTTTATGGATTTTGGTATTCTTCTAAATTAATAATGGAACTAAGAATAGCATTTAGGTCTTGTGAGCTATGCAAGAACTAGATTTAAAATAATGATATACTAGACTATATGTCAAAAGTTTTTAAAATTAAAATATGATAGTATGCTCAATTTGAGAAGATAAGGACTTGAGTATTAACGAATGGTCTATATGAATTAAAGGTATGGGACTTTAATTCATTGATCGAATTGGCATTATTTATGAAGAGTGAATTTGGTAAATTCATTCTTGAGGTAATTTATAAGATTCCCTCGAAATGCGATATCTTCAAAAATATTATCCAATGACTTTCATGAACTATATAAGATACTAAATGTATTAGGAACTAGAGAATCCTTAATGGTAATGTGAATTTTATATTGATGTCCTAAAAGAAGGGATTGGCTGATTCCTTACTTACATTAGTAGGTCATATAGAAAAGATTGTAGAATTTGACCTACATTTGAAGAGAGGGGCCGATCGATGCCCTACTATTATTGTAAAAGTTTGCATTTAAGTTTATGAAAATGAGGAAGAAAATATTTTGGAGGTTGGGTTCTTCCCGTAAGGGTTTCCTAGGATAAATCTTGGTGTTACTCTAATTTTGTGGTTTGATTTATTATATTTTGTGAATGTTGTTTTTATGTTCAAATGAAAATGATTTAAGATGTAATGTTTATTTTATGCACTATGATATATGTTAAATTTTCATTGGGTTGAATATGTCTGGATGCTATAAAATATGCTCAAATTTCATTATCTTGATAATTTAATTACAGTGCATTTATCTCATTCTTTTTGTAATACCGATTTATCTTAGTAGATCAATATCATGTGATGGATGGATGATATTTAGATGTGATAATGTTCAATGGCATTTGTCTAATTTTCACTATAACATTGAGGGGTAATTGGTGATATGGAACACCATTTATATTATTGTTGAAGAAACTAAATCTTAAGGGAAAAATTAGATTTACGCACTATATCCTTATTCTTGTATGGAACACAAATTCGACTAAAAAGAAGGTTTTGTATAATGCTCTAAAACTAAGGACAAGATGTAATGAATCTTACTTCATGGATTAAATGCATTTAAAATGGCTTATTTGGGATCATTTTGTGGAATGAAACTCTTAAGAGGACACTTTGACCTTGATTTACAAATCAGGATACATCCTCCTCTCTACACTAAAGTATTAAATTTACATGGGACTATTATTGTCCATTAAAAAGGAATTCTTTAGAGGGATTATCTAATTAAAGGTGTAATAATGTAATAGGAGGATCAAAGACAAATGTTCCATGGGTTCATATCATAATAGTGATATAATGGTCTTAGGAATCCTTTCTAGATGGATTGGATTGGAGCTAAGACTAATCATGGGTGTGGTTATTCCGTCTATGATGGGTTACCCTTGGTGGGGTTCTCAAAATTCAAGGCATTCACCTGGTCTTGGTGGGCCAAATGGTGATTTATCCTTTTTAGAGGATGAAACCAGTATGCTCGACCAACATACTCATACCAAGTGAGGTATGAGGGTTTCGTAGAAGCTAATCACTTCTAATTAAAGATACTCTGATCAAGTCTCTATAGATCTTGAAGCTATATTCCTTAAAAGAACCAATCCAAATGGAATATGCCTATCTTAGGTTATGGATTAGGTCATTGCCACATGAACAATTTATAAAAAAAAAAAATTATGTGGATAAGGAGTAATGAATGGGTTCATTAGAGTATTAGAGGTCTCTGCCTCTACCTAATAGAGATACAATATGGCACCAGGCCATGACTCAACATATAGTACATAAACCAATTAATTGGTAGTAAAATTTTGGTGACCTAGTTAAGGAATTGGTCCCCACATAGAAAATTTATGTCAAAGGCCCTAATGTGTGCTATTGTTTGACTCTTGAGTTTTACCCCATCGACTCTTATGTTGGGATCATATCTTAGATATTTGAAGCACCCCTGTCAAATCAAACATCCACCCTCTATACATAGTAGAAATCTAAGAAATTTAGCCAAGAACCTTCTATCTAGCCTCTGACCACATCATTAGAATCCAACTCCTTAGTTTAAAAGTATACCTTAGTTACCTAGGATGAACAAAAAATATATGCCATGTTAGATGAAGTAGGTCCCTTGACTTCTCAAATGTTGTAATTTCTATTGGACTATATCACCAAGGCTAAAAGGAAGGTCATTAAATAACAAGGAAAGTCTAGTCTATTAGACCCCAACCCCTAGGGTAGACAACATATGAGTAGAGGAATGCCTTAACATAATCCCAAAGAGATAGCTAGGCCTAAATTATTTCAACGTATACCAGAATTGTTCAAAAAATCTTGAAGCAACCCATTATAGAACCACTAAGGATATTTTTGATAATGAAAATGCTTGTCTTTGCCATCATCAAGCACCATACTAAAAACCCCTTCCATTGAGTATTTTAATATGGTGAATCATTTGAGGAATTTCGTGGTAGCAATACCTCTCTAGGACATTTTTTTAATGGTAGACTACATGAATCACTTAGAAGAGGCCCTACAAAAGGAAGTGTTGGATAAATATCCATATCTTGGAATCAATATGGACCAATCCTATATCTTTCTATCTAACCATGATCTATAGATATAATTTGATACATAATTGTCTATTGGAATCTTGGTCTAGCACCTTAGTCATGCTCGAGGAGGTAGTAGATGTACTCAAGTTAGCATATGATCCTACCAACAATAGTGTAGTTTAACTAGATGGCACTCTAGTACCTATCATAAGGTTGGTATGAGGTCTTCCCTTGGCTCTCCAGGATTGTCCTAACATAATAGTATACTAAGATATATTAGTGATAGATATACCAACCACATTTGGCATATATCTTTTAAGGGCTTTCATAGTCAATATTGGGGAACATTGTTCCTAGAATATACTCATATGATGCCTAGAATCAAATGTGGAACCCAACTAGAGATTTCATCAAAATATCTCTATACTCACCATGTGGAAAATGTTCCTTCCCTAGATCTTAGTGAGGAACAAGGTTACATATCCAACGAAGAACCATTAGGATCAAAACTATTTGTTGATGAAGTATACATGTACATCCATGATGATCACTTGGAACAATGGGCATTTGAGATGTGAGGATTGAGTTTCGTTGAAACATTAAATCAAGCTAGGATTGAATGACTTGTCTCCATAGGTGTATTGTACATATTGTACAAAAAAAATATATGGAAAATTGATTTTATTCCGTGCAAATTGGAAATATATTTCCTATGTTAGAAATATGAGGAAGTTTTTTGTCATTAATGTCAAGAGGTTGATGTCCAAGTTTAGTCATCATTAATGTCATTAGGTTGTTTTTACAAAAGGTAAGGAAGTGGTTAAAATAAATAGGATATAATATCTATTTTAATATTATATGCATAAAGCGGCCTAAAATATTAAAAGTACCAAGGAAGGAGAAGCAGGTTTAAAAGAAAATTACAAGGAAGGAGAAGAAGATTTAAAAGGAAATCCCAAGGAAGGCAAAGAAGGTTTAAAAGGAAATAATAATATTATAATATTTAATGTTATAATATTTCAGACTAAAGGTTAAGGTGAAGAAAAACAAGGTCCAAGAAGTCTTTAAAATATAAATCCTCAAAAGATCCATTTGGCATATTGTAAAGGTTATTATTTAATTTATTTATATTAAAATATTTTAACCATAGGTTAAAATTTTAATTTAAATAAATAATAAAGGCGCCAAGAGTTAAAGTTTAAAATTTGAATAAAAATATAATTAAAATCGTAGACGTGCTGAAGTGCTTAACAAAAGGTATAAAAGGAGCAATGCTTTTTATTCTAAATCATCCATGCAAGTGTAATGCCCAAAAAGCAAAAGTATTTTGTGCGATGCCTAAAGAGAAGAGAAAGGAATTGCATGTGTTAAAATAAATAATGGCAAACTTCGTGTTAAGACCAAGAGTAGCACCAAATATTCTGCAAAGTTCTTGGGAGCACAAGCGGTGATCGAAGGTTGGTTAAGGTGGTTGTGCAAGGTAGGCAAGGGGTTAGATTCACGTCCCCTTCATTTTGAATGCGAAAAGAGGGTTTTGTGTTTTTGGATCATCGAAGAGCAAGGGAAAAATCACACATTGTGCATCTTTGGTTTTATCTTGGGCATGTGGCCTAATGATAGGTAAGCCTTAGGGCTTAGGCACCACGGTGATGGTTGGTCATGGGTCCAAGTTGAGTGTAGTATTTGAGGGTGCTAATTTTGACGTGGGCCATCATTTGAGGTAAGTGCTTGATTTAATTTTGCATGGTGTGAATAGCACTAGGGGACCACATGATAGTTGTGAAGGCTTAAGGTCAAGAAATTTATTTTTCTAAGTGAAAGATAGGGAGTCATAAGGTTGTTTGATATTTTAATTTTTAATTAGCATTATAAATAAATTTTGGGAGATATAAGGTGTTAGAAATAAAATTAATTATGTTGAATGATATTGTGTAAAGACTGGATTTATAAAGGGTTTTTAAAGGAGTTTCATTATTTATGAATTGAATATTATTTTTAAAATTTTGAATATTAAGGTGTACTTGAGAATTGATATTTTGTATGGTGAGATAATTATTAAATGAAATATTTGAGTGGAGATTTTGTGATAAGTTTTTGCTATCTAACCTTGAAAGTGGCAAAGAGGATTTGATTGTGATAAAGTCAGGTTTTTGAATACATATATCCATCAAACAAAATGTATGAGCACATATTCTTTGTGAGTGAAATATTGTTTGATTGAATGTTGTGAAATGCAAAGTTGGAGTGAAAATGATTGTTTGATAAGCATTGTTGAAATATTTGAGTGAGCCTTCATGTGCATGATTAGGGTTTGTGAAAGTACATGAGTATCATTGTTATGTGAGATTGTTTGATAAGCATTGTTGGAAATATTTGAGTGAGCCTTCATGTGCATGATTAGGATTTGTGAAAGAACATGAGTATCATTGTTATGTGAAATTGAGAACTATCTTGAACTAGGGTTTGTGAAAGAACATGAGTATCATTGTTATGTGAAATTAGAATTATCTTGAGTCAAGGTTTTATAGTGCGAGTTGGAAGTAACTAAAAAACTTGGTTAAGGATTGTAAGCAAGTTGTGTTTCATTGAAGTGTTGAGTGAAGTTGATTGAGCATTATTGATTAAGAGAATTGGAGTGATAGTTCAATATTTGTGAAACAAATTATTCTTTATTTCTGAATTGATTTGAAAGTGATAGAGTGATTTGCGAGTGTGAAACATATTGAGTCTCTTACCATTATCTATATGTTTCTATGGTTAAACAATATTTTGAGTGAAACTTGTTTTGTGATTAAAGAGGTTTTTTGAAATAGATTAAGTTGAATTGTGTATGCAAGTTTTGCAATTGATTTGAATAAGCTTTTTTGAAAGCTAGTGGACTATTTTTGAGTAAGTCCTATAGGGGACTTAAGGACAGATTTGTGTGAGATTTTTGTGAAAGCGTACAAGAAGATTTGAGTTAAGTCTTAGTGAAGACTTTTTGAGTAGATTGGATAAGTTATAGAGAGGACTTGTTGAGTAGATTTGAGGTAAGTCTTAGTGAGGACTGTGGATAGTGTTTAGTACAAATTTGATATAGAGATTGAGCAGAGCTAAGAGTAATCTTTGGAGGTGACAAATTAGAGGATAGTAGTCTCCAGTGGATAGTTATCCATTATCTAGGATAATGAGGATAGAGGTCTTCTGATTGAGGATATAATTCTTTAATGGAGAGATATCCACAAGCCAATGCAATGGAGGCAGTAGTCTTCTAGAATATCACCAACCACAGAAGAGGAGAAGGAGTTCTTGGTAGGGTACCTAGGAATAAATATTTGGGGATATTTTATTATATTGTGTAAGGGTGGCATGGGCCACACATAACCCAAGGTTTATTGTATTGTAATATTATATTATATTATAATATAATATTATATTAGTAGTAGGCTCCCCAAATTAGAATAATAATATGGATATATAAAGAAGATATATTTGTCATTGTAATCATCATTGAAGAATAATATTATGTAATCGTCGTGCCCATGAAGTGGCCTCTCATTTTGGGAGATCTTGTGGAGTTATTACTTCCTTAAAGATTATTATTGGTGTTTCCCTACCTTAAGGGTATTATCTATCTCTCATTTGTGGATTGTTATTGTGGATGAAAGATTTGATATTTCTACATATTGGTGAATAGTTTATGTTAATGATAATAAAGTTATGCAACAAGTGGTATCAGAGCAACGATTTTGGCAAAGTGGGAATTTTTTTATGAAATTGCAAAATTAGGGAATTTTTTTTTTTGGAAAAATGTTTCATCTTTCAGGAGTCATATCTCTGCGTAATTTTATTCGATTCAAGCAATTCTTGGATCAGATTGTGCATAATTTGAAGAGATTTAAAATGAGTGATCATATGAAGGAATCCGATTAGTATTGGAGATACGGCCTTTTGAATTTAATCATATAGAATAAGGATAGTAATGAATTTCACAATTTTTTTAGAAAAACGTCTCATATTTCAAAAGCCATATCTCTGCGAGAGTTTATTCGATTCAGGTGATCTTGGACCAGTTTGTGTAGAATTTTAAGAGCTTTAAAATAAGTGGTCATATGAAGGAATCCAAGTAGTATTGAGGGATTTATGATATTCTGAAGTCAACAATCTAGAACAAGGGTAGTGATGAATTTTCAAGTCATGAATTTTTCAAAAGACAAAATTTGTTTAGTTCGGGTAAGCAAATAAGTTGCACTTTATTTTTTTTGGAATAAAAATTGTAGATCTAGTTGTCTATGTGGATTTTTAGCTTCAAATCAGTGGGAATTTATTTATTTCCATTAAACCGTAGTTTGCATTAGGGTATGATCTATATTACCAAAAAACACTAGTTGCATTAGGGCATGAACAATGGCACTCCAAATTTTTTCTCGAGAAGATGATATTGATGCTAGAGAATCATGGATAAATTTTTGCTCCCTTAATAATAATCCTTTTTGGAAATCCTCCCTTAATTTATCTCTTAAAGGGAAAGCTTTATCTTGGTGGATAATTTTTTGTAAAGAAACGAATAATGAATACACTAGGAATGAAGTGGAGCATGCATTCTTGATTAAATGGGACCCATACTTTACAAATAGCCTAGTGGATCTCATCGAAGATATTTAAGAGAAACTACAGGGAATTCAAAATGAGTGAAATGCAATAAAAGGAGAATGGGAAGTTTTCAAGAAATAGAATAAATACTATGAAAAAGAAATAAAATTACTCAAGAAGAAAGAGGAAAAGTTCAGGGAAGATAAAAAAGATGTCAGTATGCAGACAGAGTAAACCATACCTTTGGTACAAGATAAATTAGAAAATGGACAAATATATTGTTTGAATCTAAAATTTCTATTTTGTAGGTTCAAGGAAGCATTCAAAAGGAATAGGTTATTATTTCCATTGACCCTGGTAGCAGATATAATTTTATTAATATTGCTTTGGATAAGAAATTGCAAGTTCAAAAAACAAAAATTAAGGACATACAGCTAGAGGGTGAGCATGTTCAAATTTTTGAATATTTTAAGATCACCATAGATAAATATGTTTTACATTCAGATTTCTATGCTGTTGATATGGATGAGGAGGATATTGTTCTTGGTTATACTTGGTTAAATTCGTTGGGTACTATTAACATTAATGTGCAAAATAGTTTTATGAAGTTATGGTATAGGAAAAATAAGGTAACATTGCAGGATATTTCTTAGCTTAAGGAGCAAGGATACAAGGAAAATCAAAAAGTGGTTATAGAAGAAAAAATTGAAGAACCTGAAACAGAATCCAAGAAGGCAATAGCAGCAATAGATTCCATGGAAGAAGTAGCAGTAACCGATTTAGGGGAAAAAACAATAACAGAGTCCAAGGAAGCTTTGATAGAAGAGCACAAGGACACACCAAACAAAGATAACATGAAATAACAATGTGTAGAAGAATTTAAAACAATGGAGCCAAATGTTGAGAAGTCAAAGAAGGTAGAACATAAAGTTAAGGTTGCACCATATCACCATACACACCACCATGAGAATCAATAATATTGGAAGTATGGTTCAAGGCAACAATACTATGGTTCTACATGGAATCAGAAGGGCACCAACTATGGCAGTGTTTGGCAGAAGAAGCATAGGGATCTTGGTTTTCAGAGTGGATCATCAGCATCAAGGAAAAAGTGGACCCATAATTCAAGTTATCAAAATACAAAAACAAAGCGTGGAGCCAATGAAGTAGATTTGGATACATAAGTAACAAAATGGCATACCAACATCAACGTGTTTCACTTGGATGGATGGATGATCAAGATTGGTACCAGTTGCTAACTTTGCTTAGAAAATCATATTATCATGTTTCTTAATATGTTTCGAGGATGAAATATTTGTAAGGAGGGTGGCATGGTAGGGTACCTAGGAATAGATATTTGGGGATATTTTATTATATTGTATAAGGGTTGGCATGGGCCACACATAACCCAATGTTGATTGTATTATAATATTATATGATATTATATTATAATATTATATTAGTAGTAGGCTCCCCAAAGTAGAATAAGAATATGGATATATAAAGAAGAGATATTTGTCATTGTAATCATCATTGAAGAAGAATATTATGTAATCGTCGTGCCCATGAAGTGGCCTCTCATCTTGGGAGATCTTGTGGAGTTATTAATTCCTTAAGGATTATTATTGGTGTTTTCCTACCTTAAGGATATTATCTATATCTCTCTCATTTTTGGGTTGTTATTGTGGATAATGTATTGTGGATGAATGATTTGATATTTTTGCATATTGGTGAATGGTTTATGTTAATGATAATAAACTTATGCAACAATTCTCCTATGGATAGAGATCCACAAACCAATAAAGGGGAAAGAGTTCTTCTATGGATAGAGATCCACAAACTTGATTAGGGGATTGGTGTCTCCTTTAAACAGAGGTCCATAAACATTATAATAGGGAATGATTCCCAAGAGATTTGTTGAGAAAAATTTAGTGAAATGTTTTTCCATGAAGTAGCCCACATTGGGTGGACCATGTTAATTTGGTGTCTCTATTGTATGTGATGATTTTTGCATTGCTTTGATTGCTACTGTTGATATTGCCATCAATATATTAGAATAATATTATTTAGGAAAGAAAAGTAAAAAGTGGTTGTATATTGTTCACCCCCATCTTAGTATAAGCTTGTGTTCTTCAATTGGTATCAGGGTGGGTTCCTTCGGAAGAGTTTAACAACTTGAAGGAAAAGCTTACATGAACACATATGGATTCTCAAAGTGGATCTTCAGGAAATAAGGCACCATTGTTTGATGGAAATAATTATGCATTTTGGAGTGCGAGAATGAATATTTACCTAATGGCACTAGAAAATGATAAATGGCAAGCAATTAAGGATGGGTACATACCGCCAGCTACTCCACCTACAGATAAATATGGTAATCTCCTACAACTAAATAATTCAAAGGAAATGAATGGAATCTTAAATGGTTTACGTGAAATAGTGTTTGTAAAATTTATGCATTGCACATCAATAAAAGAGATTTGGGATAAAATTAAAAAATATATACGAGGGAGACAAAAAGGTCAAGATGGCAAAATTGGAAAATCACAAGAAAATATTTTAAGACCTAAATATGAAGGATGAGGAAGACATTGCTACATACCTACTTCATGTGGATGAGGTTTTTAACTCCATGCAAGGACTTGGGTAAAATGGAAGAATGATATGTTTGTCAGAAGGTTTTAATATCACTCCCTAAGAGGTATAGTGAAAAGGTTTTATCCATAGAATAAACAATAGATATTGAAACTTTGAAAAGGGATGAGTTACATGGAACTCTTACAACTTTTGAGATGAGTCTATCCCCCCAAAAAAGCACCCTTCAAAGTCACAAAGAAGACAAAGGGTAAGAATTCAGATTCAAGTAATGAGTCATTCAATGATGAAGAAGTAAACTATGGTAGAAGGAAAATGACAAAAGAAAGCACAAAGGTACAAAATTAGTGAAGTGTTTCAAATGTGGTAAATATTATCACTATGAATCTGATTGTCCAAAAGCTAGAAATACTAGTGGTGATGAGAAATAGGATCATAAGAATAGGGAAGTAGGAGAATACATGTATCAAAATAGAAGCAGGGATGGAAAATTCAAGCAAGGAAATAATTTTTCTAAAGGTATAAGAATATTTTTTATGCAGATAAGAAAGGCAAGATTTCAAGTGATAGTGATGAAAATCCTCATATAATGAAGAAGAAGAAATTCTATTTCTAACAGTAGAAAAAAAATATGATAGAAAAAAGGCACCAATAATTCTCAAGTGTTCCAGGTGTGGTAACTTTGGTCATCTTGAAGATAGTTGTACAAGGAATTTGTTTAGTTTTAGTGAAGATGAATATGTAGATGCTCTTGAAGGTCTAGAAGAAGAAACTCTCCTTATGGCAACATAATAAGAAGGAAGTGCTTCTAGTGGAAATGAATAAGAAAATAATGAAGATGATATTGAAGACAAAAGAGCTTAGGAAGAATCAAAAAATTTAGAGGAATGAGAAGTTGATCTTGAGGGTGAGATTATTTCTGCTCTTAAGGAATTAAGAAAGGTAAGAAAGCAGAACTCAAAATTCAAGGTTCAATTTCAAGAATGTGATGAAGAGAAAGGAAAGCTTATTGAAGATCTAACCAAATCAATAGCTAAGAAAAGGATATGTAAAGAGAAGTTAGACACAAAAGTTTTAGAATGTGAAAGGTTAGAGCATGAAGTAGCTTTACTAAGGAAGGAAGTAAAAGAGTATAAATACAAGCTACACAGGTTTGGGAGAAGCTCAAATAACCTCGATGAGATTATCAAGGTACAAATATCTTCATAAAACAATATAGGACTTGGTTTTGAAGAATAATATAGAGGACAAGGAGAGGAGTCAATATCAAGCTCCAAAGAAGAAGAAAATTTAGAAGAAGAGAGTGAAAGATAAAGTGAGACGTCTAAGGATAAGTTGGAAAATAGAAAGTTCAACAAGGAAAGGAACAATGAATAAATAAGGAATAGATGGAATAGGAAACATCACAGGGAAGAAAATATTAAGAGACCAATGGGATAAAGGCAAGGGTTATTTAATGGATGTTGCTTCTCATGTCACATATTTGGCCACAAGGCTTCGCAGTGCAGGACACATGAAAGACAAGAATATGGTTTTAATAGCATAAATTTCAAAAATGGGCATCTCTTTCAAGGATATTGCTACTCTTGTAATAATTTTTGTCATAAGGTAGTTAATTGTAGGATTCATTATAGGAATGGATATGGATTCACCAGGAGGAACTAGAAGACAAATGCACCTTCAAGGAATCATAAAATTAAGTGTTATAAGTGCAATAATGTTGGGCATATGGCTAAGTTGTGTAGAGAAAATTTTCCAAAGACAAGTAGGAACATGAACATTCAAAAAAATTAGAATGATCATTTGAGAAAGAAGGCGGACAAAGGTAAAGAGCAGTGTATGTTAGGAGTAGAGATACTCCCACCGCAAAATTAACCAACTAAAAGAGAGGAGGTGGAGGAGGGGCTAAGCTAAGAGTCTTATATTAGCCCCAAAGGTAACCCTTTGCCATTGATGACAAAGGAGGAGAGCATTCAGTCAGGGGGAGCAGTTTCTCAAGGGGAGTAAGAACTAGAAAAAGTAAAAGAAATGGTCATAAGAAAAAGGGTTGTCATCAATGACAAAGGGGGATATTTTTGGAAATATGAGCAAGTTTTGTTGTCATTGATGTCAAGAGATTGATGTTCAAGTTTAGTCATCATTAATGTCATTAGGTGGTTTTTCCAAAAGGTAAGGAAGAGGTTAAAAGAAATACGATATAATATTTATTTTAATATTATATTCCTAAATCGGCCTAAAAGATTAAAAGTCTCAAGGAAGGATAAGTAAGTTTAAAAGAAAATTTCAAGGAAGGAGAAGCAGGTTTTAAATGAAATCCCAAGGAATGCAAAGCAAGTTTAAAAGAAAATAATAATATTATAATATTTAATATTATAATATTCTGGAATAAAGGTTAAGGTGAAGAAAAATGAGTTCCAATAAGTCTTTAAAATATAAATCCTCAAAAGACCCATTTGGTAGATTGTAAAGGTTATTATTTAATTTATTTAAATTAAAATATTTTAACCATAGGGTAAAATTTGAATTTAAATAAATAATAAAGGCACTAAGAGTTAAAGTTTAAAATTTGAATTAAAATCATCGATGTGTTGAAGTGCTTAGCAAAAGGTATGAAAGGAGAAATGATTTTTATTCAAAATCATCCATGCAAGTGGAATGCCCAAAAAGCAAAAGTATTTCATGTGCTGCCTAAAGAGAAGAGAAAGGACTTGCATGCATTAAAATAAATAAGGGTAGACTTCGTGTTAAGACCAAGAGGAGCGCAAAATATTCTCCAAAGTGCTTAGGAGTGCAAGAAACGATCGACGACTGGTTAAGGAAATTTTGCAAGGCATGTTAGGGGTTCGATTCACGTCCCCTTCATTTTGAACGCAGCAAGAGGATTTTGTGTTTTTGGATCGCCGAAGAGCAAGGAATAAAGCACATATTGTGCGCCTTTGGTTTTGTCTTGGGCGTGTGGCCCAACGACAACCAGGCCTTAGGGATTAGGCACCGCGGTGATGACTGGTCACGGGTTCAAGTTGAGCACAGTCTTTGAGGATGCTAATTTTGATGTGGGCTATCATTTGAGGTAAGCACTCAATTTAATTTTACATGGTGTGAATAGCACTAGGGGGGCATGTGATAGTTGTGAAGGCTTAAGGTCAAGAAATTTATAATGAAATATAGGGAGTCATAAGGTTGTTTGATATTTTAATTTTTAATTAGCATTATAAATAAATTTTGGGAGATATAAGGTGTTAGAAAGGAAATTAATTGTGTTGAATGATATTGTGTGAAGATTGGGTTTATAAAGGGTTTTTAAAGGAGTTTGATTATTTATGAATTGAATATTATTTTTGAAATTTTGGAGATTATAAGGTGTACTTGAGACTCGATATTATGTATGGTGAGATAATTATTAAAGGAAATATTTGAGTGGATATTTTGAGATAAATTATTGCTATCTAACCTTGAAAGTGAAAAGCAGATTTGATTGTGATTACGATAGGTTTTTGAAGACATACCTCCATAAAACTAAAATTATGGGCACATCTTCCTTATGAGTGAAATATTGTTTGACTAAATGTTGTGAAATGCAAATTTGGAGTGAAAATGATAGTTTGATAAGCATTGTTGAAATATTTGAGTGAGCCTTCAAGTGCATGATTGGGGTTTGTGAAAGTACATGAGTATCAGGGTTATGTGAGATTGTTTGATAAGAATGGTTGGAAATATTTGAGTGATTCTTCATGTGTATGATTAGGGTTTTTGAAATAACATGAGTATCATTGTTATGTGAATTGAGAACTATCTTGAACTAGGGTTAGTGAAAGAACATGTGTATCAATCTTATGTAAAATTGGAATTATCTTGATTTAAGGTTTTATAGTGTGAGTTGTTGGAAGTAAGTGAAACACTTGGTTAAGGATTGTAAGCAAGTTGTGTTTCATTGAAGTGTTGAGTGAAGTTGATTGAGCATTATTGATTAAAAGCATTGGAGTGATAGTTCAATATTTGTGAAACAAATTATTCTTTATTTCTAAATTGATTTGAAAGTGAGTTTGAAAGTGATAGAGTGATTTGTGAGTGTGAAACATATTGAATCTCTTACCATTATCTATATGTTTCTATGGTTAAACAAGATTCTGAGTGAAACTTATTTTGTGATTGAAGAGGTTTTTTGAAAGAGAATAAGTTGAGTTTTGTATGCAAGTGTTGCAATTGATTTGAATAATCTTTTGAATAATTTGAGGGGACTTAAGGAAATATTTGTGTGAGATTTTTGTGAAAGCTTAAAAGCAAATTTGAGGTAAGTCTTAGTGAATACTTGTTGAGCATATTTGAGGTAAGTCTTAGTGAAGACTTATTGTGCAGATTAGACAAGTTCTAGATAGGATTTATTGGACAAATTTGAGGTAATTCTTGGTGAATATTTGGTTGAGCAGATTAAGCATGTTCTTGATAGGACTTTTAGATATATTTAGGACAAGTATTTGAGAATACATGAGAGTAGAGTTGATTTATTGATTTTTTCAAGCTTTGTCATAAGGCTTGAGACAGATCTGAGCAGAGTTGATTTGTGATTTGATCAAGATTTATGTTAAGGCTTGAGGATAGATTTGAGGATAGAGTATGGTGTAGATTTGAGGACAAATTTATACCATAGTAGAGATAGATTTTGGTGTAGATTTGAGGGTATATTTGTGCCATACCAGAGATAAACTTATGAGTATATTTGTGCTAGACTGAAGGATAGTGTTTAGTACATATTTGAGACAGAGATTGAGCAGAGATGAGAGTAAGATTTGGAGGTGACATAGTAGAGTACACTAGTCTCCAATAGATAGATATCCATTAGCTAGGGTAGTTAGGATAGAGGTATTCTGATTGAGGACAAAAGTCTTCAGTGGAGAGATATCCACAAGCCAGTGCAGTGAAGGTAGTAGTCTTCTAGAAGATCACCAGCCAGAGAAAAGGAGAAGAAGTTCTACTATGGATAGAGACCCATAAACCAACAAAGAGGAAAGAGTTCTACTATGGATAGAGATACATGAAATTGATTATGGGATTGGTGTCTCTTTTGGACAGAGGTCCATAAACATTGTAATAGAGAAGTATTACCAAGATATTTGTTTAGAAAATTTTCATGAAATATTTTCTCTATGGAGTAGCCCACATTGGGTGAACCACGTTAAATTGGTGTCTCTATTGTGTGTGATGATTTGTGCATTACTTTGATTACTACTATTGATATTGCCATTGATATATTGGATAATATTGTTTGAGAAATAAAAGTAAAAAGTGGTCTTATATTGTTCACCCCCATCTCAGTATAAGGTTGTGTTATTCATCCTATGAAAGGAGGGCCATTATATCCTTAGAGGTAAACTCAAGGTAGCCCAAATATTCATTTGATTGAAAGCAGGTATCTCCTTGTAACATATGTGGTCCAATATCATTGATGGAGTCATATTGAAAGGAATGCGTTGGGCCAAGGAAGCATGAGTCATCTGATAAAAAATCAATAGAGAGTAAAGTGTTAGGATATTTTAGGCCCTATAGAGCAATTCTAGCATTTAGTCAAGCAAATGGCATATTTACTTTAACCTATAGCTAGGATCAAAATGGTCTAAGGGTTAAGCAACACTCATAATATAATAAAAATTATCTACAGTTAAAATTATTTCTATCTCATTCATAATAAATCGATGTAAACAAGAGCACATAGCCAAATATTAAGCTATCAAAATCTAGAGGTACTCGATCCATCCCTAGAGAGGTTTTCTCTAACATATTACCATAAGTTGATTACTCATAAGACCACAAATGATAACACTTAGAGGATGCAAGGGTGAGATCATCACAATAGGTGCATAAATCCAATGGATGTGACTTGTTATAGGAACCTAGGAATCAGAAAACCATCCTAATTTATTACAAGAACACCCTAAAAAATTGCAAGGTGACACTCTATCCTACCATACTAATTACATGAGTTTTTAATATACCATTAGATAAATTTAAACCAAAGAGCATTAATATCCCATCATCTATATCCATTATAGCAAAGCATGTGTATCCATTGCCTTGGTTTGAGTGCTTAGATATCTTAGGTGTAGACATCTATAATGCACATTCACGAAGGATAAAATGGATAACCTTATAGGTGAAGATATTTTTGATTAAAAAAGAAAGTAATCATTTCAAAAAATTAAAGCAAGCTAAGTCGAAAGCAACAATGGATAATTCCCATCACCTCTCTAAGAAAGAAATATTTTGCATGCATGGAGCATTTAAAGTTGATTTGTATGCCAACATCTAAAAGGAAATGTCATAAGAAGGGGAGCCCTTGACTATGAAACCCTTATTATTTTAAAATTCTATAGAGAATCCCAAATGTTCAAAACAACAAAGTAGATATAGTAGAGCCTAAGTTAACTAGATCCCATTTGCATAGAAGTTTTCTTGAAATAATGGAGATAAGAGGAAGTAGAACCCATAGCCTCGTGCCCAAAACTAGACCTTTCCCTAATTCATCAATTGCTTTCACATCCACCTCTAGCTAGGAGATGTTTATCAAAGCCCCTAAAACAATGACCCTTGAGTTCTTAAGACACATGATAAAGGGGATAGTAGACCCCAAGTTATTAAAAAGGACCAAAAACCTAAAGGAAGGGGTATGTCAACAATTCAAACAAAGTCCCCTCAAAATATTTGAAGTTTAAATCTAGAACATCTTGGCTTAGTACTGGTATCCAATGTGTACAACTATCTTGATATTATTTCCAAATGTGTTGATCTATACAGTACATAGATATGGGAGATTCAATCACTTAATGGAATTTTCAAGGTCGGTATCCCAACCCACCTAATTCAAAACATGTTGATGGTTGAAACAAGTAGGCTCATGGTCAATTTTGAAAGTGCCATGGAGATTTATAGTGTCATTCCCAACAAGATATCATATCTCTAGTAGGAGTGTGGTATAAATAAAGAAAAGCTACCAAGTTTCCCCTTGGACATTAACTATTTAATTGAAAGTGCCAAAAATACCAAAAGAATGACAACATTTATTTTTTCTTTAAGGGAGAAAAATAGTTGTTTTAGGAGGCCAACATTTATATCATATGATATGCATGATCAATATAGAAGTGGACTTTAACTTCTAGAACTACATCACCAAGAATATTCTTGAAGGATTAGTTGGGTTTTAAGAGACTCGAGTATTCCAATTCTTGGCCTCTTTGACCTATATAGACTCCCACTATAACCAAAATAAGAAATCCAAAATAGGGGTTGGAACAGTAGGAAGAGGGATGAGGAGCTAATTTGTTCCACATGAGAAAATTCTCCATTTTTCCCACATGAACTTGATGGCCTCAAAGCTTTAGGGGTAGACTCAATTGCATGATTACCAAGTGACCATGGTGACCATGCATCTCCAAGGTATCAAAACTAGAGATAAATACAAACCAACCAATAAATCCAACAAGACTGTCAAGCTTGATTGGGTTTTGATTGCTAGGATTTCTATTTTATAAGATTCTAAAGGCTCATAATGATATTCATGTTGCTAGCTTGACGTGAGTTAGTGACTCCATCACCGAAAAAATGCTTATTCTTATACTTTCCCTTTAGATGGGAGGAATAAATCTTCTCCTCCTTAGTGGCTTTGGATTTTAGGTGCCCTCTTATAAAAAGGGTAGTTTCTACTCTTTTATCCATATCTATAACATCTAACGTAGATACATTAGTCATCTCTAGGTAGAAGCCAACTGCTCATGGAGGTTTCCTATAAATGTATTTAAGAGGTCTCATTGTAGGGGAGTGTGTTGAAGTCTTCCCACTAAGGCTTGCCACCTAGCTAAGAAATTTTGGAAAGCTCTCATCGTTAGTTTGCTTAATTTTATATAGGTCACTAATTATGATCTTTTACTTGATAAAAATAGAGAACTATTGAGAATATATTTCAATAATATATTTGAAATTTTTGAGGATAAGCCTTGGTATTTGGTAATACCACTCCAAGATGCTATCACTAAGGCTCCTAGGGAATATTTTTAGGGGTAACATCTCATAATACATAATGTCATTGCATATTTTTCAAAAAAGCCTAAGGTGATTATGAGGTCTTCCTTCTCATCTAAAACTTTGTCATTTCAAGGTTAGGAGGGAAGGGAGGACTGGATATAATAACAGTCCATCTCTTTCAGATTAATTCCCATTGCTTATTAATAATACTTATTTCATTGTGAAATTAATATTTTAATTTAACGTATCTTAATTTTTTTTTTTTTATATTAAGTATTTTCATATAGAAAAGATAATACACATAACAATAAAATATTTTACGTATAAATTAAATGTAATTAATAATATGCTATTTAAAATTAAATATCATTCTGAAATTTAATGATTAAGATGTTTTTTATTTCATAACAAAGACTGAAATGAATCTTAATAGGTGTGATAGTAAATTTTTAGGCATAAGATGTTTTAATTTTACTATAAATTAAAATCTGTAATTATAGAGTAAAAATAATTAAAATATTAATTATATTATAATAAATAACATGATTTATTTAGATCTATATAGTTAAGATTATACAGTTAATATTATACAATTAATTAATTAATTAATTAATTAATTAATTATATATATTATATTATATTATATTATATTATATTATATTAGAAAAAATGCTCATTGGAGTTGCTTTAGATAGTGCAAAGTAGTTTCACCATGTATGCCAATGTGTTACTATCGTGGACACAATAGTAGGGCATAAGAACTCGTGGAGGTAAGATGAAATTTATTGTAATGTATGGACATACAATTAATGGCTATAAACTAATCATATTACACTATATGTCTATCCTCATGCTATGTACTAGGTCTATCCTAGTGTTATTGTTAGAAATTAAGTTTGAATCATAACTAGTCTGTGACGACTTTTATAGATTAAACCACATAGTCTAATGGGGCATTTAATGGATTATTTTTTAGGTCAAGGTTTCAATTATTCACAACAGTCAAACATATATACATACATAAACTAAGGAAGGTTTGAGTGTAATTATATTATAGATCAATTCTCATTTTTATATTTCTAACGAGATGCATTACAATGTAAACTTCAAGATCTGAGAATGTTTATCATGCTAAATTTTAGTTTAGGCAATCCATTACAATGTAAACTTCAAGATCTGAGTATGTTTATCATATCTTTGATGAAAAATGGTTTTGATGTCGTAAAGATGTCATGTATATTAGCAATGGGTGTTTGATCCTAAATATATATATTGATTGGGTAGGTGGGATTAACACACCCCAGAGTTACATATCCGCATGCATGTGAGGGGGAGGGATTTGAACCTGGGACCTCCCTTTTCCTAGGATTTTTACACAACCCACTTCCTCCAACTCCCCCACATCACTTGATTCAATAAATATTTTCTTAATATAAATTAAAAATAAATTTTAATTTTATATTTTAAAAGATATAATATGCAAAGAAGTATTAATAAGGAAAAAATAACAAAGCCCCAAGGGTTAGGTGGATTGGTAAGTACTTGTGTGACCAACACTTAATAAGAAGACACCAAGGTTCAAACCTCTAGGGTAGCCTGTTTGGAAAAGTAGTAGTCTAATCTGAATCATGTGCAAGACTAACAATGATGGTACGAATCCTGAGTGAATGATGGTTCCATAAGAAGACACCTAGGTTCAAACCTCTAGGGTAGCCTGTTTGGAAAAGTAGTAGTCTAATCTGAATCATGTGCAAGACTAACAATGATGGTACGAATCCTGAGTGAATGATGGTTCCCTTCACTCTAGGTCAACAATAATGAGGTGGAATAGATTTGATGGAAGCATCCATATGGTTTGAACCTTGCACTTGTCAAATGATGGTTCCCTTCACTCTAGGTCAACAATAATGAGGTGGAATAGATTTGATGGAAGCATCCATGTGGTTTGAACACTACACTTGTCAATTACTATAATGAGGTGGAATAGATTTGTGGAAGCATCCATGTGGTTTGAACCCTACACTTGCCAAATGATGGTTCCCTTCACTCTAGGTCAACAATAATGAGGTGGAATAGATTTGATGGAAGCATCCATGTGGTTTGAACACTGCACTTGTCAATTACTAAATATAGAATGGTTGTGACCAACTCTCCTATGTAACCAAATAAAATTCAACAATAATGAGGTGGAAGCATTCATGTGGTTTGAACCTTGCACTTGTCAATTACTAAATATAGAATGGTTGTGACCAACTCTCCTATGTAACCAAAGAAAAATAAAGATGCACTTGTCAGTTACTAAATATAGAGTGGTTGTGACCAAATTTCCTATGTAACCAAAGAAAAATAAATATGCACTTGTCAATTACTAAATATACAGTGTTGTGACCAACTCTCCTATGTAACCAAAGAAAAATAAAGATGCACTTGTCAATTACTAAATATAGAGTGGTTGTGACCAACTCTCCTATGTAACCAAAGAAAAATAAAGGTACACTTGTCAATTACTAAATATAGTGGTTGTGACTAACTCTCCTATCTAACCAAAGAAAAATAAGAAAAAAATAATTAAAATGCTTGAAAGATAAGAGTAGCATAATTAATGACATACAAGAATTTTATATCGATATATATACAATAGAAAAAAAAAAAAAAAAATGTTTTAAATTGTCAGGGAAAGTGACAAGGAGTGAAAAGTTTCAATTGATCGTCTTAACATTTAATCAAAGATATTAATATAACATAATTGAAGGTGTATAATAGTGTGAATATAATATATATTTTTTTATATATTAAAAATGTGTTAACATATTTGATGTTCAGAGATCTAGGATGTATCATATGTGTATGATTAGATGCAATATATGCAATACGTGGCCCACACAGATTCTTATTCCCGGCTAACCCAAGATCATGAGTTCCCATATCAAACAAGATTGCTATAAATAATCAGTTTCCTCTATGCAAAGGAATAATATATAACCATAACCTACGCGCACAGCACCACAAGTTCTCATTCAAAATTTTTTACAGGCGCAGCAATAGACTAGATATTTCAATTGTCATCAATGCAATGGAAGTGTTTCTTGCGTATCGTGTTCTTTCAGCAACTAGTCATTTCTTTAAAAGCGGTCCCACATGGACGAAAAATGCTTCTGTAAGACAGGAACGTCTTCCCCATCGTCGTCCGGTCTGTTTGAAATTAAGGCTCCGCTATTATTCTCTGTCGGATCCTCTCTCAACAAGTCCAAATATTCCTCGTACACCTTCTGCAGCTCTCCACTCAAATAATTCTCCGGTTTATTAATGTGCCCGAATTCTAGCTTTGGCTGGGGAGAAGGAATAGAAATGTTTGCTCCGCTTAAACCGATTTGCTCATTTCCAGTAACGCATATATCGTTTGGAATTAGGCTTCCTCCTCCTTCAGATTGAAAATTTGAGAGAGACCGTTCATTTTCTTCATCAGTGCAGAGCCATGGAAAGAAGTCCTGCGAATTATCATTGGCTTTGTGTGGACGACTACTTTGTGGAACATGGCCGTTCACTGGACTCTGAAGGCAAAGCATTTCGGCAGAAAAATACTCAGAATCCTGACTGCTGTTCAAAATTGACATTGAGCATGGAGAACTCAAATAGATGGAAGGGGAAAGCAGAAAATCGCTCAAGCCATTTATATGGGGCCTGCCCACAAAGGGAGGTAAAGCTATGTATCTAGTAGCCTTTGGCAGATGGACTGGTTGAACATGGCGGTCACTTACGTTCTTGCGATCGGAGTCCACGTTTTTCTTCTTTGTCGTTGGATGTTCTTCCTTGTTTACGAAATCGGTGGAGACTCTGCCATCTTCCTTTCTGAAAACGGGTTGATGGGTTTTGGGGTCGATTCCTTTCTTCACCAGCTTCTTGCTCAGCTGTGTGTTCCAGAAATTTTTAATATCGTTATCAGTTCGGCCAGGCAACCGTCCAGCGATTAATGACCATCTGGGTGCAATACATGTTATACAACTTCAGGTGTCCATTATTTTGTCATGCCCACATGTTATACAGCAGAATTATATTATGATTGCACTTGCGTAGCAATAAAGAAGAGGAACCCACATACCGGTTTCCCAGCAGTTTGTGCATCCTTATTATGAGTTCTTCTTCGTCAGGGGTAATGTTTCCGCGCTTTATATCAGGCCTAAGATAGTTCAGCCATCGAAGCCTGCAACTCTTTCCGCAACGCAGCAGACCTGTCGTATGAATGCGCATTTATAACTATCTCTTCATTTATACGATTCACCTCTTTATTGTTAAACAAATAACTCGGATTACATATATCAATCTGTGGAATCCATTACCTGCTTTCTTAGGCAGAGCTCTCCATCGGCCTTCGCCATTGTCTTGGATGACTTTTGTCAACAGCATGTCCTCCTCTGCAGTCCAGGGTCCTCTGCGAAGCCCTACTTTTGAACAGGATGGAGCTCGTCCCATTTTACTTCCTGTTCACACCAACAGAAATACGCACACCCAGACACGTAATTGCTCAAAAATACATGGAAGAGATAAGAATTTATACCATGACAAGAATCAACTGCTCTATTAGTCACTTGTCCACTCTATTCTGCAGATGCAAAACGTTTGATACCAATATATGCAAACTTTTCTTCATATCCAACTGATACTGAAAATCATACTATATACAACTACCTAGCAATGGCTTCAACTGTGACAATAACATGTCTGCTGGAAGCGCAAGGCTTTGCCTAAAATTCTTTGGGAGCAGGTTGAAGATGGAAAGTTTACATTACCAATAGCAGTGTGCTAGTGGTTAGGGCTGTGGGTTGTGGGATTTTTTTTAAGCCATGAGGCTAAAAAAAACAGTGTGATGAGGCCTGATTAGAAGGTTCCAAATATTTAATAGCACGTTCCCAACAGTCCTATTTCACTGGGGTGTTGGGAGGTCAGCTGCCTTTCTTTCCGGAGAAAAACGGAAATGGAAAACTACTTGGATTCCAAGTTCCAACGACCATCAAAAGGAAATGCAAAACTACTTGGATTCCAAGTTCCAAGGACCATCAGTAGGTAGCATTCGTTTACGACTTTTTCTGAGATGTTTATTTAAATAAAACGTTTAAATTTTTAATTCTAGATTATCTAGACGTAAGTCTGTCCCTCCTTTCATGAGACACTAAAAGTTTAAACTGAACTCAACTCTACTGTTGGCAAGGTGTTTCGAACCCAAACGACAGAGAGGCTGAATTGGGAATCCATCGTTCGTACGGGGTATTTACAACTTAGACAAGGACATGCACCTTGCAAGCGATGCATGTGTTGGAAACAGGATATTTATGATCTTCTTTAAAGAGTGGAGAACACGTACGCCACACACTGAGGTGAAGAAAACAAAAAAATGTACGCACGGCTAAACCCTCCGGGGGTCCGAAGAGAAAAAATATACCATGTTAGGGCTAAACGCTTGACTATGTGTAAAAAATCTTCAATTTTTTTAAATAAATGATACTATTATTTGCTGAATATCAGTATAATAACAAAGATATTTTATAAAATTTGATATCACAAAAAAAAATCATTTATTAAAACTAATTCATATAAGATTTTTTAATTTTTTTATTTAAATAAAAATTAATATTTAAAAGTCAAATAAAAGTAACATGAAACATTAAAATGGATTCTTTGAATTATAATAGTAAGTAATTTTGTACAAACCAAATAAATTGAAAAGAGAGAAACACTGACTTTAAAATTAAAATTGATGGTATTGTGGATTCGTGATGAGGTTGGTTCTAACGATTTGAGCGAAACTATGGGTTCTTTTGAAGAACCATTGGTTTGGGTAGGATTTTGAGTGTTCTTGGGTAGTTTAAGTATGGTCCCGAACCTTGGCAAACCAATAAATAGTGTTGGCACCATGGAAAGATGCCTCCTCTTAAGTGTTTAAGAAAGTTTGTTTTAAAGGTGGCACATGAGGTAACCTCTTTTCCTTGATGTAGTTCTTCCTTTGCCTGGTTTTTTCAATGCATATCAATAGTTAGAGTCATTCACTCTAGTCAAGTATTTTGTGGGTTGTATCCCCAATGAATGTTCCTTTCGGACCTAGGTTAAAACAACTTGGACTCCTCATGGAGTCAAGCCCACCATGATTCAAAATCTTGCAAAGGGCTTCTTTCTATTCTACTTTGTTTACCTTACCCGTGCTAAGGCAATTTATGAGAATGGCCCTTAATACATGCGAAGCACATTGCTCATTTTCTTGATGGACCTATGACTTTTCTATTTCTACAGAAAAGACTACTAAAGTCCCTATGTTGGTTGAATTCCTTGGGCTTCTTCTTCCTTTATGACCTTTTTTTATATGCATAGTAGTTTCTTTGGGTTGCATCATGTTGGTTGAGACATATAATTTTTTTTCATGCTTACCCTCAAAAGTGTGTCTTCGTCAAAGTTGATATATCTCGGGACCTCAAGGAAACTATTGATATATAACTTGGTAAATTTGTGATCTCCTAGCAGGTCCTATACATCAAATTTCCCAACATGTGTTTTCAATGTTAGTCTTTAGAACAAACAATCAAAGAATGTCTCCTAATACCTCATAATAGGGATAATAAAAGGCCTACCACACTGACTGCAAAAGCTTCTCAACCTAAGGAAGATGGATGTATGATTGTGGATAAGTGTAAAAATGCAAGATCAACTACCTCTAAAGACTCATAGACAAAACTCATGATTGTATTCAAGTTGGTAGAAAAGGTGAAGGACAAAGATAAAGTTGATCCCCTAGTAGGAAATAATAGCAAGAGGCTTCACAACCTCATTAGGTTTGTATGTCAAGGATAACAACCATGATTATTTTACAATCTATCTCAACCCTCTTGTGCACTCCCCCTTGACAAATACATGGCACTCATGTAGCCCAAGGAGGGGGAACATAAAAGAAGACGTTATTCTAGAGAAGCAACTTTATATGTTTACTATACAGTTGGGTAGTTATGTCCTTGACTCCTACAACAACTACAAAGTGTTGGAATACCTTGATAATGAGGATATGTTGTTGGATTCTCTCCCCTAATGATCTTCCTTTCATAGAATGTTTGGGGTCTAACATACTCCAAATACAAATTTATGGTTCATAAAGTCTATCAAAATTTTGGTTTCGTATGCTATAGGAAGTGAAATATTTAGGTTTTTTGCTATCCTCAGTTTGCTACACCATTTGGCTAAATTGTTTTTTTTTTCTGCATAGTGACCATGAATTAGGTCAAGGTGGCATCACCACCTGTGTGGTGATATGATGGCAATCTCATCTTGTGGACCATAGTTGCAACCCTGCCAAAAAAGTGATTTGGGCCACATTCAATATTAATAACCATGCACTATGGGTTATTAATGTTTATGCCTCCAAGGATGTTATAGAAAGGACCCACCTTTTGTCTTGGATTGCAAATTCTCTACCATCCACCATGTAGGTCATTTATGGTAACTTCAATATGATTAAAGATGACTCATACAAGCAATATGGGTACAACATGCATTGGACAACTAGCAAAAGGGTTGTATGGTTCTATATATACTAAAATCTAGGATTTTATGATCTCAATATTGGATGATACCAACAACATCTTCCATGGTATACATGGTCCAATTTACGAGTTAACCCTAATAGGATACTCAAATGGTTTGATTGACCAATGTTGTTAGGGCAACCCACATTTAATTTTGGTAATTATTTTGGCTTCTCGATGCAACCTCTCCCTAAGGTTGTCCTCTTAGATCACTCTCCAATACGATTTTTCTATTGAATGACATGTTAGTGGGTAGGATGCATTAAGTAGTCAGTTCTAATTGAAGATATAATTTCTTTAACACATGCCCTATATAACACACATTCACCATGTGTGGAACTTAGTGTCATGTTCTCTTTTAAAGTATGGTTGGATTGAGTGGAATAATAGTGCAATTGAATGCACCATATATTTTCTTTACACTTACAATCACCAGTTGGGTATATTTCATCGTTAGTGTGATGAAGCCACCTAATCCAAGGTCAAATAATCAATTGTGGCATTAAAAGCACAACCTTACTCCACATATCTCTAACTAGAGGTTTCTAAACTATGGCATCAACAACAAGTTACAAATACTTATGTAGCCTAGGAAGATCAACTTAAGGCTAGGATTCACTAGATTACATGGGTAGATAAAGTTTCAAAATAATTATTTCTTTAAATTCAAGGTAGTGAACCAGATCAAGCTATCAAGTCCATCAAGGAAGTACAAAGGATTCTTTCAGACCTCCCAAACATTATGCAAGTGTTTTTTTAACACTATTAAGTGTTCATAGCACAATATCCCTCCCCTACTCAAGACCTTGATCTACAAAATTATTTGAGAGTGGTATCCTATCGGTTGTATACCACTCAATGGATTCTTTACAGTAATTTTTTTGTCTCAAGATGAGATCAAAGTGGATACATTTTCTATGGCCAATGATAAAACCCCTAGCATAGATGAACTCCCCTATGAATTTTAAATGGGCATTTGGGACATGGTGGGACCAAATATGATCATATCTACTTGGAAAATCTTAGGATGAACTCCCTGGACTATTTGATTAATAGGTACAATATCAAGATCATTCCCAAATCTCAGAATTTTGAGGACATCTACAACTAGATGCCAATCACTTTACACAATGCCTCTTACAATATCAGTGCTAAATTCCTTACTCTCTACCTATGATATATCTTACCACTTACAGTTTGGCTTGAACAAACTAGATTCATCAAGGGTAGATATATTCTTGACAATATCATTGCTTTCTATGTGGGAATGGAATGGGTAGACAATCTCATTAAAAAACCTTGATTCTTAAAATTTATTTTGCTAAATCCTATGATAGGATTGACCAACCATTCAATTTGGTCATGCTACAAAACCTTGGATTCAATATGGTTTTTTATAGATGCTCAGCCTATATTACCATCAATGGCCAATAATCCTCCTCTTTTGGGTTGTGTACACTCATTCAAGGTTATCCTCTTGCTAGCATTGTATGTCTTAACTATGGAGAGCTTTGGATACCTAATTATTTATGTTGTACCCAAGGGTCAAGTAAAAGGGATTTCACTTCCTAACACTTTTCAATAGCTAATCAATGGGCATTGTGTAGATGACTCATTTCTCATCATGATTGAAGAGGAAGATAATATGGCATAGGCTCTCAAGTGTTTGGACAACTTTTGCCTAGCTTCTGGTTCAAGTATTCAATGGTAGAAAATGCAATGTTACAAGCAATCATTTTTTTCTATACCCTCTTTGTTCACCCACTATAGGTGAATGTGAATTCAACACAATGAGATATTCTACTTTCTTAGAATACCTTTCGCCTCCCAATCCTCATACTCTACCCTCTAGTAGTATGTTCTTGATAGAGTGAAAATAAGCTTCAAAAGTGACTTCCCAAGACACCCTCTTTAGCAAGGAAATTTTAAGTCTACTCTAAGATCTTTGGTTCCACTCATGTCTATTATTATTCTTTTTGTATTTCCTCCAAAGCCTCCTACAAAAATTTGAGAAAATTCTCTAAGATTTTATATGGGCATCTTCATTGGAGAAACAAGGTTTGCATAGAGTTGCTTCAGAATTATGTTATCTCTGCAAGGAGTCAAGAGAGGTTGGACTACTTGATACTTTTTGAAAAGGTATTGCTCTATGTTACAAATGGGTTATTTGTGCTCTTCAAAAAAATGAGGCTTAGAAAATCTTACTCAAACAATGCTTAATTGTTGGTACCCCTCATGTGATAGGAATTAGGTGTGGTATATTTTATGTAATAAACCATTATATGTAGTTGTTACAACGTATAATGTGCATCGTAATAATTGAATCCAACCTTATCCATAACATGTGTTTGTATTACCTATTTATAGGCTTTTGTTGTTAATGGAAAATCAATTTTTGGATTATCTTCCAATTTCCTTGTGTCTATTGTTATTGATCCATATAATTTGGTATCAAAGCCAATTATGGGTTTTAGGCTAGTATCCTCTTCCCCTAGGCTAAATTAGTTCAAACTGGAAATGAGAACACCTCCGTAGATCAGATCCGTTGAGCAGTTACTTCTGTTATAGGAACCCTATTTATCGACTATACGGATTGTCTCAAATTTGTATGTGGTTCTATCCCGCCTTGGTCGTGCACCTTTGAAAAGTCCAAAACCTTTGTTCATGTCACTTTTGCATGATATATTTATCAATTTTTTCTGCTAGATCGCAAGTTTTTTCAATGATCTCTGTTGTTGATCGATTGTTTTTCTATGATCCAACATATTTCATGCTTCTCTGCTATTGTGATCACATGCAACACTCTCCCTTATTCCTAGTGAGCATATTATTTCTAGAGTAATTCTCCTTCTTGTGACATCTGCACTTAGAAGCACTCCAGTTCACCTATAATTTTCTTCAATTATGCGACCACTGTAAACACCGATTTCATTTTGTTTGTTATTGATCTGCTTGACTTTCATAGATCTAGCCTCGTATGCACATCGATCTGATGGGTGGCCATACCTATAGCATTCAATTTGCTTGTAGTGACTCTTTGGTGATGTCTCAATTCTCTATGATGATATCACCACTTTTTGATGCCAATAATTCTTCCCCAGCCTCCTCGATCTCTTCTTGCATGATATCTATGATTTTTGGAGCCCTTGCATGCCATTTTGTAGTTGATCTAGTGTATTTCTATAGCAACAATCCATTCTGATTTACATTGATTCTTCCACCTATTCTGGTGTAAACACTGATTTGTTGTTATTCGATCAGTTTCAATTTTCAATGATGTATTCTCATGATACTCTCAAGCCTGCTCGAATTTATTCATGGTGACCCAATTTTAGCATCTTTGGTAGCCTTACGCATTGTTATTTTGGTATCAACTGGTACGATCCTCTTTTTTTTGCCAGCCAGATCTATTTCCTACATCTTCTAGCCACCTCCAAATAAGTTTTCGACATCTTCTGCAATACATTATTCATTCTCAAGTTGAACCTCCTCTCTTCCAGTGATGAAATATTTTTTACAACACTCTAGATATTTTTGATGCATTTCCTGCATTTCCTAGTGAACACAAAATTATTGGTGACAAATAATTTCAAATTCCTTAAGGTTTCATCTATTTGTTCTTTGTTTCTGATGGTTGATTTTATTTTTCGTTCGGTGGGCTATGTTTTTTTGCATTTCCCTATGGGAAAATATCCCACATTCTCCCCGTAAATGGTTTTCACAATATTTTTAAGTCACACCTCCCATATAAGCTACTAGTTAGTGCATCTCGCACTAGCTACTTCCCTCATCCTCCTCTTGCTCACTCCACACTGCATCTTTCTCTAACCCGTATTACTCATTGTCTCATACCCATGTTTGCCCTACCATATATGCCCTAAATCATCCATTGAATTCTCAATGCCTCATGATCTTTAGCCTATCATCTACTCACCATCTGTTAATACCACTATAATTTTGAGTCCACCTCATGTGTGTCATAGGCCAACATGACACACATCATATGCCACCTCATGTGTGTCTTCCACCATCCAACAATCATTTTCTTGATGGCACCTATCTGTGCTATTATCTTCAGTAGTGGATTGCATTTCATTCCAGATCCACATCGCATGGATCTACATCCATATTGCATAGATCCCCATCCATCGTTTTCGTATCCATGTAGTTGATTCTCAGTCTACCATCAACACATTTTTTCTACTTTGTTTTCTATACCATGAGCGTATTAGTTGTTGCCCTTATCGTTGATAAAAATTAATGTTGGATACTCACATTAATGCTACCACAACTTGTCATTGCTATATAACTACCAGATAATTGTCAATCCATTTCTTGACCATTGTGCCTAGTCGTTCGTAGTGACTAGTTGGAACTAACCCAAATATTTTTGGTCATTTTATCATTTGGGGAGACCTTTGCAATTTTTTACTTTTCAATACCATTATTTTTTTGAATATACCCTTTCATATACTTTTTGGAGTGCTCGTTTCAAGCTCTACTTGACAACCATGCTATTTTTTCTCTTTTCTCTTGTTTAGTCTCCTGAAGTGTATCCTAAAACTTTTCTTCTTTATTGGGCTTACATATTTGCATTTTGACTGCCATTTCATCTATTTTTTATTTTATTCTTGGCCTGAACAAGACATATGGCCAAAAAAATGGCCATAGACAAAAAAATGATTGAAATTTCTTTCCAAATATCCGCTACATTGGTTGACATAACTACCAATCAGTTAGTTACAGTTGTTGCAATCACAGCCCAAGTCAATTATTTGGTCAAAAAACTTACAAACCTCACACTCAAGTCCTCAACACCTTCTACTTCCCATTCCAAATGTGAGATTCATATTTATGAAGGTTTGTTAATATCCTAATGTTTTCAATAGTTGGATCCTTGACATCGACACCTAGTGTGACTGTAGTCAAACAATAGAGGAAGACAAGGTTCCATTTGCTAGGCTAAAGCTTTTTGGTATGGCTATGATGCTGATAACTTAACACCATAGAAAAAAGAGCCCAATTCACACATGGGATGACTTGGTCACATATTTGAAGGTAAAATTTTATTCATTCCATTATGATGCTGACTTGCAGGTTCATTGGCTTCACATTCAATAGGAATAAAATCAATCTATTCAGAATTATGTGTTTCAATTTAACGATTTACGTGTTTTGTTGCGTGTTATTGATCTTGTAGATTCTATATTTTTTAATTTTAAAAGTGGGCTTCACACACACTTTTACTGTGAGTTGAAATTTACTCAATGTACCAGTATTCATGAGGTGTTCAACTATACTTAGCTTGAAAAAGAGAAGTTTCTTACACAACGATGAGGACCTCGCTATTCTACTGGTGGTTCCACTCAATTATCTTGTACTCCACAATAGGGTCGTTCACAACCACAGGATCATCCACAACACTCACAAAATCAAGCACATCTATAATATTATCATTTTGCCTCTTCTTCTAATCCTCCTGCTTATAAACAATCTATTCATTCTTCTTCTCCTTCTTATTCTAATCGCTATAATTTCCCAATCTATTGATGATAAAAAAAATAAAGGGCATGACAAATTGAATTATCCATAGAAGTCTAGGAAGAAGATATTTCTTGTATAATTAGATGAGGGAACTTGTGATAACCCCATCAAGACTACAAGGGAGGGTCAAATTTATGAGGAACTAAAGGGGAAACTGAATCATGTCACATTGATGAACCATCATTCCATCGTTGATGATCATGACAATTTGTTTATCACACATGCACATCTGTTGTATAATTTTGTTGTATATTGTATTATTGACAATGGCTCGTAGAAAAATCTCATTGCAAAGTCCATTATTGATAGGCTCAAACTATCCACAACACCTCATCCTCACCCATACTCTCTTGGGTGGAAGGATAGCAACACTACATCAAAAATCACCCACATGTGATCCATTGATTTTGCTTTTGGTCCTAAATTTCAAGATAAAATCACATGTGATGCGACTCCTATGGATTGTTGTGGATTATTGCCTTGCAATAAATATCAGTATGACTGAAGGGTCGCATATGATGATTATAATTATACTTACACATTGCAACACAATAATAAGCATTATTTAATTGAATCCACAAAGCACACAACAAATATTTTGCTTACTTATCACCAAGCACGAAAAGCATCCAATAAAGCACAAGATCTAACACTCATATTTATTCATACACAAAAATAGCCTTCATCATCACAACCATATCAGTCACACAAGCATTCAATCCTTGAAAAAATATTGCATAAATATGACTATGTTTTTCAAGAGCCCATCTCTTTACCTCCTGAAAGCGAAATTAATCACAACATTGAAATAATTCTAGCTACACCTTTGTCTAATGCACCCATGTATAGGTAATATATTCTACAATATGATGAGATAAAAAAATAGCTTCAAGATCTGTTAAATAAGGGATTCATCAAACCCAACATTTCTCCTTGTGCTTCTCCTATTCTTCTTGTTTTGAAAAAGGATGGCACTTGGCGATTTTGTATTGATTTTTGGGCACTTAACAAAATCACCATCAAAAAATGATATCCATTGCCCCACATTGATGACCTCTTAGATCAACTTCAAGGTGCTAAGTTTTTTAGTAAAATTGATCTTAAGAGTGGTTATCATCAAGTTCGCATCCAGGCTGAAGATACTTGGAAAACCGCTTTCAAGACTAATATGGGTTTGTTTGAGTGGCTTGTCATACCTTTTGGGCTCACTAATGCTCCTACCACTTTTATGAGGTTGATGAATGAAGTTTTTCATGAGTTCTTGGATATATATGTCATTATATATCTTGATGATATTATGATATTTTCTTCTACATGGTAGGCACATTTACAACACATTGAGCATGTTCTTTCCATACTTCAAAAGAATTAGTTGTATGACAATTTTCCTAAGTATTCTTTCAGGAAAACATAAATTTCATACCTTGGCTTCATCATCAATGCCAATGGTATTCAGGTTGATCCTATCAAAGTATAAGTTCTCCTCACTTGGCCTTCTCCCAAAAACATCACTGAATTAAGGAGTTTCCTTGGCCTTGCCAACTTCTACCATAAATTTATTCCAGGCTATTCTTCCATTACTATCCCATCGTATTCCTTGACTAAGGCAAAATCTATTTTTCATTGGACTCCTGATCATACCCATGCTTTTGCAACTCTAAAAGATAAGCTTTTTTCTACTCTTGTTTTAGCCATTCCTAACCTTAAACAACCTTTTGAAATTAAAATTGATGCCTCTCAATTTTCCCTTGGTGTTGTTCTAAAAAAAATGATCATCCCATAGCTTATCATTCTGAGTCCTTTTCCACAGCCAAAAAAACTATTCCACGTATGATAATAAGCTTTATGCCTTAGTCCAAGCCATAAAATATTGGTGTCATTATCTCTTAGGAAAATAAACTATTATCCACACTGATCATTTACCTTTGTAGTTTCTTCAATCCCAAACCAAGATCCAAGAAGCATGACACATGAAATGGGCTTCCTACCTTTGGTAATTTCACCTTGTCATCAAGTACAAAAAGGGTAGTCAAAATTTTATTGTTGATTATCTCAGTCATCCTCCTTCCGCTCATGTTTTAACCATTGTCACTACTTCTCACTTGGGTTTTTAGTCTTGGCCTTCTGAGTATCCTCATGACCTTGACTTTGCATAAGTTTATCAATATTTACAGCATCCTTCTTCCTCAAAATTATCCCCTTTTTAGTACTACCATCTTAAGGAGGGTTTGCCTTTACCATCTTGACAAACTTTGTGTCCCCCGTGAGAACCGTCAATCCCTTTTAAGGAGGAATATTCTACCTTTTATGGTGGTCATTTTGGGAAACATAACTCTTAATTATTTACACGTATTCATTTATTGGCCCCACATGCAGCATGATGTTCTCATGTACTTGAAATAGTGTATCCTTTGTAGTCGATCTAAGACAGCTAACCAAACTTTTGGTCTTAGTATACCCTTGCCCATTGCATCCCATCCTTGGAAAAGTATCTCTATGAATCTTGTCAGTGGTTTTCCTATGATTTTCCATCAGCATGATTGTGTGTTTGTCATAGTTGACTATTTTAGTAAAATGGTTAAGTTCATTCTTTGTTGTAAAATCAGTTCTACTATTGACTTAGCCCAAATGTTCTTTGATGTCGTTTGACGTTCGTTTGGTCTTCCCACTAGTATTGTGTTTAATCATGATTCTCGTTTTGTCGATCACTTTTGGTATTCTTTGTGGAAATTATTATGTGTATCCCTTAATTTTTCCACAACCTTTCATCCATAGTCTGATGGTCAAGTCAAATTCATCAATCATACACTTGTCCAAAGTCTTCATGTCTTCCATAATTCAATTTTTTCTAAGTGGGATTTGAGTCTAACTCATATCGAGCATGCATATAATAGGGTTGTCCATTCGTCCATATATCATTCCCCCTTTGAGGTGTGTCTAGGTTTTCAACCTCTTACTCCATATGAGTTACCCTTATTGATTATGTCTCCAATCATAGTACACATGCACAAATAACAAGATAGAGCTCATTCTTTCATTTAGCATTTACAACAAATCCAATCCAGGGTTGTTCACATTTTGTAGAAGACACAACAACAGCAGAATTAGGCCATGGATCGTCACTATGTTCCACATTCCTTCCAGGTTGGAGATAGAGTTCCAATGTATCTTGATCATCATAGGTTTTCGGAGAAGGCATATAGCAAGATCAAACCTCTTTGTTATGGGCCTTACACTATCATCCAACATGTATCCAAAAATGCCTTTCATATTGATTTGCTAGCACACTTGGGCATCCATGATGTTGTCAATGTTGACTTACTTTGCCTGTATCATGAGTCTACTTTGGAGAGTGCACCAGTAATCAGTCATCCAGTAGATGTTGTACCAAAATTCTAGCTTCCATTGGAGGAGGATCATCTCTTCAACACCAGGATACATACCACACGTTAAGCTTCTTCCACTTTATATCTTATTGGTTGTCATGGACAGCTTCCACATCAGGCTCGTTGGATTCCTCATAGTCAAATGGTTCATGATTTTTCTTCCCTTTTGGGCGCATTAGAGTCCAATGCTTCTACGGTGGGGAGGAATGATAGGGATTATGTGTGGTATATTTTATGTAAAAAATTATTATATTTTAATGGCCATTTATTTTTAATTATAGTTGTTACAATGGATAAGGTGTACCGTAATCATTGAATGCAACCTTATCAAGTACAACATGTGTTTTTTTTTCTCATTTATAGGCTTCTGTTGTCAATGGAAAATCAAATTTTAGATTGTTTTTTAGTTTCCTTGTGTATGTTGTCTCCACAAGGAGTCAAGAGGGTTTGGACTACTTGATACCTTTCCACAAGGCATTACTCTATGTTGAAAATGGGTTATTTTTTCTCTTCAAAGAAATGAGTCTTAGAAAATCTTACTCAGACACTGCATAATTGTTGGTACCCCTCATGGGAGAAAATTTGAAAGGGTCTAGAACTTCACTCCATACTAGTAATGAAGATGCCTATTCAAATTTAGGGCACTTTTGTTGCCAAGAGTATTTAGAAAGCCTGGGAATCTCTTAGGTATTGGATGCATAATAATGGTAATAATTTCAATAATGGGATTTACATAAATTAGCAATTAGTTTGGTGGTCCCCATTTTCACTTATCAATACTAGTCATTGGTCAAATCCCCTTGGGTCCAAACCCTTCACTTTTTCTAGAAGGGCAACAAGGTCATCTCTAACCTATTTTCCAAATGGACCAAAAATTGGCTTTCATGGATGAAATATAAAGCATATTTTTATCTCTCTAAGGACAAGGAGAGATTTTAGATGATCCAAGACATATTCCCACCTGATATGCTTCATAAAATAGGGTTTAAAGCATGCATCTATGGTGGAAATACTATAAATGGTATCTCAGCACTTTTTAGGAGCTTTAAGCCTTGCAAAAGGTACTTATCATGCTCACCTCATTCCTTTCATGGTTTGAAAGGTAAATGAGTAATGGAGAATTTAATCAAGCAACAATGTTTGGCAAAATTGCTTCCACACTATCTAGGATACAATTTTGGAACCTAAAGTGGTTCATTTTCTTTGGTTTCTCCTTTTCCAAGGGCTACCTATAGGAGAGCATATTCTTCATTTGGGTCTGAATATTCCTAAATGCCCCTTTTTTCATTGAAGGGAATCCATAAAAAATTTGTTCTAGTACTATCCCAAAGCCTAAGCAAACTTGAATTTGATTTATGATTTTTTCAAACTCTTTAGGTTGTAGCCTTTCTCCTAGAACATTATATTTCTTTGGATATGACCCAAATGACAACAAGAATTTAGTATATCTAGCATATATTTAGATTTGAGATTATGTTTGACATATAGAAAAGCCAAAATATAATATTTTTTTCAAACAACAAGCTTCTCCAGCTTTCTCAATGTCTTCAAAAGCTCTAACCAGTTCTAATATTTTACTTCAAATTTAAGCACAGGTAAAAAAGGTTTCCCTTGAGTTAAATTGTTAGCTTATCCTTTTGGATCATTGGGTGAATTCTCATTACACTATGGCTCATGTACCACACTCATCACCTCATGATAGGAGTTATTCATCTCAGTCAAGAGCTTAGAATAGAAATACATCTTAATGTTGGCATCTAGCTTCATGTAACACCCATCCTTAAGAACAACACACCAAATATGGATTTTAATCCCAACAATGAACCTTGGAATAAAGTACTATGACTCTTCTTCAAGGTTTTCTAACCCTCTTCCACATACCACAAACAACATTATTGATTTGAAAGGTTAGGGCTCTAGTTTGGAGCTAGTTCAAGCAAATCAACACCCTCCAGTTTGCTATGTAAATCCTTTCAATAATAATCCCTCTCCCTCTATTGGTGCCACCCCTATGGTTACTTGATTGTTAGAGAGATTTTTGCCCTCTCTTTTTTGTTGAATTTTTATTTTCTTTATAGTTAATCCAAGACCTTTTAGTCTTGGTTTAGTTTTCTACATAGGTTTTATGGGGTGTGCTTCCATACCACCCATTTTTTGTGAACTATGTACTCTTATTATTATTTATTTAATAATATCAAGTCACCTTCAATAAAAAAGAGAAACTTTTTCAATTCATTAATAGTTTAAATGTTTTTATTAAACTCTACTCTTGTGATACATTTGTATCCATTTATGTGTAGTAATAACTAAACTATACGTTTTTGGATTGATAATTAATTGTAGCTTTATTTCCTAGTTTTAACTTATTCTTTGGAATCTATAGAGGGGGGAAAATATGCACCAATGTATGATTCTCAGGGCTAGATCCATTGGGAAACTCTAATGTGACCGCAGTGGCCGTTATAACTCTACACTCATTGTGGGAAAGGAAAGGGTTCATCAAGAATAGTTTTAGTACTCACTCTAAGTCTAGGGGTGGAATATGTTTAATGTGTTCAATTTAGGGTAATTACCTATGTTTGGACTTTCTATAGCTAAGATCTAAAACGAAAGAACAATGCAATATGTAAGATGCAAACAAACAAGAGTTAACTCTAGAATGATTTTTTGTTTGAATGATATCTAACCCTAACATTACAAAGTAAAATGTTTGAGCAATGGTTTAAGAGAAAATATAGAAATAATATTAAACCCTAAATGCACACTATATGTTTTTTTTTCTTTAAAATGCCTATAAAGTCAATTGAATATTTTCTTTCTTATATATGACCTAGGGTTTTGATCAAAATAAAAATCATCGAACAAATAAACTAAATATTTATTAGGGTACTTATCTTATCTAGTGGTTGATCCAAGCATTATCTTTCATATAGCAATATCCCATGATTATGATTGCTTAAATAAAACTTCAAAAACACTTGAAAAATATGATCAGTGTTAGGGGGTCTACTTAGGCCACTGTATGACAATGCTTGAAGGTGCAACAATTAATATCCCTAGGTCCTTTTAGCTAACCTTTGAAATACAAAAGCAAAATTTGACCTTTGTAATATGGAAAATCATAATAAAATGTAGTAGAATTGTATGATGAATAGAGCATAGTATATGCTATTATAATCAGAATGTAACATGAAATACAATCCTAGGGTTTGGAGATAGCAGATTTCCCCCAATGTTAACCTAAGAAAAATTGTTCTTCATACAAAGCAACCATGATTTCGTAGAATGGTGAAATTGTGCCTTGAAATTGTTAGGCATGATTATGTAACTAAAGAAAAAACCTTCAAAAAATGTATATGAAATGATGTGAAATAATAATCTAACTAATATGCAAATGCAAATGAGTAAAAACAACCTGGTGGTAGCAAAAAAAGTAAACAAAAGGATGGAGACCTCTAAGTAGAAGATTCCTCCTCAGGGCCTCAAAACTTGTCCACCAACAATAGGGAACACATAAACAATGTAGCAAAAGAGAAACTCTTCAATGGTTAGAAAGCCTCAATAGATTTTAGACACCTAAATCATGTCATGCTTAGGGGATTTGCTCACATAGACACATTCATAATATCATATGACATAATATTGGACTTTCCAAGCACCAACAGTGGTTCTCACCACTCATTTGGGGCCTTTTCAAGCCATCCAAGCATATCCGCTCAAGCCAAGAGTGACTAGATCCTATCTTCTCAAGCCTAGAGTAGCCATACCTTAGCCACTATAGATGATAGTAGCCAGATCTTAGTCACTGCAGACAACAGTGACTAAACCATAAAATCAGTTTTATCGACAAACAGGCCTAATCACGGGTGGAAGTGGTAGTCTACATGCAATAAATGTGAGCGGGAGTAACTTTGCATTCCTTTTCAATACCAGTTCACATAGGATACTTGAGTTTGTATTTTAGACTTTAGTTAACTAGCTTCCAAACATAAACAAAGGATAAAATCTTCTCATGCTAATGACCAGTTTCCATAGGAGACTCAAGTTGGCAATTATATTTTAGTTAACTAGATTTCAAACATAGAAAATACAAGAAGCCTCTCATGCTAACTTGTACTATGCATGATAAATTCATTCCTAGGGCTTGGACATAGACCTAGGTTTTCACACTATAAAAGGTGCAAGCCTAAGAGCACCAAAAGGGGGACATATTTTATCATAGAATCGATATTTTATCGATCTTGGTCATTGAGGAGAGCTTTCAAGACTTGGAGAGTTCCCTTGGAGATCACAAGTATGGTGAATCCTTGAAATATTGGAGAGCATAGCAACCATTATTTCAACATCAAGATACAAGCTTTGATCCATAGCTTTGGAGCAAAGAGGACGATAATCACTTTAGCAGTCATTGTCTTGGATAGTGGCCCATAGGTTTAGCTTAGAGTTTTAGACATTAGATTCATTATTTTAGTATATCATTAGTATAGCATCATTTAATTCATTTGCATCCATAGCATTAGTCTAATTTGCACTTTCTTTAATTTTTTATATTCATTGCTAACAACCTCATCTGGGGAGGCATTCTCGGACATCTAAGCGTGTGTTGTTGTTTCATTGCTTACAGGGCCACAAGTTCATCGAATGGAATCTGCAACATATGAGAGCAAAAGGGATCCCTCTAGGAAACAAACTTGGAGGAGGAATCTATAAGCCCTCATACATTTCCATGTGTAGAATCGAGAAGATTTTTGAAAGTGCACCACCTTTTCACGAAAGGGACACTCTTTATATATTTGTAACCTCATTGTATCGTAATGGGTATCCCTAAGAGGGAGAGACATGTAACCAAGTTTCAATATGAATAAATAGATCTATCTTTGTTACTTTTGTGTAAAGATAGCAAAGGCCAAGCTCATCAAAGAAATAAAAGTAGATGAGGGAACCATTAAACTCCTAAACAAAAAGGAGTGGAACAAGAATGGTAAGAATGACAAGTATAAACAGAAGCAGGGCAACCCTACTCTAGTCAATCAAGTCGTATTGGCTACACCCAAGGATGGGGGTGCACAACAACCCTAGAACTATCAAGCACATCCCCCACCATCCAATTACGACCAAAGGAACAATCAGGGGCAAAACAGAGAATGCAAGCCGCCTCATTATTTCACGCCTCTGACAGAATCAATGCAATCAATATTTAATCAGTTGAGCGAGGCCAGGAGGATCATATTTCTTGATATACCTCTTATAGATCCCAACCATCCTAAGCCAAAAGGATATAGGGAAGATCAATTTTTCCCTTATCACAGGATACCGGGGCATGACATTGAGGCTTGCATTGGTTTTAAGCATCAAGTGCAAAACATGATTGAGGTAGGAGAACTCAAATTTGACAACCCACTGGCTCCCGATAACAGAGACATGGGCATATACAGAAACCCATTGCCCAATCATGAGGCCCCTAGAGAGCAAGGGACCCAAGTCAATCAGGTTCGAGCTGATATACCTACCCATGGATGCGTTGGGATGGTTGAGATTGTTAACATAGCAACAAGGACTAGGCGGTATGGTCAACCGCAACCTCCTGTAGCTCCCATGAATGTCCCAGCCACTCCTAGGCAAAGGCAAGACAACCTTCTAGGTCCACCAACATGACCTATGGTAACTATTCGGAGTAGATTGGAGCAAAACCTATAGATGACTCCAGCTAAGTTATCCATCTATGAGCTCATACAATAGTCCCCAAAGCATAGGGAGACTTTAATGGAAATTTTAAGGATAATTGAGCTCCAACCACAAGATGTGAATGCATTCACTCACTTTGTGGGACAAGTACAAGAATGCCAGGAGCCTGTAATTCGATTCTATGATCATGAGATTAAGACAGTTCCTGTTGCCTTACCAGACCCTCCGCTAAACATTGTAGCGGCAATCAACAACTTACCTTTCAAGAGGGTCTTGGTCGATACAGGTTCATCAATAAACATCATTACAACAATAGCAATAGAGCACCTCAAGATCCCCAAGTCCAATATCATTCCAGGAGCTTACACATTGAGAGCTTTTAATGATGCTTTATGCAATACTATGGGAATGATAGTCCTACCCATCAAGGTGGGGCACAAGACCATCCCTGTGATGTGTCATGTCTTGGAAGGAGCTATGCAGTACAACATCCTCTTAGGGCATCCTTGGATAAGGGCCATGAAGTGTGTGCCTTCGATCTTGCACCAGTGTGTCAAGTATGTGCACGAGAACAAAGTCTATGTGGTTCTGGCCGATGAAGAGCCTTTTAAATACATCCATCAGGTGGACATTCTAGGAGAATTTGTAATCCCTTCTACCCACCTGTATGTAGCACCTTCATCCCCAACCACACAAGTGGATAACGAAGACAAAGGGGTAAGAAAAGACCCATGCACATCAACACCTCCTGGTGCACTCAAAATAGTCAATGCTTCTAAAGTACCATCAACGTCAAAACCAAAAGATAATCAGAAGCTAAAGGCACCCTTAGTCAAGGAAGAAAGGCCCAAGGAAGTGCCAACTATAGCCATTGCTGAAATGCCAAGTCCTATGGAAGAAGAAGATCTTCAAGATCAAGATGAAGATAGTGATTACCACCCCACTTCACCAGTATCATCCGTAGGGTCATCCACATCGCATGCATCAATACACTTGGCAAGCACAGGCATAGGGGAGTACCTTGTGCAGAACATTACCTTTACACCTATCATTGAGTCTACACAAAACATGGGAAGGCCTAAGGACTTGAGGCCACTAGTGGGAATAGTGGTTCCACTTGGAATCCCTCCCAACCAAACCAATTTTGTCTATGTCGGCCTGGACTACGCCCATAAGTCTTCAGATATAGAAGAGGATAGTGACGAATTATTCATGGTCAATGTTCATTACCTCTCTAACCCTAAGTTTTCTCTAAGCTACTTTGAGCATTGCCATTGGCATGGCTATGGCCTTGGTATATATGAGCAGGGGCACAAGTGGCCATACGAGCCACAATATCAGCTTCCCTCCGATAGATTTGGGTTAGGCTATTATATCAGAGGTCGAGATGACTCTCTTGTAGTGGCATTGGATAGATTAAGCTTAGGGTTAGGAGAAGACATTGATTTCATTCCTTATCACCCCCTAAGAATAGGAAATTTGAGCAACAGACAAGTGGCCATGGTAAACATACCACCACCAAAAATTTATCATCCAAACATCTCAATTGATTCCACCCCAATAGGGTACAACTCGTGGGATGAGGAGAATGGATATGAAGCAAGTGATGATGAGGTACAACTTGGCTTAGCCTACCAGGGGCTCCACTATTTACAAAGATTCACATGGTCCATCCACGATGAGAGTGGGTATACATCAGAGGAAAGTGACTATGAATCAGAAGACTCAATAGAAAGAGCCTACTTAGGCCTAAGCCATCAACCCCTGACTTTGGGGCAAGAGACAAATGCAAATGGATTCTTCATAAGTGATGAAGAATATGAAGATGAAATAGAGATGGCCTACTTAGGGCCAAGACATGAGCCCCTTGTCTTAGGGCCGCATACCAATGCTAACGGTTTCTGGATAAGTGATGATGACTTTGAGGATGAGACCGAGATGGCTTATCTTGGACCTCACCACTTGTGGCAAGTCAATGAGCTAGTAGAGAGAGAGGTGGCACTCCGTGCTATAGACCCTCATCTATGATTTTTGGGGAGACCTGTTGACCTAGCTGCCATTCACCGGATGGTCAATCCCCCTCCGCCTACATTCAGAGAGCGATTAGAGCCCAATGATCCTATTGTCCACCCTGCTCATGGGCTAGATCCAAAAATTCCCATTCCTCTAGAACCTCATCGTGAGTATGGAAGGGAAACCCCTGAGATAAGATTACACCCATGTGGTCCTGGAGATTTCATCCCATCCATCAACATGATCTCCATTGATTTGACCACTCCACTTCATAATCCAGTAGATCCTACCAAATCATTGCATCTTGATGTAGAGGCTATTGATTGGGATCATGCTAATTCACCCATAGAGCCTGAAGACCTCTTCCCCAATGAAGAGATGTTACAGCCATTCCATTTTGCATCAGGTTGTGCGTATGACATCTTCCATGTTGGTTTGGAACCTGAGTCAGTAGGTCCTGTAAATCCCACTGATGACATTCATTTGATACCCATGCCTCATCAGCTAGAGGATGGGTCACATATGGCTATAGAAGTGACTTTCGAGGTGGACATCAGCGATGATCCTACCCAACCAAGAAAAGTCAAGTTCGGAGAAAGTCTATCTCTAGAGGAACAAGCCATCCTAATTCCTCTCCTCAAAGAGAGGCCAAATATTTTTGCTTGGACTTACAAAGACATGCCAGGGATAGATCCAAAGTTAGTCATTCACAACCTTTCATTGGATCCCATGAAGAAGCCAGTCAAGCAAAAGCTGAGGAAAATGCATCCAACCATCGCTTTGATGGTGAAGAATGAATTGCAAAAACTACTGGATGCAGTATTCATAGTTCCTATCGACTACCCTGAGTGGGTGTCAAACATGGTACCCATGGGGAAACCCGATGGAAGAGTCCGTATTTGCATGGATTTCAGAGATTTAAATAGGGCAACACCAAAGGATTCATTCTCATTGCCAAACATAGATGCTCTTGTAGATGCAACCGTAGGTCATGAGATGCTCTCCCTAATGGATGGTTTTTTGGATACAACCAGATCCAGATTAAGCTTGAAGATCAACATAAAACTACTTTCATTACTCCATGGGGGATATTCTATTACAAAGTGATGCCATTCGGTCTCAAAAATGTTGGTGCCACATATCAGTGGGCCATGACATACATATTCCATGACTATATGCATAAGATCTTGGAGGATTACATGGATGACTTACTGGCCAAGTCCCTATTGTGGCAAGAGCATGCTGAAGTCCTTAGACAAGTCTTTGATCGCCTCATAGAACACAATGTCCGATTGAATCCTAAGAAGTGTGTATTTGGCGTAACTTCTAGAAAGATTTTGGGATTCATCGTATCCAAGAGAGGCATCGAAGTCGATCCTACAAAGGTAAAGGCTATATTAGAAATGGCTACCCCTACCAACATTAGGGAGTTGAGGAGCCTACAAGGCAAGATAGCATCCATCAAAAGATTCATCATGCAATTATCAGACAAATGTCGACCTATGAATCGGTTGCTATGCAAGGAGGTCCCCTTTCATTGGGATGAATAATGCCATCAAGCCTTTGTAGAGATCAAAACTTATCTAGCAACACCACCAGTATTGGCTCCACCAAGGCCAGACATACCATTTTTACTATATATATCGGCTACTGATTTTGCATTGGGCACCATGTTAGCCCAAAAGAATGCACAAGACAAAGAGCAAGCCATATATTACATTAGTCGCACCTTGGTGAGTTATGAGCTAGGATATGCGTATGTCGAAAAGTTGTGTTTAGAAGTGGTCTTTGCAACTCAAAAGTTGTGACACTACATGTTGAGCCATACGACCTACGTCATATCAAAACAAAATCCTTTGCAAGTACATGATGAGCAAGACATATCACAATACACGTACCACAAAGTGGATCATGCTATTGATAGAATTTGATCTAGAGTTCATAAGCCAAAATTCCATCAAGGGACAAGTCATAGCAGATCAATTAGCAGAGGCGCCTCTTCAGGATAACAAGCCTCTCACTATAGAATTGCTTGATGATGCGGTCTTTGCATTATCAGATCCACCAAAACTCGAAGAACCTAAGAAAGAAAGAGACATGTCATTGTTCTTCGATGGTTTGAAGTGTGAACAAGGAGGCAGAGCAGGGATTGTCTTTATCACACCATAGGGTGCTCCATTGCCCTTATCATTCAAACTAGACTTCCCATGCACAAACAACAATATATAATATGAAGCATTGATCCTGGGACTCCAAACAGCCATAGCAATGGGTATTAAAATATTGAATATCTTTGGTGACTCCTTGCTCATAGTAAACTAGGTCAAAGGACTATTTCAATGTAGGTGCCCACTCCTAAAGACTTACAAGGAACTTGTTGACACATACCTAGCTTGGTTGGAATGGTATGACATCGAGGCAATCCCTCATATGTCAAATAGATTTGTAGACACCATGGCCTCTTTGGGATCCTTAATCCCTCAGAATCCATCTACTGATTTTACAACCATTCATGTGAAAGTGCTTTCACACTCAACAATACATCATGAAGCTCTTGACAATCAAGAATCAGTCAACATGATCAACATCGAGCCAAATCAGGATTGGTCCTTCATAGCTAGATATTTCTTGCAAATGGACACCTTGGGGGTCTTTGATCTCCCAAGGACCTATGGAGTGTGGTGCAACCATACACCATAGAGTTGTTCCTCAATCTATGTTCACTAGCTCAAAAATATAGGAAAAGCAAGCCATATTTTCTATAGAAGTCATGGCTTATCAGGATTGGCTTTCCCAACTACGGGACTTCCTAAAACTTGGAATAGTACCTCAAGGTTTGTCACATACTGAAAGGTGAACGTTCAAATAGAAAGCAACAAGATACATCTTTCTAGGAGAAATCCTCTATAGACGAGGATATGATGGAGTATTACTCCATTGTCTTGAGCCCCAGGAAGCATCCTGGGCAATTTTGCAAGCTCACGATGACACATGTGGAGGGCATTTCAGTGGCATGGCCATCATTAAGCGCATCTTGAGAATGGGTTACTATTGGCCCACCATGGAAAAGGACTACTATGAGTATGTCAAGAAATGCAGTAAGTGCCAACATCATGCAAATCTAATGCACTTACCATCGCAAGCCTTGCAACCCATCCAGGAAGCATGGCCATTCTCATAGTGGGGACTAGACTTGATTGGGAAGATCTCACCCCCATCCTCAAGCCGACACACATTCATCATAATAACCATAGAATACTTCACTAAATGGGTAGAAGCGATCCCCTTAACATCAACAATTGGACCAAGGATTGCGGAGTTTATACTCCACAATATCATAAGTCATTTTGGGGTCCCTTCTAAGATAATATCGGATAATGGGCCATATTTCAAGAACAAAAATGTGCATGCTTTAATGAAAAAATACCATATTCAGCATAGTTTTTCAATGCCTTATTATCCACAAGCAAACGGGCAAGCAGAAGCCTCAAACAAAACAATAGTCTCCATCTTGAGGAAGACGGTGCAAGACAATCACAAGGATTGGCACATGCAGTTACCTCTTGCACTATGGGCATACAGGACTAGTATACGGACGCCCACTAGGGCAACACCATTTTCACTAGTATATGGCACTGAGGCCATCATGCCACTAGAGTTGGAAATTCTGACTCTACGCATAGCATTAAAGGACTTCATAGATGATGATGTCACACGACAAGGCCACCTTGATCAGTTGATGCTTCTTGATGAACGTCGAGTCAATGCTTTAGAGCATCTTCATGTTTACCAAGATCACCTTGCGTGAGCTTACAATAGTAAAGTCCACTTAAGGGAATTCAAGGTTGGAGATCTAGTGCTCAAAGAAAACTAGTAGAATTCGAATCTGTCATCGCATCTACGAGATAAGTTCATGGTAAATTGGATAGGCCCATACATGATTTCATAGAGAGTTGGGCCTGGAGCATATCACCTTATATCATTAGATGGTGTTGAGGAGCTTGAACCTCTCAATATCATTCACTTAAAGGTATTCTACACATAAAATACAAAAAATTCAAATATGTCATAAAATACAAAAACATTCAAATATGTCAAAAACACAAACAAATCATAAAAACATAAAATTTCAAAATACAATCAAAGGCTCCAAGGGTAATTCATCCTGCTTGGTCAAAATCAATTCAAAATGCTCCAAGGGTATTCAAACGCTTGGTCAAAATCAATTCAAAATGCTCCAAGGGCATTCAAGCCGCTTGGTCAAAATCAAATCAAAATGCTCCAAGGGTATTCAAACCGCTTGGTCAACTTCAAATCAAAAAGCTCCAAGGGTACTTCATGCTACTTGGTCAAAAATCAAAAATCCCCAAAGGCATAATAAGCCCTTTGGTCAAAATCAAACAAAAATACAAAAACAACATAAAAATCAAAAATACAAAAACAATTGCATCTCATATCTTGCATCCACATCATTGCATTGCATTTTCATATCCACTACAATTGCATATGTCATGAGAGCCTTAAAAGTGATACCACAGTTTGTCACACAAATCATTCAAATCCATACCTCCATCAACACATGTGTGTAATTGTGTTTTTCAACACAACCATTATTTGTTGCTATACATAATATACTAAGGTTTTTTGGTTAATCAACCACACCTAGTGATCTTATCAACTTTTGTGGAAAACAACTTTGATTAGTAGAAGGTAAGGTCTAGTTGTGATAATGCCTTGGATATTCAAGATCCCGTCACTAATTGAAACACTAAAATCCTAGTTGGTACAAGGAAAATATGAAAGTTGCAAAGCGGTCTAGGTTACCTTAAGCGAAAAGGATTTTCCTTGCTTATCCCCTTGTGCAACCGGTTTAAAGGTGCTGAGAATTGGCAAAAGGACAAGCTTTACCCTATCCAAATCCCTTGCTTAAATCAAAATAAGCAAAATCCCAAAGCAAAGTACATATTCAAAAGGCCAAGCATAGTCCATATTTCAAAGCAATAATCCGATACACAAATCATAAATTCAAAAAAATCCTAGCTCAAAGAAAAATAATATAAAAATAAATAGTGATTTTCATCACTACATATGAGCAAAATAAACAGTGATTATCATCACTACAAAAATCCTCGCTCAAAGAAAAAATCAATAAAAATAAACAGTGATTTTCATCACTACATATGAGCAAATATCCAAAGCCAAAAAGAAGCCAAAAAGGAATAAAGCTTGAATCCTTGGAATTCTCAGCATTGTACAAAACTGGAAGGAGAGATCCTTATGCATGATGATATGTCTATCACAATTGCTTCATGCATTTGTGTAGACCAATGTTTGAATGTGGATGAGCTAGCTTAGGTAACCCAATATTGCCTAGTGGTATAGTCCAACTAAGTCCAACATAAGGATGAGATGAACACTTGAGGATCCCTGATCTTAGCAATGGGCTGAAAGAATCCCACCTGACATCGGAGGAAATGCTTGAGTTCTATCTCAAAATATACAATCACTTGCACACACAGAGATCATGAAAAACCAGGTCCATGGTAAAAGCATTACTTTTCAAAAGTCTAGAGTGGTCAGTAGACAATTGTTGATAGGGTAACTAGAGTGTTTGAATCTCTGAAAAGCCCCAAAAATTCTTAAATAGCAACAAATCATAACATCATTCACACCATCATTTTCTTTATAAGATTCTATAAATTAGGGGGTATCAACATAGTAGGACAGATACCACATATATATTAGAAATAGTATATAGACGACCACTGACTACTTTATATCTTTTAATTTATAGAAACTTATTAAGAAAATACATTACACACCATTACATCTCATATATGAATACTTAATCAATTCTTATGATAAGAGTGATTATTTAAATTCATGATTATTTTTTTACTTTCTATGGTATCACCCATTAAGATTGTCAATGTCATATGCATTCCTTATGTTTTAAGTGATTAGAGCATACAGGTTCATTTATACCATTCCATCACATAAGTTAGATGCATACAATTAAAGCAAAATTAAACATGCATTTAACAATAACATCACATCCACAAACACAAGTCATGAATCATCCATCATCACATCATAAAGCACATCATAAAACATATAGGCAATATCCATTTGCATACAATCATGAATTCATCATTCATCATCAAAATACATCATGTCATATCATCAAATCATATAAGCATTTACACATCCATATAAGCATCTACAATATCATCTATCATCTAACATATACATCAAATCATCATAATGCCATCATCACATCACATCATAAAACAAAATAACAACAAAAACATGAGCAATAAATGATACACATAATGAGTCATAATGAAAAGATATCATAAAAGTATGTGTGTCAAGTCCATGGATGTACAAAAATGCCCATGGGTGATAGTCATATAGGTCATTCGACCTCAAAAATGAATCAAAACCAAGAGTATCATCAATCAAATATTGGGCCTGCACCCCCTGCAACACCACCCCCTATGGCTAGATCTCTGGGAGAATGGTGCGAGCTAGACCCTATTGGTCTCTCTGTACGAGGTCGGGCCCCATGACCAGGCCGGATGGAAGACTACCCTATTGTAGAGCTCCTACTAACCTATGACCCACCTGTGGCTCCTCTCACCCTAGGGATGGCACCTAGCCTAATGATCTACCTCGAGAGAGCGACAATCTGGGCTGCATCCTCAGCAATATGAACATCACTCTCATCCAGCAAACCCTATAGATGATGGATCTCAGTCTCGAGAGCTACCCTCGAAGGATCCTCGGGAGTAGGAGGGGAAACAACAACCTGCATCTAGGTAGCTCCTCCTAGAGCAGCCTATAAAGCCTGTATCTAGTCTGATAGCTGAGCTATAGTAGTATCCCTCTGCGCTATGGTGGCATCACGCTATTGTACCTGTATCTTGGCCGACTAGAGCTCGACCTCCACATCATGTAGTTGTGCCCTGAGAGGAGAATCTCTCTCCTCAGGCTCCATCTCCTCCTCTACCTCCTTAGGAGCCTCCTGCTCCTCCACTGCCACCTGCTCTACCTATTGGCCCCATATCGTAGTCCTAGCATGAACCCTACACCCCGCTGGGTCTACCCCATCTCCTCCATCATCCTCTCGGCCTAGACTACCCTCACCATACCACATCAGGTCACCCCACCACCATGCAAATGCCTCTGTGACTCCACCAGCTACTCTAGGATCAATAGTTAGGGCATCCTCCTCATCAACCAGCTCTGTAACCTATCGGGGAGGGAGGTCTCTCTCTACTCTGATGCGCCTATACAGAAATGGTACTAGTGGCACATCCTACTACAACTCATACTGATGAAGAACTTGAGAGTAGAAGAAGTGCTCCTGGATGTTGACCTTGTGATCAATGAGCCATCGCTCGCATCGTGTCCTAGCAGTAAAGTTATCAGGGTCATCCCAAGTAGGACACTCATGATAAGGGTACCATATGATATCTCCATCCCGGAGTCTAGTGAAAGTATCAGTGTAATGAGTCAGCTCCCCTACGAATGTGTGGCTCTTGCGCTCCTCGCTCTCTCTGGCCCACCTAGCACCATAGCACTACATCCTCCCATCCATAGCTATGATCTCAATAGGAAGCCCCTTAGGGTGATCTACCCTAATGTGCTCCCATCCCTAGACCTATAGAAGCCAACTATAAGTGATGCTAACATGACCCTTCGATGGATGTGGTACAACTCATCATAACACTGAGCCAATAGAGACCTACCCCATGCATATATGATAGGCTCCTCACTGTCTATCAGGTCCTGAACCATCACAAGGAGGTTCCAAGGGAACCTCAAGCCTAAGCAATCTAGGATGAGGACATTGTTGATGACCATCAGCAACATCGCATGCCTCACTGTGAAAACATGCTCCCGATACCAATGGATGATAGACACTCCTCCAGACTTGTTGTCCTTGAGAGCATCCTCAGAATACCTCTCAAACACCCGAGTGAAGACGACCACCTTAGCATTAGTGGTCAAAGAAATAATAGCCACCCCATCAAAAGGGATCCGAAAGATCCTGTACACATCCTTCGATGTAATGGTCATCTCATCGGTCGGGAGGTGGAAGGTATTAGTCCGAGGGTCCCAACGATGGGCCAAAGCCATAAGGTAAGCCTGGTCTGACATGAGGTGAGGTAATATGGTAACATACTGGAGCCCACGAGCCTTGAGCCACCTCCAATCCGTGTCATCCAAGTGAGGAAGAAGGTCAAGCAAGAGCTTTGGGTCTCGAGCCCGAGTAAGGATCTAAACAAAGCAAAAGAAATATGAAACATGACTACAGTGCAATACAAGCTAAAGAATAGTTCAAAAATTTCAAAAAAATCAAAAACTATCTCAAAAATCCAATAAAAAGCAAAAATTGTGCAAAAAAATGGCTAAGGGATTTAGCCGTTGTCGCCTACAATGGCTAGAAATTGGTCGTTGGAGACAATAGTGACCAAGACCCAATGGTCAAATTTTTGACCGTTGGGGTTCAAACCTGGCCTCTGAGCAACAATGGCTCAGAATCGCCGCTCTGAGCGACAACGACCAAGGGATGACATGACAAACCCATGAACCCTCGGCCAGAAAAGAACAAAAAAATCAAAATATTGCAAAAATAACATAAAAAGATCAAAGAGAGAAGGGAAAACAAAAAAATTAAAGGTAAATTCCCACTCAGGCATCAGATCAAAGCTAAGTTCAAACACGCTTAAAATGGCAGTAGCAGGTGAATAACAAAAAATTTAGAAACCCTAGGCTAAAGCCACTAACAAAAAAATAAAATAAAAATTGGGGACTAACCCACCAGAGCAGAAAGTAAGCTAAACCTAGCTACGGGTTTTGATTCGTTACTAATAGGTTTAGTGAGGTTCATTTTACCAATTACTTAGTGAGGTTCAGTTTTACCCAAATAAAGGAAAAGAGAGTTAGGGTTTAGAAAAAGAGAAATACCCAAGAAGCTCTGGCTCCTCCAGTAGCTGATGTCTCACCCTGCGTAGCCATGTCCTCGATGCCAAGTAAACTCCAAAGTCGCAACCATCATTGTCACACTAGAGCTCTGAAAAGTGAATCTTCAATAATGAAAATGAAAGGTCAAACCCTAGAAAATGCAAATTTTATATTTCTTTAATTATGCCTTGGTCGTTGCTGACGTCAGTGGCCCAAACTTCGTGGCCGCTCAAGGTGACAACGACCACAAGCAGGAACTCAGAGGCCATTGGACCTGACAGCGGCCAGATCCACAGATCAAAATAAAAGGTTTCCTCCTTGAGAAATCACACAAAAATAACAAATATACACACTTTGATGGTTTAAGATCATCAGAATGTTCAAAATAACAAAAAAATCACATAAAAGCACAATCTCAGGTAGGCCTCGTATTCAGTCACCTACTCTATCAACTCGATGATTGCAACGATTCACACTCCATGTATTTTGATGAGATGAGTAGATAACCATAAGGCCACTTGGGGCAAAAACAACTCATTTTGGAATTACGATGTGCCACCCTTCAATCCCGAAGAAGACCAAGATGGTCGGATTGCTCCATGGGTGCGAAAGGATCATCCTAATTCCCCTATGATATCAAAAACATTAAGCCAAAGTGATACAATCTAAACATAAATAGAATCACTCATCCTAACTCCCTAAGAAGGCTATTGATAGTTGGACCGCTCCTCGGGATAAGGATGGATGATTATCATAAACAATTGGAATCACACTTGGATGTGGGATTGCCCATTAAAAGCAACAAATGCTAGAAAGGAACCAGATTAGTCATATTGGTCAAGCGACTTGTCGCTTCATTCATTGTCATTTCTTCACCAATTCATTGTGTGAGGAAGTAGTTCAAAACTTCAACATAATCATAATCAAAATCAACAAAATATCACTCGATCATAACAAAATCATGTTCATCCTACGAATCATTGCATACAACAATCACAAATTTCCCTTGTTTGCTGGGAACGTAAGCAGACATGACATCTTCAATTGTAGCTCTCCTACCGGTCAAAATTGTTGTAGCAGCTGAAGCTACCCGATTGAGTTTGAGGAATGAGTGCAATTTAACATGCCCAAGCCACTGAGCTAAGTCCTCCGAACATTGAGGCAATGATTCAAGGGATGCACACCATCTTGCATGATTGGGCCATCCAACATTGATCAGACCATTGATCACCATACACCCTACAAATAGATCAGTCTACATTTTTGCTCAACATTGTGTTTTCCACATAATGCATCACAAAAAGGGGCATCTGTAGACACCTAAATCATGTCATGCTTAGGGGAGCTACTCACATAGACACATTCATAAGATCATATGACATAATATTGGACTTTCCAAGCATCAATAATGGTTCTCACCACTCATTTGGGGCCTTTTCAAGCCATCCAAGCCTAGCCGCTCAAGCCAAGAGTGGCCAGATCCTAGCCGCTCAAGCCTAGAGCGGCTAGACCTTAGCCACTATAGATGATAATGGCTAGATCTTAGTCATTGTAGATGATAATGGCTAAGCCATAAGAAGCAGTTTTGCCGACAAATAGGCCTAATCATGGGTGGAAGTGGCAGTCTGCATGCAATAAAGGTGAGCGGGAGTAACTTTGCATTCCTTTTCATGACTAGTTCACATAGGAGACTTGAGTTTGCATTTAGACTTTAGTTAACTAACCTCCAAACATAAACAAAGGATAAAATCTTCTCATGCTAATGACCAGTTCGCATAGGAGACTCAAGTTGGTAGTTATATTTCAGTTAACTAGCTTCCAAACATAGAAAAGATAAGAAGCTTCTCATGCTAACTTACACTACGCATGAGAAATTCATTCCTAGGGCTTGGACATAGACCTAGGGTTTCACACTATAAAAGGTGCAAGCCTAAGAGCACCAAAGAGAGACATATTTTATCAGAGAATCGATCTTTTATCAATCTTGGTCATTGAGGAGAGCTTTCGAGACTTGGAGAGTTCCCTTGGAGATCATGAGTATGATGAAGCCTTGATGGATTGAAGAGCATAGCAACCATTATTTCAACATCGGATACAAGCTTTGGTCCATAGCTTTGGAGCAAAGAGGATGAGAATCACTTTAGCGGTCGCTGTCTTGGACAGTGGCCCGTAGGCTTAGCTTAGGGTTTTAGACATTAGATTCATTATTTTAGCATATCATTAGCATAGCATCATTTCATTCATTTGCATCCATAGCATTAGTCTAATTTGCATTTGCTTTCATTTGTTATATTCATTACTAACAACCTCATCCGGGGAGGCATTCTCGGACATCTAAGCGTGTGTTGTTGTTTCATTGCTTACAGGGCCACAGGTTGATCGGACGGAATCTGCAACATACGAGAGCAAAAGGGATCCCTCTAGGAAATAGACCTGGAGAAGGAGGCATCTGTAAGCCCTCATACATTTCCATGTGCGGAACCGGGAAGCTTTTTGAAAGCGCACCACCTCTTCGTGAAAGGGGCACTCTTTGCCTATTTGTAACCTTATTGTATCGAAATGGGTATCCCTAAGAGGGACCGACATGTAACCGAGTTTCAATACGAATAAAGAGATCCATATTTGTTATTTTCGTGTTATATGCTTTTTCATTGTCTTCCATTTCATCTTGGGTTTTTAATAACATTGCAAGTAGAGTAAAGCGGTGCGTGCATCCCGGGGTCGCTACATAGATCACTTTAGCTTACTTGTGAAATTACTTCATAAAAGTCTCATGTAAAAATTTCTCAATAACTTCTTAATGCTTATTGGGTCTTCTGGTCTCTATGGAAAATAATACTTCAAACCCTCTATTTATAAGGGATTTGAAATCATAAATGCGTAATAAAAACCAAGAAAATATGACCTCAAAATATCAAATTTGAAAATTAGAGTTTCCTAGGATAAAACCCTAGCTATGAGAAATCACGTCCCGTAAGAGCTAAATGTGATTTCACAAAAAAAGGAAAAAAAGAGGGAAAGAAGGGGGAAGGGAGGTCTAGACTTATTTAGGTCATGTTGGAGGGATACCTAAGGATCTAGGGAAAATGACTTACTCAAGTGAGTCAATTTTTTGTGTCTACATTTTGCCCTCTCTTTAATGCATATATGGCCAAGTAAATGCATGAAATAAATATGTGGAATCCCATGGGCAAAGGTGGCAAACATAGAAAGGGGTGGTCAAATTTGGACAAAATAGGGGGGTGCAAAATAGGGGTATCATGATTAATACTTTAAAAAATTTCACACAAGGCAATACATAACTACCATTAAAGCCTCTAAGGTTGGGATGCCCCCTCGAGTTTTAGGAGGAATGGATAATTCCTTAAGAGACTTGAGAAAGACAAGAGGAAAGAAATAAAAATATAGAAACAAAATAAAATAAAGCAACCAAAGTAAAAGCGTGATAATGGTAACTGGGTACAGTATGAATCTAACTGAATGCAAAATGCATGCAATGTAAACTACCTAAGATGCAATTCAAACTACCTAAGATGGACAAAAGATGGTCAAAAGGTACCTACTAGGATGTATGCTCGTAAATGACCGAGATGGATGCTACCCCTCGTGTGTGTCCATGAAGCTATCCCATATGGAGTGTGTTATGTGTGCAATTGATGTCTTAGCAAATAATACCCATAAGGGGTGGGTGTGCAAGAATTTGGATGGACCAAGCAAGTTGAGCATAACACAACGTGATTTTGTGCATGTGTTAGAAGAAAAGAGGGAAACAAAGCAAGGACAAAATGTGTGTGTGTACTCCCATATTACAAAATTCAATTGTTAATAAGTGTGGGTAATATAATTAGTAGTTGTGTAACAACCCAAGATCTAGCGAAGGGGTTGCCAATTTTTTTATAACAAGCACAAAAAACACTAAAACTCTAACACGAACACAAATGACTACAAAGATATCTAAGTTAACCCTGGTTTCAACTATTAATCATTTTCTCTATATAAACCCTCTATCTAGAATCTATTATAGGATACACCCATCTCCATACCATGCACACATCAATTTGTGTATGTATACTACACATATTACGATAGATATTAACCACATCCTAGTTAGGGTTAGCTTATCTCCTTCGATCAATTGAAAGGAATTTATCTCTATACTCCATACAAATATATATGTATAGGTAAATATGACATGTACAAAAATTTAGGCCACTCATCTTATCCTTATGATGGGGTGTCCCAATACTTTCTAGATATTTTACCTCATTTGAAACTGCTAGGTTGTATAATAAGATCATTTTAGTCACTTAAACTAGTTTACCTAATTGGCCCTAAAGGATTCCATAATCCCTTAGGTTATCCTACACTATATATCACAAAAATAATTCTGCTTGAACAAATAATTTTACCTAATCACTCTAAAAAAATCTAAGAAAAGATATCATTTTAAATAAACAAACACTAAAACTAACAATTTAATCAAGAATGGAACATAATTAGACCAGGAATATAAAAGAGGATATTGAGAAGAAATAATTTAACTAAATCATGCAAAGAAAAGGCTAACATAATTAATCTACATGATGCAATATAGATTACAATTAGGGATCACCTGTCCCTCTACCATTGTATCATTACATAACTTGAGTATGGTAAAACAACCCATACTTTGAAAGAATAAAAAATTACATAACTAACTTTAAACAAAGATTACTCCATACTATTTAATTCATAACATAAGTATTTGTCTTCGATCCTCTTGTCCTTCTGGTCCTTTAGCTTGCTCATAGTTCATTGTTGGTAGTATTGGATTAGGACAACTCATGGAATAATGAATCATGCATCTACTAGATTTTCATTTAATCTAGTGCATCTAAATGCCCAAATTTCAAACATACAATCACCAATAACAACATCACAAATCATTCATTCAATGTCTAAGAGTTTCATCATTCGTTTATACATAAAATCCTTAATTAATAAGGTTCATGTTGACAAAGAAAGAGCCCTCCCTTAGATTTTATTAAAATCACATATTTCTTTAATTATTCAAGGCCCCATAAACCTTAACTAATTAAATACCTATTTTGCTTATTTCTCCAATTAATTAAGGTCCCATAATCTTAATCGATTAGATACTTATTCAATCATCCTCAAATAGTTTACTATTTAAAATATTATAAAACTTCTTCTATTAATCAAGTTATTCTATCATTTTTAATTCCTTCATAAAAGGTAAACACTTCTTGAAATGAAATTTCATTTATCTATAAACCCAAATAATAAACTTGCTTCAAATATGTTTTACTACAAAAACATAGACTACCTCTACATATAATGTTTATTCAATTATGCTTCTAACTCAAGATTCTTCTAATTAAAACAATAATTATAATAAGTCCAATAATATTTTACTATCTCTAAACAATACTTCAAAATAAAGTCTATAATTTTTCATTGATTTTAAACAATACTCTAATCAATTTCTAAACATAAACCAATATGTTTGGAAAGGAGAATTTTTTTAAAAATATTCATGACTCTAGATTACTCACAAAAAACCCTTAGCAAAATAGTTCTGAAAGGTCCAATAACATGACAATGAATCAGGTGAATGATTGGTCAAATGCGTGCCACACACCATAGAAAAAAATGTCAAAAATCAACCAATGGTAAAAAAACCATACACTGCAATCACAGACACACATCCAAATTGGAGAGTGTCATCACAGGGCTCTTGTTCATCCACCAAATAGTAGACAGTGAGATATGGAAACCAAATCCCATAACAAACGACCCCGTCATCCCATATATCCCATGTGGGATATTGGGTGGAGGTTTTTGGAGAATTTTCCATTCACCTACACCATCGAGCATGGATGCACTATCTAGAGTGGTGATGAGGTAGTAACTCATAGAACATCACACAAATATCATAGGCAGCTAAAAACTAGGTCAAGCAAGCGAATGAGCCCTTAGGAAGTAGAAAAACAATTGTATGGTCATAACAAAGGATCGGGTAAAGAAAATAATTACTCAAATCCATCAACCCAAAAAAGGTGCTCCCAAAACATACATTGCTAAACATGGTGAGAGGTCTTTTAGAGGGAAGTTTCTCAGCAAATTAAGCCATTATCTCTCTTGATTACAATAACCTCCAAAAGGTTTGGGCACACAAAAAAAGATACTAGATGAGCATCTGAGTGAGCATAAGCTAAAGAAGGTTACAACAAGCTAGCAACATGCATAGAGTTACTGGGTAAAAGTGTTTGATATGAATCCCACTGACTAACGAAGAGATAATGCAGATAAACTAGGGTCAACGAGGCTAGGGTAAATCCAAATTAAAAATAGAATGACTTTCGTAAATATTAAGGATATGGCGAGAGTTTTAACAACAGTGCCATCATTGAAAAGCTACAATTAACAACATGCTAACTATATAAACAAAAACATTCAACAATGAAAGATAATCTAAAATCCAATTCGAGTCTCAGATCTAAACTAGAACATCTCTTCCACTATGAATCTGTAGCACCCTAAAATTGGCGCAGTAAACCTTAGCAATAATTAAAATTATCTTGGTAATAATTCAAATTCAAATTTTCAACCCCGAACCGCCTTTTAACCGCTTTCCTCATTTTTCGTGCCATTTTTAGGATTTGTTGTGACCATTGGATGATATCGTCACCGATCAAATGATATCGCCTCAGATCGGACGATTTCGTCTAGACTAGGACGTCCAGACGATTTCGTCCCAAAACTGATTTTTCATAATTAGCTTTTGTTTCAACGGCATCTCTAACCTGGGCAAAAGCATGTCTGCATGGTTAGAGACCTCCCCCATTGGAGATCTCCCAAATTGGGATGATCTCCAACCTCCCAACCTCTTTCCTATGCCTATTTAATCTTAGGCCCTCCCCTTGACATTCCCCTGGCTGAATTTTTTTGCACTTCGAGTTTTACATGCATTAGAATATCCTAGACTATTGTTTGCCTTTGTCCCTTTTCAAATTTTCTTGCAGGAACTTTGTTATTCTTCAGCCGGAGCAAGCTCAGATCGTCACAGATGATCTTGTCCAATTCGAGATGATTTCGTACCAATCCGAGATGATTTCGACTACAGTCAACATTGGGGGCAATCAGTGCCTTGAGTTTGCATTCTTTCTCCATTATTTACTATTTTTGCTTTGCATTAGTTAAACTTATTATTATTTTGCATCCCGGAGTTCACCCATATAGTCTTAATGCATAATAAAATCATAAATTGTCATTAAATCATTGTAATGCACTCGTGTTTTTGTTTATTATTATCATTTTAATATTATTACTGTCATTCTACATCATTGCCCTCTATTGGCATAGCTGCATTTTCTGTATTTTGTATCTATTTCTCTGATTGCAGGTCTTTGACGAATTCGTCAGATCTCAGACGATCTTGTCTGATCGCAGACGATCCTATCAGATCAGAGGCGATCCTGACTGCTTCAAGAATCAGAACCTCCATCAGACATCCGGATCAGGTATGGCTCTTTAATCTAGTTTATTCTCTCTGTTTTCTGTTCAAATTTATTTTTTGTATTCATTTAAATTTGCATTTTCATAATAGAACAACTTAGATTCATTTGGCCAAACCTAGGAGTTGAATGATCAAACATAAAATTGAACACATCAAACACATTCCCAACCTAGGCGTGGAAACTGCCATTCAAAATTTTCCTGGTGAACCCCACCATCCGTCAAAAAATCACCTTAATACACCTCCCCGAGAGGCGGGACCTTCAAAGGGCCTCTCAGTCTGAGGTATTGTCCCATCCTTCCCGCATCCCCCTTCCGGGCATGGATCCTTTAGCCTGAAGGTAAGGGTGCAAAAAATTTGGAACGATACATTTTGGTGAACCCGACGTGAAACTAAAACCTTTTGAAAACAAAAAAAAAAAAGACAAAAACATAGATGCATTTGAAATCATTAGAAAACTACTAAGTTGCATATCATGTCTAGATGGTAGCTCCTAAGAAAATATTAGTTGTCACTATAAATGTTGAAAACCAATTAGCAGCCATAGAAGTTAATTTTGTGCTTAGTGTGCCTGAAAGCAGATAGAAACCAACTTTTGTGGAAAGAACTTGATAGGAGGCTAGGTATCATTTCATCTAGATCAACACAACTTAAACAAATCAAGAGGTTTGCCCTAGATAGGATCCTGGATCCTCATCAACTCATTTTTTATCATGAACTTCAGAGAGCTCGCCATAGGTGGTTAGCTTATAGGAGCTCTTGTGTCTTCAAAATTGTTCACCTTCGAGGAATACCTCGAGAATGCAGTTGTTATACACCAATTCCTAGGTCATGTAGAAGATAAAGAGGTTGATCTTGTAGATAGAAAAATATGGAATAGAGTTCCTAGAGCTGTGTTATATCGAGAGTATTGCCACGAACTTTATTTCTACCAACCGAAATCTGAAACAGATAATATCACTATAGCACTTTTTGTCAAATTCTTGAAAGAAAATTTTCAATTTGAAGAAGAACACTTCATGACTCCTGAAGAACTCGAGCCCATTAATGATATTTATAAATTGTTTATAGAAAACTAGATCATTGCTTTCATTATTATTATTTCTTGCATTTAGTGTGTTGTTTGTTATCTTTATAATATTGTTACAAAAACAAAAAAATAGAAAAAAACAAGAAAAACCAAAATATAACAAAACCAAAACATTTTATTTTAAATACTATAGTAGGTATATAATTAAAATATATACCTCTTAAGCTTGTTGCACATATATATATATATATATATATATATATATATATATACAAGTATATATATATTTGCTGAAATCTAAATTTAAGCACAATGCCTAGACTTAGGAATGGTAAACAAACTGAAGAAGAAGAAGAAGATTGGTTAGGAGACAAAACAAAAAACCCAAATGTCCTTCCTGAGGATTCAATTCCGGAAGGAGAAACTCTAGAACAGCCAGAAGATGAGCTTGTTGTAGATGAACAAGAAGAAAATCTTAAAGAGGAAGGATCCTCATCCCCTAGAATGGCTCCAGATGGAACTATTGCTTTTGATAACTTAGATCATTTCTGGAAATTTTTCAATAATAACATTGGTGCTCTTAATATGGCAGTTCGTATTGATAGAGGACAAATTAGTGACACTCAAGCAGCCATGGAAGATATGTTTAACATACACACTAATCCCTTGTCCTTTGTTGATCAAGAAAGTGATAAGGCTGGACCATCCAATAGAGATATGGTCACTATGATTCAGAACATGCAAAAACAACAGGTTACCCAACCCCCTAAGGAACTTGTTATTGAGCCTAAAATCATTCCCACACAAAAGAAACCTTCATTCACTGCTTTATTTTGCCAAACTATTGATCAATATGCTTCAAATTGACAAAAACCTAAAATGAAGCCAAACACCAATTTTCAACAATCTAGGATACAACATAATACAACTTCAAAACTTCTTCATAACACCCTTCCTACCAACAATTTACACAATAGCAATATAGCATCTAATATTCATGTCCCTCCATCATATGCTCACAAATCCCATATTAATGCCCTACCGAACCAATATGGTGGGCAAACCAGATATCTGGAAGCCATGGTGAAACAGTTAGCTTCGCGTATGGACCAGATAGATCCCTACCGTCCCTCGTATAATTATCGAGAGATGTGTAGTCAGCCTTTGGATCCCATAGTTGTGGCACAACCATACCCTAAACACTTTCCCATGCCCGTCTCGCCTATATATAAAGGAACTGAAGATCCCATAGAGCATCTTCGCATGTTTAGGATAGCATGTCATGATATATCACATGATGACTTGCTATTACTAAAAATGTTCCCAAAAAGTTTAGGAGGAATGGCATTAGAGTGGTACTATCAATTGCCCACTCATTCTTTGAGAAATTTTGAAGAGACAGCTGAATCTTTTGTCCATCAATTTAGTGCCTACATCAAGAGGCATGTCACCATTAAAGATTTATACAACTTAAAACAAGACAAAGATGAATGTTTTGCTGATTTCTTAGCTAGATGGAGGGAGTTGATAGGAAAACTGCACTTTGTGCTACCTTATAGGGAAATGTTGGATATTTTTATCAATAATTTACAAGAACAAATATCCTATGAGTTATCAACTGCTACCTTGACCACCTTCGATCAAGCTATAGACTTAGCTCGAAGAGTGGAAGATGCTCTCATTAGGAGAGGCCAGCTTAGGAAGAAAGATGATGAGAAAACATCCAAAAATCAGTATAAAAATAAACAAGTTGTAGGTGACGGAGTCACTGATAGCAAAAATGTTGCTAATATCAATACAACGAAGACAATAGAAAAATTTATATTGAAACCTCCTGATAAACCTCCTCGAGAATTTACTAGACTCAATCAACCATTATCAACTATTCTACCCCAATTACTCGAAAGAGGCTTGATTCAATTACCAGCTATCCGGGAACCTGATCCAACTATACCCGGATACAGAGCTGATTTACATTGTGATTTTCATAGAGGACCTGGACACTCTACAAACTCTTGTAAAATATTGAAACATAAAATACAAGATCTGATTGATAATAATGAAATGGAGGTGCAAGCCTTCCAACCTAAACAAAATGCTCCTAATAATGCCCAAAAGACCATTCCCCAAAATCAGAATCAAAATGCTAATCAATCATTAGATATATTTCAACATCCTTTACCAAAACATGGTAAAGAAGTGGCCAATCAAATTGAGCATCATAATGTCCCTCCTCCTACCCGATATGTAGGGACTATTAGCGGACATTTACCTAATCATGATCCTCAAATATTTGGCACAACTTTATCCATAGTCACGACCAGGCCCCTACATAATATTCAAACTCCAGATCCTAGTGATGTAGAATCGGATACTGAAAGTGAAGTAGACATCACCTCAAATCAATCGAATAGTTCTGAAAATGAATCAGATCCTATTCAACCTATTACAGATGCTATGGTTCCAGAAGAACCATTTCCTAGAAGAGTTACTACTTGACCCTCTTCTAATCAGTTCCTTTCTAATGAACAAGCCATAAACGCTCAACCGAGACTAGTTCAGCGTCTTCAATATAACATTGTAGGTACCATCGGAGTCGTTACCAGACAACAGGCTCAAAACTCTCAACAGGATCAAACTCAGAATGATGGATCAGCTCCATTTATTTTGAAAAATCCCAATAAAGGGAATCATATGTCTAATGTTCAACCTAAGCCTCCTTACAATATTAATGAACAATTATCCAATACTACGGCCAAAATTTCCCTTTTGGACTTGTTAAGATCTTCTCCTACCCATAGGGATGAATTAATGCTCACATTAAGCCAAATGATGGTACCACAAAATATTCAACCTGAAGCCATGTCCAATACTATCATCACTCGAGAAGTCGATTGTATTGACTTTCGAGATAAAGATATACCACAACATAGTTTACATAAGGATAACCCCTTATATATTACTGCCCTAATTGGAGATGTAGCTGTTAAAAGAGTCTTGATTGATAATGGTTCATCTCTAAATATTTGCACTTTTGACTTCTACCAAATATTTGGGTTTAGAAGTGATGAAATGAAAAGAACGGATATGATCATAAAAGCTTTCAATGACGAGACACAAGAAACGTGTGGAGTCATTACCATCCCATTGCAAGTTGGTCCTAGAACCCTAGATACAACCATGTTTATTGTACATTGCCCTGCATCATACAATATACTCTTGGGTCGCCCTTGGATCAATGCAATGCGGGCTGTCCCATCAACTTTACACCAATGTGTTAAATTCGAATTTAAAAATCAGTTGGTCACTATCCATGGTGATCCTAGACCCTTTGATATGTGTGCCTTGGCAGAACCTGTTGGAGTTCAGTTTTGCCCTGCTCTATCATCCACACATCCTAATTCTTATTTTTCATCTAAAAGTGTGAAACACACACCTATAAATTCATCTATTTCTCCTCCATTAATTTCACCCCCATGTATTAGCTCAACAATCTTCTAAACAAACCACACTAGAACCTCAAAAAGATCTTAGATCTACAACCAATCCTTCATGTTCCATCCCTATAATTTCAAAACCTATAGACCCATTTATTAACACCTCCACATTATCTACATCTATCATACCTTCCACATCTAAAGATATAGGGAATGATCCTTCTACATCTTATGCTCTTTGTGATGAACTCTTACCGGATTTATCTAAAATTTTAATATCAGAAAAAACAAATGCTTCTATGCAAGATTCACTTCTTTTAAATAATTTGCCACCATCTCCTCGTACTTTGGGCCTCCCACAACCTATGGGAAGTACTTACCAAGTCGGGAGTTGTGCTTTTATTTATAAAGGATATGATTGGGGAAGAATACCCCAAAACATCAAGACGCATTATGATGGATATGCTCGATGCTATTTTGCTAATGAATATATTAAAGCTAAACCTATAATGCTTAAAATGGGATATAAAGGGAAAGGCTTGGGACCTTTCCAAAATGGTATGAAAGAACCTATTGAGGTAGAACCATGGCCCACCCGATGTGGTGTGGGCCTGTTTCCTAGTAAGGGTCAACCCTTCCCTTTTGAAGGTGATGATCAACTCATATGTTATCAAGATTATCTAGATAAACAAGATTCTTTGTGTCCAAAGAATAATCCCTTTACATGCAATATGCTATCCATAGCTTACCCCTGAATTGATTGTTGAATCCGATGATGAGTTGGAAGGAGATATTTTCCATGATGTCTCCGTTGAAGAGTTGTTACACAATGGTTTTTATTTTGATGGTTCTATACCTACTATAGCCCAACTTGAGGCCACGACTCCTCAAGATGAATTCTCCAAGTTAACCTTAAAATAATTACAAGAATTGGGCGTCTCACCCGCCCCACCTAATTTTGAAAGAGATCTACACATGGAAGTAGAAAACGTCATTAAAGTTAACATTGGAGCTGAGGATAATCCTCACATAATCAATATTGGATCAGAATTAAGTCAAGAAAAACAAGATGAATACATTGCATTTCTTAAAGAATATGAAGATGTCTTTGCTTGGACATATGAAGATATGCCAGGTCTAGACCCTTCTGTAGTCATGCATCATCTAGTAGTCCATCCGGATGCTAAACCTATTAAACGAAAACTTAGAAAAATGCATCCCAAAGTGGCCTTGCTAGTCAAAGGGGAGTTAGAAAAACTCCTGAATGTTGTTTTTATACAAGCTATTGATTATGCTTGAATGGATCTCGAATGTAGTTCCAGTCACCAAGAAAGAAGCTACCAAAGTTAGGGTTTGCACAGACTTTAGAGATATTAACGTTGCATGCCCTAAAGATGATTTTCCTCTTCCCAACATGGATCAAATCATTGACTTTACTGTTGGGAGTGGAATGATGTCCCTAATGGATGGATTTTCTGGTTATAATCAGATCAGGATAGCTCCTGAAGATCAGGCTAAAATAGCCTTTATTACCCCCTGGGGTACCTTTTGTTGGAAAGTGATGCCATTTGGTTTAAAGAATGCAGGTGCAACATATCAACGAGCCATGACTTATATCTTTCATGATATGATGCATGATATCCTACATGATTATGTAGATGATATTATAGCTCGCTCCATTAAAGAAGATGATCATTTAGATGATTTAAGAAAAGTATTTAATCGGTTAAGAGAATACCTTATTCGATTAAATCCAGCTAAATGCATATTCGATGTTAAGTCCGATAAACTATTAGGGGTTATAGTTTCTTTACGTGGCATCGAAATCGACCCTCTCAAGATTGCGGCTATCATGGATATGCCCGCACCTACCAATATATCTGAGTTACGAAGTTTACAAGGTAAGCTTCAAGCTATCCGTCGCTTCATTGATAAGCTGGAGACAAAACCGGTCCCTTTCTTAAGCTCCTTAAGAAGGATGTCCCTTTTAATTGGGATGACGAATGTAAGGAAGCTTTTGAACTCCTCAAACAATACCTCCTTAACCCACCTGTGCTTTCATCGCCTAGACCTGATCGCCCATTTATCCTATATATTTTAGCTTCAGATTTTGCTTTAGGAGCTATGTTAGCTCAACTTGATGATGAGAAAAGAGAACGTGCTAATTATTATATTAGCCAAACTTTAATCAGTTATGAAACCCACTACACAGCATTAGAAAAACTATGTCTAGCAGTCGTATTTTCAACGTAGAAATTATGCCATTATATGCTCAGTCAAAAAACTTATGTCATTGCTAAATATGATCCCTTGCGGTATCTCATGAGTCGACCTTATTTATCGGGTCGCACAGCCAAGTGGGTTCTTGCTTTGAGCGAGTTTGAACTCACGTTCATAGGACAAAAGTCTATTAAGGGTCAAATCATAGCAGATCAATTAGTTGCTGCACCCTTAGAGTCTACCCATCCCCTCATCATTGAGTTTCCTGATGAATGCCTTCAATTAGAGGCAGACCATATTGAACAATGGTCCTTATACTTTGATGGAGCCCGATGCATGAGTGGGGCTGGTGCGGGAATTATTTTAATATCCCCACAAAAACACATTATACCTCTGTCCTTCAAATTAACATTTGCTTGCACCAATAATACTGTTGAATATGAAGCTCTAATCCTTGGATTACGAGCTGCCTTGGCGTTAAAAATCAAACATCTACTAGTTTTTGGTGATTCTCAACTTGTCATAAACCAAATTAATGAAGTTTATCAGACCAGAGATGATAAATTGTGCCCATATAAAGCATATGTTTTGCAATTGTTATCCTTATTTGATAAAGTTACCTTGGAAGCTATTCCTCGAACTAGCAACCGTGCGGCTGACGCTATGGCCGCAGCTGCATCTCTTCTGCCCTTGGAGTTAGATGACGAATATGCCACCATCATTATTCATCGACTCTAGGAACCCACTTCAAATAAGTCATGCTTAGAACCTTTGGATGTGTTTCTAATCAATGAAACTACTCCTGAACCTTGGTATACGGATATATTTGATTTTCTTCAAAATGGGACTTTCCCTGCCAGTTCTAATAGAAACCAACGTCGGTTATTACGTAGACGAGCAAGTCGATTTGTCATAATTGGCAATACTTTATATAGGAGATCTTTTGAAGGTATCCTATTGAGATGTTTGAATTTAGAAGAATCCAGATCAGCTTTGAGTGAAGCCCACGATGGATCTTGTGGAGGACACTTGAGTGGTAGTGTCATTGCTAAAAAGCTCCTTAGGATAGGATACTTTTGGCCTACCATGGAGAATGATGCACATGATTATGTGCGCCATTGCGACAAGTGCCGAAAACATGCCGACCTTGTCCATGCCCCTGCACAAGAACTACGAGGCTATTTCATCTCCTTGGCCCTTTTCAAAATGGGGCTTAGACATTATTGGCAAAATTAATCCTGTGTCATCGGATGGACACAAATTCATCATAACCGCCACTGAGTATTTCACGAAGTGGGTTGAAGCTATGCCTTTAGCTTCCTACACTGGAACACAAGTCTCTAAATTTATTTTTAATCAAATCATTTGTAGGTTTAGAATTCCTGCAAATCTCATCTCAGACAATGGAACTTGTTTCAAAAATAAAGATGTTAAGAAATTATGCCAAAAATATAAGATTCAACATCGCTGGTCCACTCCCTATTATCCTCAAGGTAATGGTCAAGCAAAAGCATCTAACAAAACCTTAATCAAAATTCTCAAAATATTGGTCAATAAATCTGGCCGCGACTGGCACATTCAATTATATCCAGCTTTGTGGGCATATCGCACTAGTGTTCGAACCCCCACTGGAACTTCACCTTTTGTCTTGGTTTATGGCATTGAAGCCATTTTTCCCTTTGAATTAGAAGTTCCTTCTTTGGCTCTACTACTTCAAGATACCGAAGTAGGAGATGAATATCGAGCTGGAAGACTCAGTCAGTTGGAACTCCTAGATGAAAAGTGCATCAATGCTTTGGAGCATCTTCGTGCCTACCAAAACAAGCTTAAAAGATCATATGCCAAGAAAGTTCGTCATCGATCCTTTGAGGTCGGCGACCTTGTTTTAAAAGAAAATAAAAAAAATACTAATGCAACTAAAGACCTTAAAGGTAAATTTGAGCCCAACTGGCTTGGACCATACATTATCACTGCTAAATTTGAATCGAGAGCATACAAATTAGCTACCTTAGATGGTAAATATTTAAAAGAACCTATGAATATTATACATATTAAGCGATATTACGCATAAAATTTGGTCATTCCATCATTGTATATATATTTTTTGTATATTATTTCCTTTTTAGTCTCTTATATAAAAAGTTTCAAAAATAAATCACATTGTATTTCTTTCAATTCATCAATTAAGATCAAAATACAAAAACATCAAAATTATCAAACTCCTCAAAAATATTTGTTGTATATATTTCTTCTTAAAGTATTGTAGTTATATTTTCAAATTATCTTGGATAAATTAGCATTTATTTGGAATCCCTCACTTTTGCAAACACAAAAATAAATATCTTGATTTTATCTGGCATGATTACTAATCTCTCTTATATCAAAGTCCACAAAATTTAATTAAATAAAGTTTTGAGCATAGAGAATTGATCTTGTTATTTACTTAAACCAAGCATATCCTTTCACAATAAAATGATCATATTTGTAATGTCCATGCTATGCTACATTGTAGAAGTGGTTTCTTGAGCGAAAAGTTTCCCCTGCTATCCTATCATGCACATGGTCTAGAATCTTTGAGAATTGACAAAAGGACAAGCTCACCCCTACCCGGAATAAAAATCCCTTGCTCTACAGCTAATCCGAGCAAGTATCCCTAGCATAGGAAGAAAAAGAAAAATCAAGAAAAATTATGAGCAAAAGAAGCATTATTCCAGTATCATTTTGTACTATCTCACAATATTTCAAAGCAAAAATACAAAAAAAAATACAAAAAGAAAAAAAGCAAAAGAGCAAAGCAAAAGCAAAAGCAATAAAATCCCTTTCCCTACCCATTGAAAAGAAAAGAAGGGTTGATGAGCTTGAATCCCTGGAATTCTCAATTATTCGAAAACTGTGAGGTAAGCCCCATAACAGGTGGTTTGTGCCCAACCCGCTTGGCCTTGGGTAACTCCTAGCATGGTGATATGTCTGTCACATTAGCGACCTTCTTTTGTATAGACCTATGTCTGCTTATGGATTAGCTAGCTCTTGATAACCCGACTTACATAGTAGTTTGGTATGGTTATATGCATCTAAATCATGGTTAATGAACACTTATTTGGTTAATTTAAATCACTTGTATCAAATTATCTTGCTCAAAACTGGTAAATGCACAATGCAATTGCACACACATTTGTATTTGAGAGATTTTGTGTATCATTATGATAAATCAAGATTGGAAATGAACTCACATACGCACATGGGATTCCTTATAAATCTAACTTTTGTCTTTAAGATACTTTGAAATATTTTTGCAAATTGTCTGGAATAATTTCATTTTCTTCTCTGAGAACAGTTGTTTAGTATAAAGACAACTACATGCATTTTCCAAAAAAATCAAAATCTTTTTCAACAACATACACTCAAATCATATATATATTATCGACTTTCGTGATGATGGTATAGTTCCAAAACCAAAATTGGAATTTTATGCCTAGCGCAAGTCCTCATCTTCATATTATCTATTTATTTTCAAAAATTAAAAAATCAACCATGCAATAAAACTATCAATTTCTTCTTTGGATTTCACGATGATGGTATAAGTCTATACCTAAATATTCTATGCCTAGCGCAAACCATTGTACTAATTTTATTTCCCATTTATTTAAAAGCATCAAAACATGTGACTTAAATCATTATGTTACACAATTATGCTTTAACAACAATGCACATTGTTTCTATTTCATGTCATTATGTCAAAATTCAATTTTGCAATGATGGTATAATTCCTAGGGAATTATTCAAAATTTTTATCACACTTAGGAATTTATGCCTAGCAAAAATCATCTTTAAATATATTTCATGCATTATATTTTCATGGAAATCTGAAAACAAATCACCATCATCATCATCATTTGCATCATCACAACAAAGTCTTAAGACAGTCTCTTAAGCACTCTTTTACTTTTAGCAATATTTCTATATCGGGATTAGCTTGACGACCGAGTGAGCGGTGACTCCATGAAATGGTCTATAATAGTGACAATGTCCTTTGAAATTATTGTTAGAAGTCCCTTTTATTTTTATCAAATTATCCCACAAACAACCAATTTGTTTACATCAGATTATTTCATTTAAATTTTAAAAAGCATGACATTCAAACCATAATATTTCCAAATGACATAATTACATGAATCATCAAATCAATCACACCAAAACATTAAAGCATCATACAAACACATAAGACAAGTCATATGATCAAAAATATCTCATCTATATATATCTCAACAATATATGTACATCATATCAAAACTAGATTGGTATGCCACAATCTACATCTTGGCATACTCAATCCTCTCAATCATATATTCAGTCTATGCAGTGTAGTAGCCTAGCCTCGAGAACCCCTCGAGCTCTCAGCCTCATCTCCTCCCCCGCCCTGAGGTGGACGAGGTGGCCCCATCATAGTATGTGTGGTACTGCGAGTCCTAGTCGTCGATCGGGATGAAGTCCTCGATGACCCAACCCTGATCGGATCCACAATGTCGGCTGGCAGTTGTACCCTCTGGCCCTCTGGCACTAGCTGGAAGTAGATACCCTGATAGAACGTGGTACGAGCAATCGACCGTGCCAGCTCTCGAGTGCTCGCTCCTCCACTCCATGCTCTAAGGCGTGCAACCTCATCTCTGAGCTGTGTAGCCTCAGCTCGGTGGCGTGTAGCCTCATCCTGTAAAGTCTGCACCTGTGCTTGGAGATGGACAGTCTCCACTCGGAGAGTAGCCATCTCACTACTCTCTCCTGTGTCCACACCCTTGCCCTTATCGGGCGATGGTGGCCTCTCTCTCCATGGAGAAGGGGGTCTCTCCTCCCTCCTCTCCCGCTGTCATGGCCTCTGCTGAGCCTGTGGCCTCCTCTGCTCTCTCCCACCATGACCCTATGCCACCTCAATGGCCGCCTAGCACCACCTCCCCATTCGATGCACAACTGCATGAATCGGACCCTGAGCCCTCGTCATCCGAGGAGGGCGGATGCCTGTGTACCAGGCATCGTAGCCATCGACTACCCCTACGTCGTCCCCATCCATTGGTTGGATTGGGGCATCATCTGTGTCCTCACTCCAAAAGCACTACATATCTAGAGCCTCGCTAACTGTAGTGTTATCCCGGATGGTCCAGGAAAACTCGTAGTCTCTGAGAGATGGGATCCCCTGTTGTAGACCGAACTACCTCAAAACTCGGTCATAGCGATGGAGCTCCACCTCTCCCCTCTCCATCCTTAGCCAATAGGTTTGCCTAACACGAGCTAGCTCTTGTCCATCCTCGGCCCACCCTGGATGATCTCTCCAAGGCCTCCAGGTGATCTGGTCGGAGACAAGGTCATCAAGTAGTCTCCAGGACATTGGCAGATCTATCCGCCACTGTGACCCTCTCCGAAGCCACCAGTAGAAAGCTCGGGGCCTCTCCCCGTCAATCCCTATCAGTGGGAGCCCTACCGGTCTTCGCACCATGATGTGCTCCCAACACCAAACCTGTAGTAGTGATGTCATGACCAGACATCGGCCGCCCTTGTATACGACCCCATGTAGGATCCTATACAATCGGCATAGTACAAAGCTCCCCCAAGAAAACCTATACCCATGGTCTCTCATGTCGCAGACCACATCTGTCAGTAGCCATGGTACTCTGCATCCACTCTGATGGCATAGCAGCAGACCACCTACCACCCCAGCCAAAACCTATGTCAGTCTAGATGCCCTAGGCATCTGGCATAGCGACTCGATGTTCACTCCGCCCTTCTCCAGGGCGAAGCTCGGATCTCTGCACAGTCGCATCATCGCGTGGCCCTGATTGGCCATGGGAGTTATTAGCCATCCTTGTATGGGGATCCTCAAAATCCTCCATACATCCTCCAATGTGGGAGTCATCTCCCCTGTCGGTAACCGAAAACAGGAAGAACCCGGATACCACCTCTCTGCTAGGGCTATCAATAGCCCCATATCTGTAGAAACCTGTGGCATATCTACCACATGTTGCAAGCCGACTTGAGCCAACTGATCTCACTCTGCCTGAGATAGAGCGGCCAAGTCATCCCTCGACCCACCGTATTTCCATTCTCTACTCTTTAATAATCCTCTCTGCAACATAAACAACAAAACAATAAAAATCATTAATACAATCATTAATTAAAAAATGCAAGTAACATAAGTTCACTTTCATATAAATGAATCACACGTATCGTCCCAATTTGAGCAAATTCATCTCCGATTTCACATGAGGGAATCGTCCCTTATTTGACGAAATCGTCCCCATTTCATCGATTTCGCCCCTGGACGAAATCGACGATATCGAGATGATTTTGGCAAAATCGAGATGATTTCATCCCAATGACGTCGACGGCCCAAAAAATGGCCACGATGCTCAAAAATCATTCAAAATTAATCTAAAAAGCATAGAAAATCAAAATTAAAGCATTCTAAACTAAGTTTAGACCCTTACCCGTAGCCCGCGTCGGACCTCTGTCGATCTGTGCGCTGTCTCGACCATCTTGTCTGCAGAGCTCTAGAAATCAGTAAAAATGAACAGTAACAATGAATTAGGGTTTTACCCTATTTTTCTTAATTTTATTCAAAAACAATTAAAAACAACATTTTAAAATTTTGCTTTTTCGTGTTTTTACCTCAAACGTTCGATTTGGGTAAAAACACGGAGGGGGCACCATAGTAAGCTGTCGTACGATTCGACCTAGAATCGTCGCCTAAAAATGGGAATAATTTTTGCTTTCTCGTAGATCGAGAAGAACTCATCTTTAACGCATTTTCTTCGGAAAATTTGCTAAAGAGGGGGCAAAATGTAGCACCCTAAAATTGGCGCAATAAACCTTAGCAATAATTAAAATTATCTTGGTAATAATTCAAATTCAAATTTTCAACCCCGAACCGCCTTTTAACCGCTTTCCTCATTTTCTGTGCCATTTTTAGGATTTGTTGTGACCGTTGGATGATATCATCGCCGATCAGATGATATCGCCTCAGATCGGACGATTTCATCTGGACTAGGACGTCCAGACGATTTCGTCCCAAAACTGATTTTTCATAATTAGCTTCTATTTCAACGACGTCTCTAACCTAGGCAAAAGCGTGTCTGCACGGTTAGAGACCTCCCCCATTGGAGATCTCCCAAATTGGGATGATCTCCAACCTCCCAACCTCTTTCCTATGCCTATTTAATCTTAGGCCCTCCCCTTGACATTCCCCTGGCTGAATTTTTTTGCACTTCGAGTTTTACATGCATTAGAATATCCTAGACTATTGTTTGCCTTTGTCCCTTTTCGAATTTTCTTGCAGGAACTTTGTTATTCTTCAGTCGGAGCAAGCTCAGATCATCGTAGACGATCCTATCCAATTCGAGATGATTTCGTACCAATCCGAGATGATTTCGACTACAGTCAACATTGGGGGCAATCAGTGCCCTGAGTTTGCATTCTTTCTCCATTATTTATTGTTTTGCTTTGCATTAGTTAAACTTATTATTATTTTGCATCCTGGAGTTCACCCATATAGTCTTAATGCATAATAAAATCATAAATTGTCATTAAATCATTGTAATGCACTCGTGTTTTTGTTTATTATTATCATTTTAATATTATTACTGTCATTCTACATCATTGCCCTCTGTTGGCATAGCTGCATTTTTTGTATTTTGTATCTATTTCTCTGATTGTAGGTCTTTGATGAATTCATCTAACGAATTCGTCAGATCTCAGACGATCTTGTCTGATCACAGATGATCCTGTCAGATCGAGAGGCGATCTTGACTGCTTCAAGAATCAGAACCTCCATCAGACATCCGGATCAGGTATGGCTCTTTAATATAGCTTATTCTCTCTATTTTCTGTTCAAATTTATTTCCTGTATTCATTTAAATCTGCATTTTCATATAGAACAACTTAAATTCATTTGGCCAAACCTAGGAGTTGAATGATCAAACATAAAATTGAACACATCAAACACATTCCCAACCTAGGCATGGAAACTGCCATTCAAAAGTTTCCTGGTGAACCCCACCATCCATCGAAAAATCACCTTAATACACCTCCCCCGAGAGGCGGGACCTTCAAAGGGCCTCTCAGTCCGAGGTATTGTCCCATCCTTCCCCCATCCCCCTTTCGAGCACAGATCCTATAGCCTGAAGGTAAGGATGCGAAAAATTTGGAACGATACAGAATCCAAACTTGTCTTCTTCTATTCTTTGTCCAAAATTTTCATCTTCCTTCCTTCAAAAAGAGTCCCCTGCCAAGGTATTCTTGGTATTTTTATTGTATGCCTTTCTCTTTTCTTTATCCACCATGTAGGGTCTTTTTCCATTTATTGCCATCTAACTAAACTTAAGGCATCCTCATCCACCCATGAAGATCAGCGACAAAAGGACATTTTAATTATTTTCTCTCAAATATCAAGCTTCAAGATATCTTATTTTATTATCTTTGTAAGAAGAAGTAATAGATGAACGTCCCCTTCATTTAAGTTTCAAAAAACTTAAATATCCTCATTTTTAAAAGATAGGTAAAAGAACGTTCTTTTAATTATTTAATATTTTAGACATAGATATCCCTTTTTAATAAAATCATTTTCTCTATTGAATAAAACATCCCTTTAAATAAAAACCTTTTATCATTTAAATAAACATATTTAAATAAAAACCTTTTATTATTTAAATCAACATATTTCAATAAAAACATTTTATTATTTAAAAATATTAAACATTAGCATGATAACTTGAACAGACTTTATATAATGGATCTTCTATATCCATTTAATCTCCCATTTATTTTTGATGGATTTCCTTAGCCAAACATTTTTGCAAACAACAAACAGTTAATATAAGACAAATAAACAAGTGCATAAAACATGGTGGGATTTGTTTCCATCAACCCAATCACCCATCTCAGTCGAAGAATTTACGATAGCTTCTAGGCTACCAACTTCAGCTCTAGGTGGTTGGCTAGTTGATGATTATCCCTAAAGCAATAATGCATGCCTATATGAGGGTAGTCATCCATGTTACCCCAATCCATATAAATCATCACTTACCTTTTCAAGTACTCCTTCCTTTATGGTCAACTCTATCTCTACTACACATGGATTTACCTAGTGCTACACATTGACAACATATTAGTAGAACTGTATTGTTCAAGATAAATCATAATAGTTAATGCAACAATCATTTAAGCATTTAAAAAAAGCATCCATTAGTCAAAAAAGATCCTTTCAGGGTGGTGTATGACATACTACCCCCTTGGGTTAAACCCAATCTTGTGGATTTTCTAGTCATAAAAAATTATTACAATATCTAGAAAAAAATTATTATAAATTTTCACATAACAAGGTATTACAAATTCTCAAACAAAATATATATATATATATATATATATATATTATAGATTTTCAAATAGAAAAGGAAAATATCTCTTAATTTCATCCACTTTCTCCCAAGTGGCACTTCTTTCTGAATAATGGTCCCATTGGACCTTACATTGCTCTAGAATCCATTTCCTTAGGGACTTGGAATGGAATTCTAGAATCTTCACCAATATTACTTCAATAGCCTTTGGGTTTATCATCTACAATTTAGAAACATAACACACATGGTTAGCATCAATAACATATTTTCTAAGTAGGGATATGTGGAAGGTGTCATGGATCTTTGACAGGTTAGGTGGTAAGCCAAGTTGATAAGTAGCCAAACTTATCTTCTCAGTGATCTCAAAGGGTCCCATAAATTGGGGATCCAACTTTGTGGATTTAATTGCTCTTTTCATTGGATTGATCATTCAGAACACTCTTTCCTCCATAGAGTATTCGCTTGGAGTCCTATTTAGATCAGCATAACATTTTTTACGGTCAACAACTTCTTGGAGCCTTTGCCTGATTTCCTTATGTTGATTCTCGATTTCTTTGACCATGTTTGGTCCAATCACCACTCGGTCCTCTAAATTATACCATGATAATGGTGTTCTACACCACTTTCCATACAAGTTATCGAATGGGGCCATGTCTAGAGAAGAGTAGTGCCCATTATTGTAGGTGAACTCTACCAAATTTAGGTAATCTTCCCATTTAGACTTTTTATCCATGTATTACATGCAAAGCATGTCCTCTAGTATTTTATTTACCCTTTTAGTTTTATTATTGATATTGGGATGATAAGAGGAGCTTATATTCAATTTAATACCCATGACATGATGTAGGGCCTTCCAAAATTTAAAAGTAAATTTGGAATCTCTATCTAAAATTATCATTTTAGGAAACCCATGGTATTGGAATATCTCCTTGGCGAATGTTTTTACCACTACCTAAGCATCATCTGTGATGTTCCCTAGTATGAAATGTGTGACCTTAGTTAATATATCAACTATTACAAGGATCACATCATGTTGGTACTTGATCTTGGGTAAACCTACTATGAAGTCCATGTATATAACTTGCCACTTTTGAGTGGGTATATCATGTGGATATAATTATCCTATAGGATTTCTATTTTTGGTCTTCACCTTATGACATTCCAAGCACTAACTAAAAAAATCGATGATGTCGTTCTTCATCCCAATATAGAACAAGGCTCTTCATATTTTCTCTCATTTTGTCTCCTCTTCTATGGACAAAATAAGGGGTTTTGTGTGTTTCTTGCATGATTAGATTCATCAAGTTGACCTTTTTTGGTATGATGATCCTATATTTATAGCACAAAAAATCATCTTTGATGCAAAAATCCTTACTTTTCTTTGAGATTTTATTCATTTTGGTCCAAGTTTTATTGCAATACTCATCTTGAGATTGCTTTTCCCTGATTTAATAAAATAAACTTATGTGAATTTGGGTTAGAATTATTATGTGCCTTATTCTCCTTAAGGTATCAACCACTTTATTCTCCTCCCCTTTGATATATTCAATCTTGAAGTCATACTTTGCTAAGAACTTGACCCAGCTTCTTGGGTAAATACGTATTTCAAGCTTTGATGGTCAGTTCTTAGTTCAAAATATTTCCCTACCAGATAATGATGTAAACTTTTTAGAGAATGGACAACTACTACCAGCTCTAAATCATGTGTGGCATAGTTGAATTCATGCTTCTTCAATTTCCTTGAGGTATATTCTATGATAGAATCATACTATGATAACACTCCTCCTAGACCTTCTAGATATGCATTATTACATACCACAAAATTTTCCTATAGATCTGGAATCTTGATTATTGGCACTGTGGTAAGCTTTTACTTGAGCATTGCAAAAACTTCTCAGTCCATTTTAACTCCTTTTATTTCTTTTGAAGTTTAGTTATTACTGTAGCTATCTTGGAATAATCCTTTACATGCCATTTATAGTATCATACCATACCCATGAAGCTTCTTACTTTAGTCTCATTAGTAGGTAGTGGACAATCTAAAATTACCTTTATCTTATTTGGATCTAATGTTATGTTAGCATAATATTTTGCATAGGCTATATTACATTATATGGGATATATTAAAATAGCGCTATCATAAGCGCTCTCTAGTTCATGAGGTGGTTAGCCAACCACTTGAGGTGGTTCAACCACCTAAACCACCTTATAATCTTGTATATAACCAACACATGAATCAATGATATTTGCTTCGGATTATTCTCTTCTTGAACGCTATCTAAATTCTACATGGTACCAGAGCAGTGGCATGGAGACTGGGCAGACAGAGGAGACCCACGAGGTCCGAGCACGAGGCCCGAGGAGACCAGACAAAGGAGATCCATGAGGTCCAAGCACAAGGCTCGAGGATATCCTAACTACTGATTGGGCAACAAGCACGCAAAACGATAGGCCCACAACAGGAAAGACTAGAGCACTAGACATAGATAGAAGATACGCAAAATTAGGCAATACCATATGACACATGGTACATCGACATTGGATCGGGAGTGCACATAAGGATCCATAGAGGATAGAGGTTCAAAAAAAAGAGGGCTTGGGTGCCCAAAGGTAACTGAAATAGTTAGTGTGGTTTCGTACTAATAAACCGCCCCACAGTTGCAGCACAATGCATGTGGGATTATTCATTTTTTTCCTATAGCGCGCTACCTATGGGTGAAGAAGGAGCTTCCTTATTTTTTCTCATTGTGACCTTTAGTGCACATGGTTAGTGCCTCCATTGTTTTGCGGGAGGTTCTTGGTTCGACTCCCTGCGAGTCGCTTATGCTCACTTTGTGCCTATGCTGCATCATTTGATGCCCAAAGAAGTTTTTTTTGGATCTTTGGTCCAGGTACCCAATTTTTTTCTTTTCCCTGTTTATTTTGCAACCAGAAGGGGGGATCATAGCATTCTTTTGCAAAATTATAAGACAAAGGGGGAGATCAAAATTGATGAAAGTGATTAAAACTGGTATTGTAATAGGTGCATTTTCGATGGAAACCGACACCTAGATAGTTCAAATTTGTGGGCATTTGTGATTGTGTTTATTGCATTTAAATATTCTATTTTCTTGCATTAACAATCATAAAAAGAACAAACAAACAAGACCCCAAATTTTTAACCTACTCGTGCAATTCAATTGCACAACAGCATTCGGTATTTGAGATACCTCTGGCCCACACTTACAGGTAATGTTGTCGTGCTTTGGGCTATTGTATCCGCCACCTAATATAGCTGCAACAATGACGTCTGAGCTTGTTCTCTATCAATCGTCGAGGAGAAATAAGGCAAACCAGTTCTATTGTTCACTTCATTTCATACCCACATCGTGATTGTTGTTAGGCATAAATCTTGACGAAGGTTTTTCCAAAGTGTTTAGGGGAAGTTACGCCCCATGCATGAGGAATAAACTTTCTATGGTAGGTGTCATTAACAACACGATGCCCTTTCAGTATCACCTAAGTTCAATATATCATGCTTCTCATATGTACTTATAGTCTCCCTCACGTAAGGGCGGGTACATACTGAGTAGTATATTGTTCATATATACTTATAGTCTCCCTCACGTAAGGGCGGGTATATTTTTGAATGGTTACGATATAAAGATCTGGTAGGTATAAAGAAAGGGAGACCAATTGGTGATATAAGGAACCTTCATAATGGCCAGTGTTCACAAGTATATCTCAGATTCACAGTTACTGAAAGGTCCTAACTTTGTTCCATGGAAGACAAAGATGAGAGCAATTCTTCAGGTGGAAGATTTATGGGATGTAGTGAATGGCACTACAAAACACCCTCAAACAACAGGAACAGATCAAGAAGCTTGGGATAAGAAGGACAAAAGAGGTCTCATGTTTCTCCTGCTTGCTACTTCAGATGAGGTTCAACCTCATATCTGTGATGCCAAAACCAGTAAGGCAGCTTGGGATGCTTTGATTACTATGTATGAAGGAAAGAATCAATCCACTATTCTAAACCTTCAAACTCAACTACATACTCTCAGTATGAATTCTGGGGAGACAGTTGATCTATTCCTTTGCAGAGTGGCTGATTTGAAAGCCAAATTGAATGCTATGGGAAAACCAGTGGATGATGATATCTTGAATTCTGTCATCTTGAGAGCATTGCCAGATTCCTACAAGATGTTGATCACTTCCCTCAATATTTTTGGTAGACAAGTATCTTTTGTGGAATTGGTAAATTTGCTTCAGACTGAGGAGGCAAACCAGGTTCAAAAATATGAGGTGCCAGATAATGCCCTTTCCACCCAACAAAAGGGTAAGAAACAAGGTCAGTTTCAAAAAGGGGGCTCTTCTTCTAAGGAAAAAGGGAAACAAAATAAGCAGAAGGATAAACAATATTGCAAGATTTGTGATATGAATAACCATGACACCAACAGGTGTTGGTTCAAAAACAAGCAACAAAATGACCAACCTCATAGGAAGAAAGGCAAAGAGAAACATAAATATAAAAAGAAACATAAGCAACCTAAGGGCCATGTTGCTTATGCTGATTCCAACTCAGACTCAGATTCCCCTGAGTCCAATTCAGATTCTGACTCTGAAAGAGCACACAAGGTGCTCATGACCCATACTTCATCTTCCCAGATAGATGTTGTCTGGTATATTTATTCAGGAGCTAGTAAGCACATGACAGGGGATAAATCATGGTTTGAAACATTTGAGGAGAAATAAGGTAAGCCCGTCACAATTGCTGACAATCAAGTCTACCAAGTAAAAGGTGAAGGGGATGTTTCTGTCACTCTTCCAGATGGTAAATGTCAGATAGAAAAGGTGCTTTATGTCCCTGGACTAGCCAATAATCTGTTGTCTATTCCTCAGATGTTGGATAGAAACATGGATGTTGTGTTTCGAGTTGTGAAAGGCAAGAAAAGATGCTTTATCACCAAGAAAGGTAAACATGTTGCCACCGGTTCCTACAAACATGGCTTGTTCATTCTAGATGCTCTTTCAACGCCTCATGTTGCTCTGGCTGTAACTACAAAAGAGGCTACTTCTCTTTGGCATAGAAGATATGGGCATCTCAGTTCAGGATATTTGCTCGAATTATGCAAATATGAGATGGTGAGAGGCCTTCCTCATCTTTCATCCATCTTACCAGTTTGCTCGGATTGCTTAGCAGGGAAGCAACACCGAGTACCTTTTGAATCTAGCTCTTCCAGAGCTATGAAACCTTTGGAGTTGGTACACACCGATCTGTGCGGTCCTATGCCAACTAGTTATGGTGGAAAGAAGTATTTTCAATTGTTTGTTGATGATTACTCTCAAAAAATGTGGGTTTTCTTCCTTCAATTGAAATCAGAGGCATTTTCATACTTTCAACACTTCAAGAAACTTGTTGAAAAAGAGTCCGGATGTTTCATCAAAACCCTCCGCTCAGATCGAGGGGGGAATATACTTCCACAAATTTTTCATCATTTTTGAAAGAACATGGGATTAGGCAACAACTGACAATAGCCTATACACCTCAGCAAAATGGAGTTGTTGAGAGGAGAAATCATTCCATTGTGGAAATGGTTCGATGTATGCTAAAAGGAGCACATCTTGAGGATCAGTATTGGGCAGAAGCAGTAAATACAACATCATACCTCCTGAATAGGGCACCCACAAGAGCTCTATAGGGTAAAACTCCACAAGAAACATGGAGTGGTAAGAAACCCTCCATTTCTCATCTAAGAGTTTTTGGATGTAAGGCATTCATGCACATTCCTAAACAGAGAAGGAAGAAGTTAGATGAGAAAACCCTAAAATGTATCTTTCTTGGTTATGATGAGCATTCAAAGGGATATCGCTTGATAGATCCTATAACCAAGAAAACACATATTAGTAGAGATGTAGTATTTGATGAAGCTTCCACATCAGATATTCCATCTACAGATGTATATCTTGAAGAAGAAGAGGAACCTAAGAAAGAAGGTACATCCCCAAAGAAGAAGGTTCCAAAATGGTATACTAGTACACTGAGAGATTCTAAACTAAATACACTTCCAGATCTAACTCAAGATCGACCTTGCACTCGGAGTATGACACAACAGAGAAAAGCAGAGACTTCATCTGAAGAGGTTGATGAACTTTACCAATAGTTTGATGATCTATCTGTAGATGCAGAGGAAGACAGAGACACAGATATGGAAAATGAATAGGTTTATATGACAACATTGGATGAAAATGAACCTATAATAGTTCAAGATGCACTTAGTGAGCCTCAGTGGAAGGCTGCTATGGAGGCAGAACACACATCTCTCATGAAAAATAATACTTGGAAGCTAGTCAATCTGCCTACAGGAAAGAAGCCCATTGGCTGCAAATGGGTGTTCAAAGTAAAATATAAGGCAGATGGTACTATTGATAAGCATAAAGCCCGTCTTGTTGCAAAGGGCTATGCTAAAAAAGAAGGCATAGACTATGAAGAAACTTTTGCCCCTACTACAAAAATGACTACCATTCGAGTACTTTGTGCCATGGCAGCTCAGTTTGGGTGGAAGTTGCATCAGATGGATGTTAAAAGTGCCTTCTTGAATGGTGACTTACAAGAAGAAGTATACATGACTCAACCAGAAGGGTTTATGGTTGAAGGGCAAGAACAGAAAGTTTGCAGATTGATCAAATCATTGTATGGGCTCAAACAAGCTCCTCGAGCTTGGTACATCAAGATAGATAGTCACCTAGTGCAGCATGGATTCAAAAGAAGTCCTTCAGATGCAAATATCTATATTAAGAACAATGGTTCTGATATAGTGATTCTGGTGTTATATGTAGATGATCTGATCATAACAGGAAGTTCAGAGAAAATGATTGATGCAGTAAAATATGATTTGAAACAATATTTTGAAATGACAGATCTAGGACTTCTTCACTATTGTCTTGGTTTGGAAGTAACTCAAAAGAAGCATCATATCAGAGTAACACAAAATAAGTATGCCAAGACATTAGTTGAAAAATATCGGATGACTAATTGTAAGTCTAAAGCAACTCCAATGGAGCAAGGACTTAAGTTATCTCGATATGATGAATCACCAAAGGTAGATGGTACTCTCTATCGCCAGCTGATTGGGAGTCTCATATATCTCACAAATACCAGGCCTGATCTCAGTTTTGTTGTGGGTTATCTTTCACGGTTCATGCAGGAACCCAAGGTAAGTCATTGGAAAGCAGCAAAAAGAGTTTTACATTATGTCCATGGTACAACAAATTTTGGCTTGGAATACAAAAAGAATAACAAGTTCTATCTACAAGGATACATGGACTCTGACTATGCTGGATCCATTGATGATCGAAAGTCAACTTCTGGATACATCTTTCATCTTGGGTCTGGTCCTATCTCTTGGCATAGCAAAAAGCAACAGGTGGTTGCTATTTCTTCTATAGAGGTAGAATATCACGCAGCTAGTGGAGCAGTCTACGAGATAATATGGTTACGTCACATTCTTACAAATATGGGTCTTCCAAAGAATCTTCCACTTCATTTGTTTTGCGACAATCAAGGTGTTTTGAATCTTGTCAAGAATCCAATCTTCCATGATCACACCAAACACATTGACACTCGTTGTCATTTTATTCACGATGAAGTTCCAAAGCACAATATTCAGCTCCAATACATTCCCACTGATGAGCAAGTTGCAGATATTTTCACCAAGGCACTTGCACGTGTCAAATTTGAATTGTTTCGCAATACCCTTGGTATTTGCCAATAATGTAATAAGGGGGGATGTTAGCATAATGTTTTGCATAGGTTATATTACATTATATGGGATATATTAAAATAGCGCTATCATAAGCACTCTCTAGTTCATGAGGTGGTTAGCCAACCAATTGAGGTGGTTCAACCACCTATGAAGAACACAAGCTTATATTGAGAGGGGGGTGAACAATATAAGACCACTTTTTACTTTTTCTTCCAATTCAATATTATGTTGTGTAAAGATAGTAGTATCAATAGCAATAATCAAAGCAATGCACATAAACCATACACAATAGAGACACCACAATTTACGTGGTTCACCCAATGTGGGCTACTCCATGGAGAAAATATTTTACTAAAACTTTCTCAATCAATCTCTTTGGGAATCACTCCCAATTACAATGTTTATGGATCTCTGTCCAAAGGAGATGTTGATCCCCTAATCTCAAGTTTGTGGATCTCTTCCATAGGAGAACTATTTCCCCTTCTACTCTGGCTATGTGATCTTCTAGAAGACTCTATCTCTCTACTGCACTAACTGGTGGACCTCTCTCCACTTGAATACTCCTCACTCAGATCTATCTTCAATTGTGCTTGTTGTTGGATCTCTATCCACTGAGACTCTATCCTCTGTACTCTATCACCTCCAAAGCTCTATCAATAGGCTCACTAAGAACCTGCTCAATAGGCTCACATAGAACCTACTTAAAAATCTCACACAAAACTTGTCCAAAACTAAATAACAAGCTCACATAGAACTTGTCCAAAATTGAATAACAAGCTCACACAGAACTTGTCCAAATCTGCTCTAGCAAGCTCACCAAGAACTTGCCCAAATCTGCTCTAGAAAGCTCACCAAGAACTTGCCCAAAACTGTCCACAAATATGTCCCAACATTGTCCTCAAATCTGTCCCAACACTGTCCTCAAATCTATCCCAAAGGCCTTCTCAAAGGCTCAATCAATCATGCTCAAGTAGCACTCAAATATCATCCACAAATCTATCAAGGCAAATCTCAAATATGAACTCAACAATGAATGGCAATGTACTCTTCAATGGATGACAACAATGATCCACAATGATCTCAACTCAACTCAACTCATAGAAGCATAAAGAGAATTTTTAGAGACTCAATATGTTCTAATCTCAATCTCAACTCAAATCAACTCATAGAAGCATAAAGAGAATTGTTAGAGACTCAATATGTTCTAATATCAATCTCAACTCAACTCAACTCAAATCAATCTCAACTCAACTCAAGTCAATCTTATAGAAGCATAAAGAGAATTGTTAGAGACTCAATATGTTCTAATATTACTCTCAACCCAAATAAGAATAATGGTATAGTTTGTTTCATAGGACTTGAACAATCACTTCACATATCACTTGACTAGGCTCAATCAACTCAACTCAACCAATCACCACAAGGGATAACTCTTTCTCACACAACCCTAGTCCAAGTATGTATCAACCAACTCAAATGTTTCCAACAATTCTCAACCACAAATCTCACATAACAATGATACTCATGTTCTTTTCTAACTCAAGTTCTTTCACAACCAATGGGCTTCAACAACTATGCTTATAAAACAAGGTTTAACCTCAACTCTCAAACTAGAAAACCTTGAAGCATTAAACCAATCACTTTTGAAAAGGAAACCACAATCAATCATTTTCTCTCCAATGATATTTCAAAAATCAACCACCATAAACAATCAATAGAAGAATGTGCCCATACCTTTTATGAAGATGAAAAAACCTCTTTGTAAATCTGCCACAATCACAAAATTCTTTTACCAATCTTCACAAGGGTTAGTAGATCACAAAATAATCAACATTACTCCACTTTTCAATAATCATCACCAAGGCCTTTAATTGCACAACTTCCTTATCTCTCCTAAAACCACTTGTACTATAAAATAAAATAAATCAAAACATTGCATAACCTTTTCACTCCCAAAACCACTTATACCATAAAATAAAATAAATCACAATATTGCATACCTTGTCACCTCATGAAAGAATTAATCCTCTTGAAAAAGAACAAGGCAAACTTCACTTTTGGAACCCCTTTGCAAAATCAGAAATATCTCTTTACACACACTTTATTTCTCCTTCTAAATAAGTTAGTCAAATAGCCCTCGAAATAATATTTCCGACGATATATAATATGCCCACTTTCCAAAATAAATTGAAACCTATATATATATATATATATATGCCACCCTCCATTAATTGCACATAGGTCGGCCCTCCATTAATTTAAACTTAAACTTTAAACTTTAATATCTTCATCACCGGAGGTCCTTTTTCGATGAAACAAAATTCCACCTTGGATTTTAAGAAAAGCCCTTTCCACATAAGCCCACCATGGTTTTAAATAAAACCTTTTATTTTGCCTACCTTGGTTTTCATAAAAATCCTATATATATCCATGCTCTCCAAAATATCATAGATGATTATCTATGAAGTGCTTTTGCCACCAAAACTCAATGTGACATCAATGATCCATGTGACATCAATGACAACATAAAATAACTCAAATTTCCAACAATCTCCCCCTTTGTCATTGATGGCAACACCTCTAATGCAAACACCACAATCATTGCAAAAACCATCTTTGAGAATCAAAGTTGCTCCCCCTGATTCAATACTCTCTATGGAGGTTGCTCCCCCTAACTCAATACTCTCTTTGGAGGCTGCTCCCCCTAACTCAATGCTCTCTTTGGAGGCTGCTCCCCCTAACTCAAATCTCTCCCCCTTACTCAAATCTCTCCCCCTTTGACATCAATGGCAAAAGGGACACCTATGGGGCTAAAAGATATGACTCTTAAGCTTAGACCCCTCACCCCCTTCTCTTTTGAGGTGATTAATTTTGGGGTGGGAGTACATTTACTCCCATATTACATTGTTTCTTTCCTCTATCAACTTCCTTCCACATCTTTCTGATATCCTTTTCTCGATGAGTTCCTTGCTCTTCTTGTTTTGAACCTGTTTGACCTTCTTGTCTTGAAACTGCTTGACCTTCTTGCCTTGAACCTATTTGGAATTGAGTCCTACACCATTTTGCAATATGCCCAAAGTTATTGCAATTAAAACACTTGATATTGTAGCCTTTGGATGGTGCCCATGTCCTGAATTCTTTCTTGAAGTAATTTCCATATCCATTCCTTTCTTGAACCCTGTATTGTGAAGCTCTATTTTCATTACCATTATGACCATGACTTCTGAATTGTGTAGCTCTAAAACCAAAACCATGTTGCTCATTTCCTTTGCACTGAAAAGATTTATGACCAATCCTATTACATGAGAAGCAATGTCCCTAAAAATCATACCTTCTTCCTTTGAATTTTCTTCTAGCAAAATCAAACTTCTTTGATCCATGGATCCTGCAATGTATAGCCCTGTGTCCAAATCCATTACAAGAAAAACAATATCCTTGAAAAGCCTTTTGTTCATGCCTTGGTTCCTCATACCTTTCTTGACCATTATCCTTATGATCATATTCAACTTGTGCATTGCATTCTTGAACCTTCTTTGTAGCATCTAAAACCTCTTCCTTAGTTTCTTCCTTGCCTTTTTCTTCAAGAATTTATTTTCCCTTTGATCTTGATTCACCTATCTCAAAACAAGAACCAAACTGAATATTTGGAGCCATAGGAACTTTGGAACTTTCCTCACAAATATTAGGTGCTTCTTTGCTTTCATATTTTAGAACTTCCTTTCCTTTTGAGTGTGATTCCCCAAACCTGAAATATGGGACCTTTGGTGCTTTGAAACCTTTCCAAAACTTGTGCAACTTATCCTTGGAGTCTTTCACTTCCAACCTTAAGGAAACAACTCCATGTTCTAATATTTCACGTTCTTGCTTCCTTACCTTTAATTGTTCAAGCATATCTTCTTCAATTTTCTTTGCCTCTTCAACCATGATTTTTAGATCAATGAGATCTTGTAGGAGCTTTACCTTTATCTTCTCATCCTCTTGTGCTTGAGCCTTTAGTCTTGAGTTTTCTCTTTTCATTTCTTCAAAATCTTGTTCTGACACTTTCTTTTCTTCATGATCATAACTGTGCCTATTTTTCTCTTCATGATAAATTCTTACTTGAGATTCCTACTTTTGATCTTTAGTAGGAGCTTCTTCTTTTTCACTGACTGAGAGACTTTCATTATTGCTGCTAGAAGCATTGATTGCTTCTTCCATATACAAGCTCTTCTTGTCATGCCTGCCTTGTTCATACATGTTTTCCTTTTATTTTTTATTCTTGCATTCATCTTCACTATTTTGATTGTGCCTGTCTTCCTTGAGTTCCATTTCATCTTCACTATCATTGAAGCCATTGCAGTAACCTGAGACATGATCGAGTTGACCATAAGCAGAATATTATTCTTTTGAAACCTTGAATGCTGCCTTTTGAGAAACAATATCTTTGAAAATCTAGTCAAGTTCCATTTCCTCTCTATTGCTGCTATACCCATTTTGTGGACAATAAAATGCCATGTGACCAAGCTTACCACACTCAAGACATCTTACTAATTTTTCTTCTTCCCTTCTTAGAGCTTCAATATCGGATTCATTTTTCTTCTTAGATCTCATGGTTCTTATTTTATCTTTCTTTGCCATGTGTGTTCTTGTAGAATCTTCCCTCAAGTTGTTAGCCTTTTTGAAGGAACCCGCTCTGATACCAATTGAAGAACACAAGCTTATACTGAGAGGGGGGGTGAACAGTATAAGACCAATTTTTATTTTTTCTTCCAATTCAATATTATGTTGTGTAAAGATAGCAGTATCAATAATAGTAATCAAAGCAATGCATAAAAACCATACACAATAGAGACACCACAATTTACGTGGTTCACCCAATGTGGGCTACTCCACGGAGAAAATATTTTACTAAAACTTTCTCAATCAATATCTTTGGGAATCACTCCCAATTACAATGTTTATGGATCTCTGTCCAAAGGAGATGCTGATCCCCTAATCTCAAGTTCATGGATCTCTTCCATAGGAGAACTCTTTCCCCTTCTGCTCTGGCTATGTGATATTCTAGAAGACTTTGTCTCTCTATTGCACTAACTGGTGGACCTCTCTCCACTTGAAGACTCCTCACTCAGATCTATCTTCAAATTTTCTGCTACTGGATCTCTATCCACTGAGACTCTATCCTCTGTACTATGTCACCTCCAAAGCTCTTTCAATAGGCTCACTAAGAACCTACTCAATAGGCTCACATAGAACCTGCTTAACAAGCTCACATAGAACTTGTCCAAAACTAAATAACAAGCTCACACAAAACTTGTCCAAAATTGAATAACAAGCTCACATAGAACTTGTCCAAATCTGCTCTAGCAAGCTCACCAAGAACTTGCCCAAATATGCTCTAGCAAGCTCACCAAGAACTTTCCCAAAACTATCCACAAATTTGTCCCAACACTGTCCTCAAATTTTTCCCAAAGGCCTTCTCAAAGTCTCAATCAATCATGCTCAAGTAGCACTCAAATATCATCCACAAATCTATCAAGGCAAAGCTCAAATATGAACTCAACAATGAATGGCAATGTACTCTTCAATGGATGACAACAATGATCCACAATGATCTCAACTCAAATCAACTCATAGAAGCATAAAGAGAATTGTTAGAGACTCAATATGTTCTAATCTCAATCTCAAATCAACTCAAATCAACTCATAGAAGCATAAAGATAATTGTTAGAGACTCAATATGTTCTAATATCAATCTCAACTCAACTCAACTCAAATCAATATCAACTCAACTCAAGTCAATATTATAGAAGCATAAAGAGAATTGTTAGAGACTCAATATATTCTAATATTACTCTCAACCCAAATCAGAATAATGGTATAGTTTGTTTCATAGGACTTGAAAAATCACTTCACATATCACTTGACTAGGCTCAATCAACTCAACTCAACCAATCACCACAAGGGACAACTCTTTCTCACACAACCCTAGTCCAAGTATGTATCAACCAACTCAAATGTTTCCAACAATGCTCAACCACAAATCTCACATAACAATGATACTCATGTTATTTTCTAACTCAAGTTCTTTCACAACCAATGGGCTTCAACAACTATGCTTATAAAACAAGGTTTAACCTCAACTCTCAAACTAGAAAACCTTGAAGCATTAAACCAATCACTTTCAAAAAGGAAACCACAATCAATCCTTTTCTCTCCAATGATATTTTAGAAATCAACCACCATAAACAATCAATAGAAGAATGTGCCCATACCTTTTATGAAGATGAAAAAACCTCTTTGTAAATCTGCCACAATCACAAAATTCTTTTTCCAATCTTCACAAGGGTTAGTAGATCACAAAATAATCAACATTACTCCACTTTTCAATAATCATCACCAAGGCCTTTAATTGCACAACTTCTTTATCTCTCCTAAAACCACTTGTACTATAAAATAAAATAAATCAAAACATTGCATAACATTTTCACTCCCAAAACCACTTATACCATAAAATAAAATAAATCACAATATTGCATACCTTGTCACCTCATGAAAGAATTAATCCTCTTGAAAAAGAACAAGGGAAACTTCACTTTTGGAACCCCTTTAAAAAATCAGAAATATCTCTTTACACACACCTTATTTCTCCTTCTAAATAAGTTAGTCAAATAGCCCTCGAAATAAGCTTTCCGATGATATATAATATGCCCCTTTTCCAAAATAAATTGAAACCTTTACATATATATATATATATATGCCACCCTCCATTAATTGCACATAGGTCGGTCCTCCATTAATTTAAACTTAAAATTTAAACTTTAATATCTTCATCACCGGAGGTCCTTTTTCGATGAAACAAAATTCCACCTTGGATTTTAAGAAAAGCCCTTTCCACATAAGCCCACCATGGTTTTAAATAAAACCTTTTATTTTTCCTGCCTTGGTTTTCATAAAAACCCTATATATATCCATGCTCTCCAAAATATCATAGATGATTATCTATGAAGTGCTTTTGCCACCAAAACTCAATGTGACATCAATGATCCATGTGACATCAATGACAACATAAAATAACTCAAATTTCTAACAAACTAAACCACCTTATAGTCTTGTATATAACCAACACATGAATCAATGATATTTTCTTTGGATTATTCTCTTCTTGAACGTTGTCCAAATTCTACATGTTATTCCCTCTACAAATATTGTATGTCCTAGATATATTATTTCTAGAACATAGAAATTTTTCTTTAATATGTTTTCATAAAGCTTATTCTATTTTAGAAATTCTAGAATAATTTGAGTTGTTTGTCATGTTCTTCCTTATTCTTGGAGTAGATATTATCTAAGAATACAAGAACAAACTAGTCTAGATACCTCTTGAATATGTTGCTCATCATATTCATGAACATGGCTAGGGCATTAGTCATTTTGAAGGGTAATATTGTAAAATCAGTATTTGTACCTAGTTTTAAATGTAGTTTGTGAGTGTCCTCCTCATGTATTCTTAGTTAACGATACTCCAAAGTTAATTCAATATTTGTGAAGACTATAACATCTCTCAACTAGTCAAATAGATCCTCTATCCTAGGTAAAGGGTACCTATTTTTGATGATCTCTTTGTTGAGCATCCTATAATTATAACATAGTTGTAATGAACCATAATTATTCATAAAAAATAGCACTGGTGCACTCCAAGGTGACACACTAGGATTTATCAACCCTTTCTCCAATAGCCCTATTTTGGGCGATTTTAAATGCACTTCATTTGTTGAAGTTGAATGAGTTTTGAGGATCGTCCCTTTTGTCCACTTATTCAATATTGTCTTACTTGGGCATTTAACCGTATAATGTGGTCCTCCATATTTTTTAACTTTATTTAGGGTCTTCATGTATTTTCCAAATCTATTTTACCATTTTCTCTATTTGGGGTGCACGTAGTTGTCTTAGACTTCCCCCATAACCCATTTTAGCTATGCCTTTATTTTTTTGATTTGGTTTCCATTTTCCTTGTTCATATCCCTTCCTCTTCTTTAAGTAGGTATTATTAGCTGGCTTGGGTTAGGTTACCCATTCTTGCTATTGATCCTTCCACCTTAGCTAATAACACTTTATCTTCCCTTTTGGGAATTTTAGTTTTTCTTTGTCAATTCTATGAAATAGGAATCATTTAACTACTTATGTTGTTTTATTTATTCTTTTTGTTTGTCTATTAGATCCTCTTGTTGTTCTATCTATTCTTGCAACACTATGGTGACAATGATGAGATTTCCTACTTATTTGCTTAAGTTCCTTGAACCCTTAACTTGGATCCTCTCAATAGCATTATTCTCATGGTGTTGTCCTTTAGAGGGAGTAGACCTTCCTCCTCTTGTCTTGGGTACCAATTATCTTGATATCATCAAAAAGATAAGATTAGGTTACTATTTCACCATACTGCACTACTAAAAGTATAGTTTTATTACTAAAACATTTTTATTCTACAAAAGGTAGCACTCTATGCCTTTTGAAAATATTTATGCCAAAATCCATGCTTACTAATTGTAATGTATTTGTAGTTAAAAACTACTTCTAGGGATTAATTTCCCTCTCTTTATATTCTAGCACAACAAGAAGCTCTAGCCCCTCATACCTAGAGCTTTAATACCAAATGTAACAACCCAAGATCTAACTAAGGGGTTGCTCATTTTTTTAACAAGCACAAATAACACTAAACACTAAAACAAGAAACACTAACATGAACACACATGATTACAAAGATATCTAAGTTAACCCTGAGCTCAAGAATCTATCATTTCCTCTATATGAACCCTCTGTATAGCATCTAGTTTAGGATACGCCCATCTCCATACCATGAACACATCAATTTTTGCAAGTATACTATACGTATTTTAATAGCTACTAACCACATCCCAGTTAGGGTTAGCTTATCTCCTTTGACTAGTTTAAGGGACTTCATCTCTATACACCACACAAATCTATTTGTGTGGGTATATGACGTGTACAACAATTTAGGCCACTTGTATTATCCTTATGATGGGGTAGCCCAATCCTTTCGTAGATATTTTACTTATTTGAAAATTCTAGGTTTCATAATCAGACCGGTTTAGTCACTTTAACTAGTTTACTTAATTTGCCCTAAAGGATCCCATAATCCCTTAGGTTATCCTACACTATCTATCACACATAAATTCTATTTGAACAAAGAATTTTACCTAATCACTCTAAATTTTTTTAATAAAAGACATCATTTTAAACAAACAAAAACTAAATCTAAAAATTTAATCAAGCATGGAACATAATTAGACCAAAAATATAAAAGAGAATATTGAGAAGAAATAAATTTAATAAATTATGCAAATAAAATGCTAACATAATTAATATACATGATGCAATATATATTACAATTAGGGATCACCTATCCCTTTTCCATTGAATCATTACATAACTTGAGTATGGTAAAAGAACACATACTTTGAAAGAATAAAATATTACATAACTAGCTTTAAAAAAAGGTTACTCCATAATATTTCATTCATAATACAAGTATTTGTCTTCGATCCTGATGTCCTCTTGGTCATTTAGCTTACTCATAGTTCATTATTGGTAGTAAGGGATTAGGACATATCATGGAACAATGAATCATGCATATACTAGATGATGATTTAATCTAATGCATCTAAGTTCCCAAATTGAAACTATACAATCACTGATTACAACATCACAAATCATTCATTCAATGTCTAAGAGTGTCATCTTTCATTTAAACATAACATCCTTAATCAATCAAGGTTCATGTTGACACACAAAGAGTCCTCCCATAGATTTGACTAAACTCACATATTTATTTAATTAGTTAAGGTACCATAAACCTTAACTAATTAAGTACTTATCTTACCCATTTATTTGTTACAATCCAAACATAGCCTACGTCGGCTATGTTTTCCAAGCGGTTAACATTTAGTATATATATTCATAATAGTTTATTTGAAAGCGATCATCTTTATTTTCTAATTTTCACTGGCGTTAATCGCAACTGCCTATAAGGCGAGGGTGTGCCCACCTTGAGTGGCGTTGAATTATTTTTAATCATTCTCTGCAATTTTCTTATTCAATATTTACATTCGTCATTCTGTTCGGTATTTTATTTATCTCTGTAAGTTCTTTGAACAGAAGGATAGAATTATCCTTCCAAGTGGTATCAGTCTAGCCGATTTCGGGAGCGCCTGCGTACTCGAGCAAAATAATTTCCAGTCGCCTGTTACGTTTCTCTTACATCTCCGTCCCCGTTCTTTCATTTTTCTATTGTTCGCAGCTTCGTATCCGTTCGTCGCCTTTCGTCTCCGTCCGTTCGTATTCGCAAGCAGCGGTGGCCTCCGATCTCCTTTGCAGACAGGATCCGAATGCCAGTTCGTTAACACAGCGGTGGCCAGGGTCTTAGATCATCCTGTGCAGAAAGAATCCGCACGCCAGGTAGTTGAAACAAATGCAGTCCAGCCTAAACGTTCGCCAGCGTCGTAAACCAATCAATAAATCGCATTTAAATTTTTAAAACAGGCAAGCTAAGGTTGTGATTAAAATTTATTCGCTGACGTCAGCCGCTGCGGGGAGGTTTAGTTTCAATTATCCCACATTGGGTATACGAGTTGCACAACACAGTTTAAAAAACATTTGCCACACCTTCTACGGTGTGACTTCGGTCACACTACAGGTGCTCCTTCGCGTGTCCGAGTCGTGCAGCGCTGTCATCCTTGCTGTCGGTTCTCCTCTTGCTGTCGTGTGTCAATCTTTGCCAAGTGTCGAGTGTCCGCGTCGTGTCAATCCTTGCCAAGTGTCGAGTGTCCGCGTGTCTGTCCGTCGTGTTCCGCTGGTGGGGTTTCGTATTCATTGGGCTATTGGGGTGTCTGTCAGTCGTGTCCTATAGCCGTCGTGTCGAGCATCTCGCCGGTTGGGTTTCGTATTCGTGGGCTGTAACCGTCGTGTCGAGCGTCTCGCTGGTTGGGTTTCGTATTCGTTGGGCTATCGGGGTGTCTGTCAGTTGTGTCCTCTAGCCGTCGTGTCGAGCGTCTCGTGGTTGGATTTCGCATTCATTGGGCCGTGTCGTATCGTGTCAGGTTGTCGTTGTCACGTGTATCCTTGTCCGTGTCTAGTCGGGTCGTGTCCATGGCGTCTGAAGTTGTTCTCACGGAGCCCACAACATCCTGTTTCGCGTCGCAGTTGGAGTGGCAGTAAGGCAGAAAAAACAACAAATCTTTTGCCAACAGATAACTCAATTTAGCAAGAAATTTTGAAGTTCAAGGACTACTAAGCAAGAAATTTTGAAGTTTAAGGACTACTAAGCAAGACATTTGGAGCAGTGCATGAGTAGAAGTTGGATCAAAGGGCCTGACGGTCGATTATCAAGCTCGAAAATGACCAATAACAACGCAAGAAGACCTAATCGAAGCCCAGGTACAAAAAATTCTCCTTCTCCTTTCAAAATTGGTAGTTATAATCCACATCATCCACTAGTAGACCCTATGGCTACTAACCCTCCCCCAACTCACGAAAACATCACACAAGGCAACTCAGGTAATTCAGCCGTTTCCAATGATGATTCTCTTCGACTCTTATTAGAGGGTATGAACGAAATGGGTCTCCTCTTAAAATCCCTAGTGCGAGCACAAAACCAGTTTAATCCCAATACTAATTCCCAATATCACTCCCATGCCCAAAGGAATGAAGACAATGTCGATCAATATGACGATGGGGAACAACAAATAGGCACTTCGGATAATTCCAGGGATCGCTATCATAGACAGCGGTATAACCAAGATCAAGAAAGGGATACGGGTTATCACCAACCAAGAGGCCCTAATAATAATTTTCCACGCATTGATATGCCCACTTTTGAGGGTCATGATCCTCGTGGTTGGATAGCCAAAATGGAAGGCATTCTCGACTTATATCAAATTAAGGAAATTGATAAAGTTCCTTTCGCTGCCTCAAAATTAGGTACTGAGGCCTACCAATGGTTCGTATGGCTTAAACGAGAGAAAGGAGCTACTATTAACTGGAGAAAATTCACTACCTCTTTTTTAGAAAGATTTGATGAAGGAGCTACATCATCATACACAGTAAGACTGTTATCTCTTAAACAAGAAGGATCGGTTAGCGAATTCATTTCGGAGTTTACCAGTTTACTACCATACACTTTAGACCTCAATCCCGATACAGTGGTAGGAGCCTTTCGCAATGGTTTGAAAGAAAGTATTCGAGTGGAGGTAGACATGCACAATCCAACCTTGCTGAACGATTGTATAAGAATAGCCAAGCTGGCCGAGAAGAGACATCAGTTGTTTGCACGACGTGAAACTTATAGTCGTCCTTCATATCGCAACAATTCCTTTCGTAGAAATGATCAACCATCAAGATATTTTTGCTATAAATGTCGCACTCATCACCCCAAGGAACAAGCATGTGCCCAAAAACAAAACTTTCATATTGAAGGTGATCAATGTGAAGGAGAAGAGGAAGAACCTTACCAACCAGAAGAACCTATGCCAGAAGACCTACCATGTACTATAGAAGAAAAAGAAGAGGATACAATGGCGATCTCCGTGCATGCTCTCATGGGTTTAACCGCCCACCATACCATCAAGGTACCAGGATTTCTCCGCCAGAAAAAGGTGAATGTGCTAATTGATTCTGGTAGTACCCACAATTTTATCGACATCAAAACCGCAAAAGCTTTGAATTTATTCATTAACTCTTCCAACAAAGACAAATTCCAGGTTCTAGTGGCCAACGGGGTGAATGCACAATGTGTTGGTCGCACATCTCAAGTTTCCATAAAAATGGGAACTTATACTTGGTTTGGATCCCTTTTCGTCATGAATTTGGGGAACTCGGATGTCATTTTGGGAGTTGAATGGTTGGAAACATTAGACACGGTTAGCTTCAACTTCAAAAAATTATTTGTGGAATGGAAGGAAAACGGACGAGTCATTCGCTTACAAGGCATTACTACTCCTCCATCACAAATGGTGAGCTCTCATAGTATGGAGAAGATGTTAAAAAAGGGTGGATATGGGTTTATAGCTCAAATTAATTGTTTGGAAAAACAATCTCCAGCAACTTCGGATATTATTGCTCCAGAGTTACAAGACATCATAACACATTACGAAGAGGTTTTCCAAGAACCTCAAGGATTACCACCTAAACGATCTCATGACCATGCCATCCATTTGATTCCAGGGAGTGTTCCTCCTAACAATCGTCCTTATCGCTATCCTCAACCACAAAAGACAGAAATCGAACAGATCGTTCAGGATTTGTTGGATCATGGAGTCATTCGTCACAGCACTAGTCCTTACTCCTCACCTGTAGTCCTGGCTAGACGAAAAGATAACTCTTGGCGTATGTGTCTTGACTTTCGTTCTCTCAATAAACTCACTATCAAGGACAAATTTCCTATCCCTGTCATAGATGACCTATTAGATGAGTTGCATGGTGCAAAATTTTTTACAAAATTAGACCTTCGCTCCGGATTTCACCAAATCCGTGTTAGAGAAGAAGATATTCCCAAAACTGCCTTTCGTACTCATGAAGGTCATTACGAATTTTTGGTCATGCCTTTTGGTCTCACTAATGCACCATCCACATTCCAAAGTCTCATGAACCAAGTGTTTCGTCCACTCCTCCGTAAGTTTGTGTTAGTTTTTTTTGATGATATTCTCATATACAACAAAACATGGGCGGACCATTTACATCATGTGGATAAAGCCCTTCACATTTTACACAGAGAAAAGCTATTTGTCAAACGTTCCAAATGTTCCTTTGGTGTCCAAGAAGTGGAATATCTGGGTCATATAGTTTCACACCAGGGCGTCAAAGTTGATCCCAATAAGATTAAGGCAATTCAAGAATGGCCTTTACCTAAAACCATCAAGAAACTTCGTGGTTTTTTGGGTCTCACGGGCTACTATCGCAAGTTTGTACAAAATTATGGTAAGATTGCAGCACCTCTCACGGCACTCACAAAAAAGGATGCTTTTCGTTGGTCGGATGAGGCTACTCTAGCTTTCGAAGCTCTTAAGGAGGCCATGTGTACAACTCCAGTATTAGCAACCCCCAATTTTCACAAACCATTTATTATCGAATGTGATGCGTCAGGAACGGGAATTGGGGCTATATTAATGCAAGAAGGTCATCCGTTGGCATTTGAAAGTAAACACTCTCCGAGAAAAATTTGGGAAGATCGACATATGAAAAAGAAATGTTGGCTATTCTTCATGCGGTAGAAAAATGGAGACACTACCTAATCAGTAGCCGCTTCATTATCAAAACAGATCATAGTAGTCTCAAACATTTTCTTGAGCAGAGGTTTTCCTATCCGAAACAAAATAAGTGGTTAACCAAACTATTGGGTTATGATTTTGTTATCGAATACAAGAAGGGGAAGGAAAATATAGCCGTCGATGCACTGTCCAGGAAATATGAAGATGAAGTAGTCATTAACGCTATTTCAGGTCCTTGCTCCCAATGGGTGAATCAATTACAAGATGAATGGTTGTCCAATAGCGAAACTGCTCAGATAATTCAAGAATTATCTATAGGGTCCTCTAAACACCCTTTGTTCTCTTATGAAGATAAAATCCTCCGGAAGAAAAATCGCATTTATATTCCACACAATTCAGAACTCAAATCGAAGATCCTCGACGAATCACACGCCTCTCCATCAGCAGGACATTCAGGATTTTTGAAGACATATTTAAGGGCCAAACAATCATTTTGTTGGAAAGGATTAAAAGCAGAAGTCAAACAATGGGTAGCGAGAATGTGAAGTTTGCCGGCGCAATAAAGGAGAAACCAGTCAAATCACCAGGATTGTTACAACCATTACCCATCCCCGAACGACAGTGGGAACATATATCCATGGATTTTATTGAGGGTCTTCCGAAGTCAGAAGGCAGGACAGTAATCTTCGTTGTCGTAGACCGGTTATCCAAATACGCTCACTTTCAGGCTTTACAACATCCATTTTCCGCAAGCAAGGTGGCAAAGGTATTTATGGATTCAATTTTCAAATTACATGGTATGCCAAAAAATATTGTAAGTGATAGAGATCCCATCTTCACTAGTAACTTTTGGCGGGAATTATTTCGACTTAGTGGAACCAAATTGAACATGTCTTGACCTACCATCCACAGACAGGATGGTCAAACGAAGTAGTTAACAAATGTTTGGGTACGTACTTAAGATGTTTTGCTCAAGATAAACAATACCAATGGAGCCATTGGTTAGCATTGGCAGAATGGTGGTACAACACTTCTTACCATTACTCAATTAAGATGTCTCCATTTGAAGCATTGTATGGCACCAAACCTCCAAAAGTCGCAGATTACGTACATGGATCATCCAAAGTAGCCAAAGTGGATGATTGGTTCCAACAAAGGCAGTCTACACTCACCATCCTCAAAGAGAATTTAGTCCAAGCACAGAATCGTATGAAACAACAACAAGACTTGCACCGATCAGAGAGAACTTTTAATATAGGTGATTGGGTGTTCCTAAAGTTGCAACCTTACAAACAATCCTCGTTAAAGATAAAATCCAGCCAGAAGTTGGCCCCACGATTCTATGGTCCCTACAAAATTGTGCGCCGCATTGGAGAAGTAGCCTATCAATTAGAGCTACCTACATCTTCACGAATACACCCGGTATTTCATGTTTCATGTCTCAAAAAAGTAATTGGTCGGAAAGTACAAAGTCAATCAGAATTACCAGTGCTCGATGAGGAAGGACGCATACATCTCCAACCGGAAGATATACTACAACATAGAATCCGAAAACTGAGATCACGTCAGATTCACGAATTTCTCATTAAATGGCAAGATTTATCAGAGGAGGATGCAACATGGGAACCTGAAAGTATCTTCCAGACATTTCCAGCTTTGAGGACAAAGCTTTTCGAGGAGGGGAGTCATGTTACAATCCAAACATAGCCTGCGTCGGCTATGTTTTCCAAGCGGTTAACATTTAGTATATATATTCACAATAGTTTATTTGAAAGCTATCATCTTTATTTTCTAATTTTCATTGGCGTTAATCGCAACTGCCTATAAGGCGAGGGTGTGCCCACCTTGAGTGGCATTGATTTATTTTATTCATTCACTGCATTTTCTTATTCGATATTTACGTTCGTCATTCTGTTCGGTATTATAATTATCTCTGTAAGTTCTTTGAGCAGAAGGATAGAATTATCCTTCCATTATCTAATTAATTAAGACCCCATAACCTTAATCGATTAGATACTTATTCAATAATCTGCAAAAAAATTACCTTTTAAAATATTATAAAACTTCTTCCATTAATCATATTATTCTATCATTCTTTAATTCCTTCATAAAAGGTAAACCCTTCTTGAAATCACATTTCATTTATCTATAAACCCAATTAATAAACTTGCTTCAAATACGTTTTACTCCAAAAACATAGACTACCTCTACATATAAGTTTTATTAAATTACTCTTGCAACTCAATATTCTTCCAATTAAAATAATAACTATAATAATTCCAATAATATTCTACTATATATAAATGATACTTCATAATAAAGTCTATAATTCTTCACTAATCATAAACATTACTTTAGAATAAATTCTATAATTTTTCATTAATAATAAACAATTCTTCGTAATAAAGTCTAAAATTTATCATTGATTATAATAAATACTTCAATAAATTTCTAAACATAAATCAATATGTTTACAAAGGAGAATTTTGAGAAAAATGTTTACAACTCTAGATTACTCACAATAAACCCTTAGCAAAATTGTTCTAATAGACCCAACAACACAACAATGAATTAGGTGAATGATTGGTCAAACTCGTGCCATGTAACATAGAAATAGATATCAACAGTCAACCAATGGTAAACAAACCACACACAATAATTGTAGATATACCTTAAAATTATAGAGTATCATCCATAGGGTTGTTGTGCATCCACCAAAGTGTGGACAAGGAGATATGAGAGCCAACTCCCATAACAACCCAGCCCACCATCCCATATATCCCATGTGGGATATTGGGTGGAGGGTTTTGGAGATTATACCACTCACCCATGCCATTGAGCATAATCACACCATTTGAAGTGGTGATGAGGCAATAAATCATATAACATCACACAAAAACATAGAAAACTAAAAACTAGGTCGAGTGAGCAAATGAGCCCTCAGGAAGTAGCAAAACAATTGTAGGGTCCTAAAAAAGGATTGGGTAAAGAAAATAATTTTCCAAATCCATCAACCTAGATAAGGTTCTCCCAAAACACACATTACTAAACATGGTAAGATATTTTTGAGATAAAATTTGCTTGATCGACTCAGCTATCAACTCTATTGATTACATATCCCTCCAAAAGGTTGGACATGTGGTGAAAGAGACTAGACGGGCGTCTGAGTGGGTGTAATCTAAAGAAGATTACAATAAGCCAGCAATATGCATAGAGTGGCTAGGCCAAAGCCTTTGATATCAAGCCCACTAACTAATGAAGAGATAACATAGATAAACTGGGGTCAACAAGGCTAGGGCGAAGCCAACTTAAAATGAAATGATTGCCATCAAGACTAAGGGTATGGAGAGAGTTTTAACAACAACACCATCATTAAAAAGCTATGATTTCCAATAGGCTAACTATATAAATGAAAACATTCAAAAATGAAAGATAATCTGAAATCCAACCTGAGTCTCAGATCTGAACTGGAATGTCTCTACCATTGTGAATCCAAACTTATCTTCTCTTCTTTGTCCAAATTTTTTATCTTGCTTCCTTTTAAAAGAGTCCCCTGCCAAGGTATTCTTGGTCTTCTTATTGTATGTCTTTCTCTTTCCTTTACCCGTCACATAGGTTATTTTCCCATTTATTGCCATCTAACTAAATTGAAGGTGTCCTCATCCACCAATGAGAGTCAACAACAAAAGGTCCTTTTTATTATTTTCTCTAAAATATCAAGCTTCAAGATATCTTATTTTATTATCTTTATAAGGAGAAGTAAGGGATGAATGTCCCCTCCTTCATTTAAGTTTCATAAAACTTAAATATCCTTATATTTAAAAGATAGGTAAAAGAACCTTTTTTAATTATTTAATATTTTAGACATAGATATATCTTTTTAATAAAATTATTTTCTCTATTGAGTAAAACATTCCTTCAAATTAAAACCTTTTATCATTTAACCAAAAACATCTCTCTTAAAAAAAAATAAAACTTCTTTAATTTAATTTTTTAAACAAGCTTATTTAATTAAAAACCTTTTGTTATTTAAAATAAACATATTTAAATAAAAACATTTTATTATTTAAATAAACATATTTAAATAAAAACCTTTTATTATTTAAATAAACATATTTAAATAAAAACATTTTATTATTTAAATAAACTTATTTCAATAAAACCTTGTATTATTTAAATTAAATGTCTAAGCTAATATTAAACATTAGCATGATAACTTGAACAAACTTCAAATAATGGATCCTCTATATCCATTTAATCCCCTTTTTTTTATGGAGTTCCTTAGCCAAATTTTTTTGAAAACAACAAAAAATTAAGACTAGATAAACAAACAAGTGCATCAAACAAGGTGGGAGTTGTTTCCATCAACCTAGTCACCCATCTCAACCGGATAATTCATAGTAGCTTCTAGGCTACCAACTTTGACTCTAGGTGGTTGGCTAGTTGATGATTATCCCTAAATAAATAATTCATACCTATATAAATGTAGTCATCCATGTTACCCTGAGCCATCTAAATCATCACTTCCCTTTTCAAGTACCCCATCCTTGGTGGCTGACTCTATCTCTACCAACCATGGATGTACCTAGTGTTGCACATTAAAAACACATTAGTAGTACTGTATTCTTCAACATAAATCATTAGAGTTAATGCAATAATCATTTAAGAATTTAAAAAAAGCATCCATTAGTCAATCATAAATACATAGACTATCAACCAAAAATATTCTCCCATGGTGGGGTATGACATACTACCCTGTTGGGTTAAACCCAGTCCTGTGGGTTTTCTAGTCATAAAAAGTTATCACAATATGTAAACAAAATTTGTTACAAATTTTTAGATAACAAGGTATTACAAATTATCAAACAAACAAAAACAATTATTACAAATTTTCAAACAAAAAAGGAAAATATCTCTTCATTTCATCCACTTTCTCCCAAGTGGCACTTCTTTCTAAATAATGGTCGCATTGGACCTTACATTACTCTAGAATCCATTTATTGAGGGATTTAGAATATAGTTCTAGAACCTTCATCATCATTACTTTATACACCGAAAAGTTGCACATTGTTCCTCTCCCCATCTCCATGGTTAATTAATGTGCAAAACCATTGAAAATTGCATAAATTGACCCAAAAACACTATTCACCACCATTAGCCCCTTTGGGCTAGCTAAGCCCCTTCCTATGCTTAACCCTAGGTCCTCATGTGACCTCATGCCAACTAAATTAAGGTTACCTTAGTTGAGTTGGCATGAGGTCACATGAGGACCTAAGGTTAAGCGTAGGAAGGGCTTAGCTAGCCCAAAGAAGCTAATGGTGGTGAATAGTGTTTTTGGGTCAATTTATGTAATTACTTCAATAGCCTCTAGGTTTAAGCGTAGGAAGGGGCTTAGCTAGCCCAAAGGGGCTAATGTCTTAGCTATAATTCTAGAACCTTCATCAACATTACTTCAATAACCTTTAGGTTTATCATTTGCAGTTTAGAAACATCCCACACATGGTTAGCATCAACAACATATTTTCTAAGTAGAGATATGTGAAAGGTGTAATGGATATTTGACATGTTAGGTGGCAAGGCAAGTTGGTAAGCAACCGAACTAATATTATTAGTGATATCAAAGGGTCCCATAAATTGAGGATCCAACTTTGTGGATTTAGTTGCACTTTTTATTGGTTTGACCCTTAAGAACACACTTTCCCCAATCGAGCATTCCTTTGGAGTCCTCTTTAGATCAGCATAACTTTTTTTATGATCAACACTTCTTGGAGCCTTTGCATGATTACCTTAAGTTCATTCTCCATTTATTTAACCATATTTGGTTTTATCACCACTCGATACTCTAAATTATCCCATGACAGTGGTGTTCTACATCAATTTCTATACATGGCATCAAATGGATCATGTCCAAAGAAGAGTAGTACCCATTTTTGTAGGTGAACTCTACCAGATGTATGTAATCTTCTTATTTATGATTTTGATCCATACAGTACATGCAAATCACATCCTCTAGTACTTTATTTACCCTTTCAAATTGATCATTTGCTCAAGATCAAGGTTATGCATAAGGGGTTGGACATAAAATGTACTTGTAAAAAAATGGTGAATCCTAATCAAAATCAAGCTGAATCATGGAGAATCCTAATAAAATCAAATCAAGTATCTTCACACCAAAATTCGGGTTATTTTAAGCCCTAAAATATAAGGTCATATTTGGGGTAAATTTTGACCTATTAAATCATATTATAACTTCATAAAAATACCACCATTAGATCAGGCTTGAAAAGAGCTTTCCAACAAGTACAAATATGCCTATGTTTGGATATATATTGTGGTGAATTGATCCTAAGAAAAAATTGATCCTAAAAATTTTAGGTGAATGGGACGATGTCAAGGGTCCTCATATTCGACAATTTCCAATTTTAGAAATCCTAATATTCATCCAATTTGTGAATATTTGCCACTATGCATAACCCTACTCATGGTTGTATTGACAGTATCTTCATGTAGTTCTCTTATAGATGAGTATCCAAGTAAGTACAAGGTTGCACTTAACAAAAATCCAACATGGTTAGTATCTATCATGTGGGTAGGATTGGCCAACCCCTATCATGACCTGCAGGTAAGGTTTATTTACCTTGCCATTGGGAATTCTCCTATCTCAAATAGGAACACCCTTTTCCCTACTAATTTAAATCAAATATTAAACTAGTTTTTGTGTTAGGTCTCTTTCAACCATACACTAGGTGTATACCTTGAGGTTTTATTGGTTCTTACTTAAGGATATAACCACAAATTATTGCAATTCTTAGTCTTTCCATATCAACCATAGGAGATAAGGGGGTTATCACACAGACCCGCATAGACTTGTGAGTGTCTATCATTTTTCTTACTTGGTTTAACCAACTATAACCTCTATGATATAGAAGACTTTAAAGGTTTTTCCTTTACAAACATTCTCATAATTAATATCTAAGTGTCATGCATAAAACAAGCATTCCTTTTAGTTTTAAGGTCACTCTATATCAATAGATATAATTTTTGAGTTACTTTAGAGATTCAACCTTGTCATAAGGTGATTATAATTCATCAAGAAACTCCACATTTCCTCTATGATTATTTGAAGTCAAATGTTACATTGTATACACTTCCTCTCAAGGAGTGATATATTTCATTTACAACTGAACTCTGTAAATACAATTTACAATAATGAAGACCTTCTACCAAGAGGTATTGTTCCATTATGTACACATGTGATCAATAGAAGTCCAGTAGTGTCGATATTTACTTGACCTAATTCAAGTCACCAGTACTAGATTATAGGTATTTTTAGGATCATGAAAACCCATTACATGTATATGAAATGCATTATAGACACACAATAGTATGTAATAATTTTCCTTGAAAACAACTAAACATAATTTATTATTCTCAATGTAATTGTTTAAAGCATTTTAACATTCAAAAGAAGGAAATCCCACACTTTCCTAATATTGAACATCCCATTTTCATCTCATATCCTCCTTCACAAGGATATGCCTTTGAAGCAAGTATTTTTTTTGTAATATTTAAAAAAAAGGGTTTTGAAAGGGGCCCCTAAAACTTGTACAACAAAACACACACCATAAACACAAACAAAACTAACATAAATGGAACCAACACATAAACATAGGGACCAAATAGAGCCAGAGAACCCGAGATGACCAGTGAATGAACCGAGATGGTTCTACATCACAGAGTCAATCTTAGTAATAATTCCACAGGCCATTTGAGCCACCTACTCAGAATAATCCAACGTCATCTTCATAGAACTCCACACAACACATTGTTTAATCTCCAAAAAATGGAGACTATGAAGAATGACACTCTTTTTAACAATGGAATTACCCTGAGAATACATATCATTAATATACTTGTCTTTGGTCATGGTTCTAGGGAGGACTTCAACCACCTCGTCCACTACATTCATCTTAGAGATAGGGGAAGACTACTTCAAAGTACTCTTTTTACCACTCAAACGAGAAGACTTACGAACCCCAACTCTCCTCTTGTAATCACCATCAGAAGTACTCACCTCAATCTAATTAGAAATAGGATGAACCAGAGGGATGTCCCCCCAACAATCAGAGGACTTCCTCACAACAGAGCCCCACACACCCTTGACAGAATTGAAGCCCTTCACATATGTTTTCCTTGACCTAGAGACCAAATATGAAGAGCGCTTCAAATTATCCTCAAAACTGGTGCCATCATTAGATAACAACAAAGGATCACTATACACTAGAATGGGAATGGATTTTAGGGAATTAAGAATTTCATCAGTAGCCACCCCCATTTCCAATGTGGCACATTCAAATAGGATAAGCACCAACCCCCGATGTAGAGAAACCTTACCTCTTCCATTCTGAATAGCTAACATTGACCTATGGAGCGATTGGAAAAGAAACAATGGAATATTCATCCACCTATGCCTATGAAGATGGTTTAGAAACATAGCGTGAAATCTTCACATAATCTCGTAAGCCAAATCCACCATAAATAAGTCCATGATCACCCTAATAATCCTATTCTAGGGCACCGATAGAGCTTTGGCACTAAACCCATTTTGGATACGAGGTAAAAATTCATCCTCGTCTAGAAAGTATCTCAATTCCTGCATAAGCGAATGCCACTCCCTATTATGCATAGCACCATCCATAATTAAACCAATGGTGTGGCCTACCAGCTCCACCATAACTTCAAAATACCAAGAGCCCATGTGAACCCACCCCTCCCTCCAAAAAACCACCATCCACTTAGAAAGAATAGGGTTGTGGCCATGGAACTTTTGGATACAATCCAGAAGACCCCCAGCCTATAAAACATTCAAGACCTCCTCATCGGCCACCAAGGTCGTAGGTTCAATTCTAGACTTAGGAAGAACATACTTACGTTTACCTACCTTGGATTTACCCATATTCAAACAAAGGCTAAAACACCACATCGACCTTTGAAACAAGTATTATTATAGATAACTATTCCTAGTCCATTTTAGATAATTCCATGAGTTCATTTATATATGAGATCCATTTTCATGCCTATAACATTTTAAGCAAAACATACTTTCACAAGTATTCTTTATTTTCTCTATAGAAATAATATTTAATCATTCATACTTTCACAAGTATATCATATTTCATCAAATAAAAATAGCATTAAATCATTCATACTTTCACAAGTATCTCATATTTCCTCAAACATATATAGCATTTAATATTTCATACTTTCACAAGTATCTCATATTTCCTCAAACATAAATAGCATTTAAAGATTCATACTTTCACAAGTATCTCATATTTCCTCAAACAGAAATAACATTTAAACATTCATACTTTCACAAGTATCTCATATTTCCTCAAACAGAAATAGCATTTAATCTTTCATACTTTCACAAGTATCTCATATTTCCTCAAACAAAAATTGTATTTAAACATTCATACTTTCACAAGTATCTCATTATTTCCAATGGGATTAGTTATAATTTTACAACTTCTTCCAAAGGTTTAACCATAACCTATCACAAGGTATAATTCGGATTTGTTCCTTAATCCATCATTATGGTTGTACTATATTTCCTTTACGAGTGTATTTGCTAATTAGTATTGTAATATATAGTTCTTTGGGCTATCAATTTATCACATGATCTATTACTAATATCATACTATAGTTACCCAAGACTAGCTACAACTCTCTTGCAATCTACCACCTAGATTGCTCAAGTTTAGCTATAATTGGTCTTATAATTTACCCATGAGATTACACTATAGGTTTTATTTTCTTGGCCCCTTTTTAGTTGTCACAAGAGACATACTATAGGTACAATATTAGCAAATGGGTTTTATCACCCAATTCCTCATTAAGTACAAGCTATAGATACTAAGAATATCTTTACCTATCTCAAGTGATTATCAAGTTTTTTAATAAACTCTTTCACCACAACACCCTTTGTCATTTTAAATAAAATATGCAAAATTTGCAAAGATTAATCCCATTATATGTTTCAAAATATAGAAATTTTCTCCTAATAATTTATTCCATATTTCTCATTATGATCAATGTTTACTTTTTATCCAAAGTACTTGCTAAGTTTAATAGCAATTGAAAACCAAACTTCATCAAAGTTTAAATATATTTATAACACAATCGACAACATCATACTGAATGCAATAGGCAATATGTGCTTACATTTATTGCCAAATTATTTTGATCACAAACCTTAGTTGAGGATTATTTTTCCATGGTGTAATATTTCACCGTTATAAACAAGATTTAGCAAGGATCATCAGGGATTTTTTATTCTCAATTTATGGATGGGTATTCCTCCAAGGGGAGGATGTCTATTGACCCTAAACACACTTGCTATGTTTCTCAAGAAACACAAGTACCAAGGTGAGCGATAAGATACTATCTAGCACGCGCACATGGGTCAATAAGGGGTCTATCGATGTAAGCTCCTTTACAAGGTTTCACTCTAATTTATCCCACTATGGTGGGTAAGTATCATGTTGGCCATCAAACCATTATGATCTTTGAATGGTGAAAATCCTGATCTCTATATTCTTTGGAAGAGAAGCATTAGAGGCTCTCATTACTAACAACACAATTACGACCACTGCTACATGGTGGTTCAACGGTGCTCACCATTTTTGAGCCACTTATAGGATCCAAATACTTGGATTTACGCATCTAGGTTCTTCCCTAGGAAGAGGGTAGTCGTTAGTCACAGTGAAAAAGTGTGAATATTCTTTCAATTTGATGTGATTATAATGTGACACTATGTGTAATAGATGGTTCCAATCAGGGTTCTTAAAGATCTTCACTCTTATTCACCATGTGGTTGCAAGTCATGTGCTATTAATCCAAGGTAAAGGTTCTTCATTACACACACCAATATTGGGTTTATGCATCCGCAATATCATCACTGACCAGAGGGGTAGCGAATAGGCTACATTCAGCCTTCCCGCTCTATGGTCCATGGTAGGCCAACCCATAGTGCTTGAGGGATAAGGTGAGTCCATTGGTAGGTTAAAACATACTAGGTCCATCACTGACAAGAGCATCGATGAGATCCTACCGTTTCTACTATTTTAAAATCCATAACCTCGTAGAGTTGAAGAATGCTTCATCTAGAATGGTAGTCAAGATACTCTTCAAATCCTACCGCAACAGGGTGTCTTACCTATTGACATAAAGGGAAAAAATAAAACATATATCGAGGTGCTTAGGGGTAAAGATCAACGTTGGAATTGGTTCCAAAGTTGAGGAGAGGTATTTTTGGATATAATGACAGATAGAGTTAATATTCCTTTATCCAATTCCATTTATATAACATTATGACATACATTCTATTTACGTTCAATCGAGAAGTATAAACTATACTCCTGAAGATTATAAGCAATGTATATAAAGTCATAAACCAACTATCGGGAAAGTGAATTTTAAAAAGAAATCTGACTTTATCAAAGCTTCTCTTGACAACTTCTAGGCTTCTCCCCTTAGCCAACCCATCCTCCATTATGTGTATCTTCCTTTGTATGACTTGACCAATTAATTTATAAACTTGTGGTTGTTTGGTTTTTGATTCACCCCAAAGGGTGAAGAGCATAATCCATATGCCAAAGTTTAAATGTATAAACAAGTTTGACCAAATATCTTAATATTTGAGGTTGTGTGGTTTTTTATTCACCCAAAGGGTGAAGAGCATAATCCCTAAGCCCAATTTTTCCTAATAATACTTTTGCAGACTTTTTTTCCAGCTCTCTCTCCCTTTTCTTTGTTAAACCATGGTGGCTATTTATAGCACTCAATGGGTGCCTTGCCAAAAGGTAAAGGGAATATTGTAGCACCCTAAAATTGGCGCAGTCAAAATTATAATAATTACATTCACCTTAGTAAATAATTTAAAAATCAAATTTAACCTCCCAAACCGCCCGTTAACCGTCGGGAAATCCGTTTCCCCCTTTTTCGTGCCATTTTTAGAGGTTGTTTTGACCGTTTGACGATATCGTCGCCGATCAGACGATATCGCCCCAGATTTGACGATTTCGTCTGGACTAGGACGTCCAGACGATCTTGTCGCAAAACTAAATTTGCATAGTTGGAATCTGTTCCAACGGGCCTCCAATCTGGGCAGAAGCGTGTCTGCACCGTTGGGACCCTCCCCCGTTGGAGATCTCCCAAATTGGGATGATCTCCAACCTCCCAACAACTCCCCTAAGCCTATTTAACTTCTAGGATTTTCCCTCCCCAACCCCTGGCTGAATTTATCTGCAAACTGATTCCCTCTGCGTCAACACATCCTAATCTTGCTTTTGCACTAGTCCCATAGCCATTTTGTTGCAGGTACATCACTGGTTTTCAGTCGGAGCCAGCACCCATCGTCGTCGACGAACCTGTTCAAATCGGAGGCGATCTTGTCGAATTCGAGGCGATTTCGTACTGATGCGAGACGATCTCGACTGCAGTCTACATCGAGGCAATCAGTGCCTGAAGTTTGCTCTTCTTAACTCTTTCTCCGTCTTTTTATTCTACAAATTAGACTATTTATTTAGTGTTTATGCTATTTTGCATTTGGTGTTCACCCATTTAGCTTAGAATGCATGTTAAGTTCATGATTTGCCATTAAAGTACAGTAATTTGCATTAATTTCTGTTCTTAAATATTGTTCAGTATTCATATTGCTATTTGGTGTAATTTGCCTTTGTTTGCACAGTAGGATTTTTTGTATTTTGCATCTATTTTCGGTTTTGCAGGTCTCTGACGAATTCGTCTGACGAATTCGTTAGATCTCAGACGATCTCGTCTGATTGCAGACGATTCTGTCGAATCTCAGACGATCGGGACTGCTTCAAAATCAGAATCTTCTTCAGACATCCGGATCAGGTATTCCCCGTTTTCCTCCTGTAAATTCTCTGTTTTCTGCTTTCAAATCTGTCTGTTGTATTCATGGAACTTGCATTTTCATATAGTTTAATTTAGTTTCATTCGGCCAAACCTAGGATGAATGTTTAAGGTTAAAACGAACTCATTAAACACATTCCAAAAACCTAGGCGTGGAAACCGCCATTAAATGTTTCCTGGTGAACCCACCATCCGTCGAAAAATCACCAAAATACACCTCCCTTGAGAGGCGGGACCTTCGCAAAGTCCTCTCGTCCGAGGTACCGCATCATCCTTTTCCCATCCTCCTTACGGGCGCGGATCCTATAGCTTTGAAGGTAGGGATGCGAAAAATTTGGAGCGATACATTTTGGTGAACCCGACGTGAATGCATCATAACCTTTTGAAAACAAAAACAAAAACAAAAACAAAAAAATTAGAACAACTAAAACTTAGATGCATTTTAAACATTTAAGGTTTAAAGTCATGTTTAGATGGTAGCTCCTAAAAAGAGGTTAGCAGTTACTATCAACGTAGAAAATCAATTGGCAGCTATAGAAGTTAATTATGTCCTTAGTATCCCTGAAACAAGTAGAACTCAATCCTTGTGGAACGAACTTGATAGGAGACTTAGTCTCATTTCATCTAGGTCCACACAACTTAAACAGATTAAGAGGCTAGTCTTGGATAGAATCCTGGATCCTCATCAAATAGTTTTTTATCATGAACTTTAGAGAGCCTGCCATAGATGGTTAGCCTATAGGAGAGCTTTAGTATCTTCAGAATTATTCAGCTTCGAGGAATACCTCGAGAATGCAGACATTGTACACCGATTCCTAGGCCTTGTAGAAGACCAAGAGGTTGTTCTTACAGATAGAGAAATATGGAATAGAGTTCCTCGTGCTAGTGTTATATCGAGAGTATTGCCACGAGCTTTACTTCTATCAACCAGCATCTGAGACAGATAATATTACCATAGCCCTTTTCATCAAATTCTTAAAAGAAAACTTTCAATTTGAAGAAGAACATTTCATGACCCCTGAAGAACTAGAGCCTATTAATGATGTTTATAAATTGTTCTTAGAAGACTAGTTCATTTACTTTCAGTCTTGTTATTGCGTGCATCTATTGTTTCATTTGCTGTCTTTATTGTATTATTTCAAAAAAAAAAAAATTAAAGAAAAACTAAAAAAATCAAAAGACATAGTAAAAAACTTAAACATTTCATTTCCAATATTGCATTAGGTATATAATAAATATATACCTTTTAATTTGTTGCATATATATATATATATATATATATATATATATATATATATATATATATATATATATATATATATTTGCTGAAATCAAAACTTAGCACCATGCCTAAACTTAGGAATGGTAAAGAAACGTTAGGAGAAGGAGAAGATTGGTTACAAGATACAACTGAAAACCCAAATGTCCTTCTTGGAGATACAAATCCAGAAGGAGAAACTCTAGGTCAATCAGATGAAGACTTAGGGGAAGATAAAGAACAAGAAGCAAATGTTAAAGAGGATGGATCCTCATCCCCTAGAATAGCTCCAAATGGAAATATTGCCTTTGACAATGCAAAGCATTTCAAGAGATTTCTCATGGAAAACATTGATGACCTTAATGTGGCCATTCGCCTTGATAAAGGGCAAATTAGTAAAACTCAAGCAACCATGGAATATATGTGCAATATGCGAGACTAATCCCTTGTCTTTCATTGATCAAGAAAGTGACAAGGGTGGACCATCCAATGCGGATATGGTCACTATAGCCCAAAGCATGTCAAAACAACGAGGTCACCCAACCTCCTAAGGAACTTGTTATTCAACCTAAAATCACTCCCACACAAAAGAAAATTCCCTTCACTACTTTGTTCCGCCAAACTATTGAGCAAAATGCTTTAAATAAACAGAAACCTAAAACAAAGCCAAATACAAACTTTCAACAATCCGGAATACAACATAATACAAACTCCCTCCATAATACTTTTCCTACCAATAATTTACACAACAATAACATGGCATCTAATCTGCATGTTCCTCCATCATATGCCCATAACACTTATGTCAATGCCCTACCAAACCAATATGGGGGGCAAACTAGTAATCTGGAAGCCATGGTGAAACAATTGGCTTCACGTATGGACCAGATAGATCCCTACCGTCCCTCGTATAATTATCGAGAGATCTGTAGTCAACCTTTGGATCCCATAGTGGTAGCTCAACCATACCCTAAACATTTTCCCATGCCCGTCCTGCCTATATATAAAGGAACCGGAAGATCCCATAGAGCATCTTCGCATGTTTAGGATAGCATGTCACGACATATCGCATGACGACTTGCTATTACTAAAAATGTTCCCCAAAAGTTTAGGTGGAATGGCATTAGAGTGGTACTATCAATTGCCCACTCACTCCTTAAGAAACTTTGAAGAAACAGCTGAATCATTTGTTCATCAATTTAGTGCCTACATCGAGAGGCATGTAACTATTAAAGACCTATACAATTTAAAACAAGATAAAGACGAATGCTTTGCTGATTTCTTAGCTAGATGGAGACAATTGACAGGAAAACTGCACTTTGTGCTACCCTATAGGGAAATGTTAGACATTTTCATCAACAATTTACAAGAACAACTTTCTTATGAGCTATCAACTGCTACCCTAACTACCTTCGATCAAGCTATAGATTTAGCTCGAAGAGTAGAAGATGCCCTCATTAGGAGAGGCCAACTTAGGAAGAAGGATGATGAGAAAACATCTAGAAATCAATATAAAAACAAACGAGGTTGTCGGTGATGGAGTCACCGACGACAGAAATGTTGCTAATGTCAATGCAACAAAGACAACGAGAAAAATTCATATTGAAACCTCTCGACAAGCCTCCTCGAGAATTCACTAGATTAAACCAACCCTTATCAACTATTTTACCTCAATTGCTCGAAAGAGGTTTAATCCAACTACCAGCTATCCGGGAGCCTGACCCAAGTATACCCGGATATAGAGCTGATTTGCATTGTGATTTCCATAGAGGACCTGGACATTCTACCAACGCTTGTAAAATATTGAAGCATAAAATACAAGATTTGATTGACAATAATGAAATGGAAGTGCAAGCCTTCCAACCCAAACAAAACCCTCCTAATAATACTCAAAATATTGTTCCCCAAAATCAAAATCAAAATGCCAATCAAACTTTAGACATATTTCAACACCCTTTACCACGACATGGTAAAGAGGTAGCTAATCAAATTGAACATCATAATGTTCCCCCTCCTACTCGATATGTAGGAACCATTAGCGGACAATTACCTATTCAGGATTCTCAAATATTTGACACAACCTTATCCCTGGTTACGACCAGGACCTTACATAATTTTCAAACTTCTGATTCTAGTGATATAGAATCAGATAGTGAAAGTGAAGTAGACACTATTCAATCGAATAGTTCTGAAAACGAATCAGATCCTATTCAACTTGTCACGAGATGCTAATGTTCCAGAAGAACCATTTCCTAGAAGAGTCACTACTCGACCTTCTTCTAATATAGTCCTTCCTTATGAACAAGCCATAAATTCTCAACCGAGACCGTTTCAACGTCGTCACTATAACATTGTAGGTACCATCGGAGTCGTCACCCGACAACAAGCTCAAAATTCCCAACAAGAACCAAACCAGAACGATGGATCAGCTCCATTCGTTCTGAAAAATCCCAATAAAGGGAATCATACTTCTAATGCTCAACCTAAACCCCCTTACAGTATTAATGAGCAATTGTCCAACACTACGGCCAGAATTTCCCTCTTAGATTTATTAAGATCCTCTCCCACCCATAGGGATGAGTTGATGCTTACACTGAGCCAAATGATGGTACCTCAAAACATTCAACTTGAAGCTATGGCCAATACTATCATCACTCGAGAGATTGATTGTATTGACTTTCGGGATAGAGATATCCCACAACACGGTTTACACAAGGATAATCCCTTGTATATTCTTGCTTTAATTGGAGATGTGGGCTGTCAAGCGAGTCTTGATTGATAATGGCTCATCTCTAAACATTTGCACCTTTGACTTCTACCAACGATTTGGTTTTAGAAGTGATGAAATGAAGAAAAACTGATATGATTATTAAAGCTTTTAATGACGAAACACAAGAAACATGTGGAGTTATTACCCTCCCATTGCAAGTTGGTCCTAGAACCCTTGAGACAACTGTGTTTATTGTACATTGTCCAGCATCGTACAATATACTTTTGGGTCGCCCTTGGATCAACGCCATGCGAGCGGTCCCATCAACTTTACACCAATGTGTTAAGTTTGAGTTTAAAAATCAGTTAGTCACTATTCATGGTGACCCTAGACCTTTTGATATGTGTGCTTTGGCAGAACCCGTTGGAGTGCAATTTTGCCCTGCTCTGTCATCCACACATTCTAGTTCTTCTTTTTCATCTAAAACTATGAAACATAAACCCATAACTTCATCTATTTCCCCTCCATTAACTTCATCCTCCCATAAAGATCAACAACCCTCTAAACAAATTATTTTAGAACCTCAAAAAGATTTTAAAACTACAACCAATCCTTCAAGTTCTATTCCTATAATTTCGCAACCCACAGAAACAACTATCATATCTTCCACATCTCAAGACATAGGTAATAAGCCTTCTACATCTTATGCCCTTTCTGATGACCTCTTACCAGATTTATCTACAACTTTAATATCAGAAAAAATGAATGCTTTCATGCAAGATTCAAACCTCTTAAATAAATTGCCGCCATCTCCTCGTACTTTGGGCCTCCCACAACCTATGGGAAGTACTTACCAAGTCGGGAGTTGTGCCTTCATTTATAAAGGATATGACTGGGAAGAATCCCTCGGAATATCAAAACTCATCATGAGGGGTACGCTCGGTGCTATTTTACCAATGATTATATTAAAGCTAAACCCATGATGCTTAAAATGGGATATAAAGGGAAAGGCTTAGGACCTTTCCAAAATGGCATGAAAGAACCTTTCGAGGTAGAACCGTGGCACGCTTGCTGTGGTGTGGGCCTATTTCCTAGTAAGGGTCAACCCTTTCCTTTTGAAGAGGATGATCACCTCATATCCTATCAAGATTATTTGGATAGACATGTTGATTTGCCTCTCCAAAATCAGTCATTTTCATGCAACATGCTATCCATAGCATACCACTGAAATGATTGTTGACCCCGATGAAGAGTTGGAAGGAGATATCTTCCATGATGTCTCTGTTGAAGAGATGTTGCACAATGGGTTTTATTTTGATGGTTCTATACCAATTATAGCTCAGCTTGAGACCACTAACCCTCAAGATGAATTATCTAAATTAACCTTACAAGAATTACAAGAGTTGGGCGTTTCACCCGCCCCACCTAACTTTGAAAGAGATCTACACATGGAGGTAGAAAATGTCATTAAAATTAATATTGGAACTGAGGACAATCCTCACATAATCAATATTGGATCAGAATTAAGCCCAGACAAACAAGAGCAATACATTGCATTCCTTAAAGAGTATGAAGATGTCTTCGCTTGGACATATGAAGATATGCCAGGTCTAGACCCTTCTGTCGTCATGCACCATCTAGTGGTCCATCCGGATGCTAAACCTGTTAAACAAAAACTTAGAAAAATGCATCCCAAAGTGGCTCTGCTAGTCAAAGGGGAGTTAGAAAAACTCCTGAATGTTATCTTTATACGGGCTATTGATTATGTTGAATGGATCTCAAACGTAGTTCCAGTCACCAAGAAAGAAACTACCAAAGTTAGGGTTTGCACTGATTTTAGAGATATTAACGCTGCATGCCCTAAAGATGACTTTCCTCTTCCAAACATGGATCAAATTATTGACTTTACTGCTGGAAGTGGGATGATGTCCTTAATGGACGGATTCTCCGGCTATAATCAAATTCGGATAGCTCCTGAAGACCAGGCTAAAACAGCCTTTATTACCCCCTGGGGTACCTTTTCTTTGGAAAGTGATGCCATTTGGCTTAAAGAACGCGAGTGCAACTTACCAACGAGCTATGACCTACATTTTTCATGATATGATGCATGATATCCTACATGATTATGTAGATGATATTATAGCTCGCTCTCTTATTGAAAATAATCATTTAGATGATTTGCGAAAAGTTTTTAATCGATTACGAGAATATCTCATTCGGTTAAATCCAGCAAAATGCATATTTGGAGTCAAATCCGACAAATTATTAGGGGTTTTAGTTTCTTTACGTGGTATTGAAATCGACCCCCTCAAAATTGCGGCTATCACCGATATGCCCGCACCTACTAATATATCTGAATTACGAAGTTTACAGGGTAAACTTCAAGCTATCCGATCGCTTCATTGATAAGTTGGCGGACAAAACTGGTCCCTTTCTCAAACTTCTTAAGAAGGATGTCCCTTTCAATTGGGACACGAGAATGTAGAGAAGCTTTTGAACTTCTCAAACAATACCTCCTTAATCCTCCGGTGCTTTCACCGCCTAAATCCGATCGCCCATTTCTTCTATATATTTTTGCTTGATTCTGCCTTAGGAGCTATGTTAGCTCAACTCGATGATGAAAAGCGAGAACGTGCTAATTATTATATTAGCCGAACCTTCATCAGTTATGAAACCCGTTATACAACATTAGAGAAACTATGTCTCGCAGTCGTGTTTGCTACGCAAAAATTACGACATTATATGCTTAGCCAAAAAACGTATGTCATTGCCAAATACGATCCCTTAAGGTATCTCATGAGTCGACCTTATTTATCGGGTCGCACAGCCAAGTGGGTTCTTGCTCTAAGCGAGTTTGATCTCACATTCATAGGACAGAAGTACGTTAAGGGTCAAATCATAGCGATATCAATTAGCTGTTGCACCCTTAGAGTCTACTCATCCCCTCATTATCGAGTTTCCTGATGAATGCCTTCAATTAGAGGCGGACCTTGTTGAACAATGGTCCTTATACTTTGATGGAGCCCGATGCATGAGTGGGGCGAGTGCGGGTATTATTTTAATATCTCCGCAAAAACATCTTATTCCTCTGTCCTTCAAACCGACCTTTGCTTGCACCAACAATACTTGCTGAGTATGAAGCTCTAATCCTTGGATTACGAGCTGCTTTAGCGCTAAAAATTAAAAACCTTTTAGTTTTTGGTGATTCCCAACTGGTTATAAACCAAATTAATGAAGTTTATCAAACCAGAGATGATAAAATGCGCCCATATAAGGCCTATGTTTTACAATTAATGTCTTTATTTGATCAAGTTACCTTGGAAGCCATTCCTCGAACTAGCAACCGTGCAGCTGACGCTATGGCCGCCGCTGCATCTCTCCTGCCCTTGGAGTTAGATGACGAATATGCGACTATCATTATTCGTCGACTCCAGGAACCCGCTTCAACTAAGTCATGCTTAGAGCCTTTGGATGTGTTTCTAATCAATGAAACTACTCCTGAACCTTGGTATCAGACATATATGATTTCCTCCAAAATGGGACCTTCCCTGCCAATTCTAATAGAAACCAGCGTCGGTTATTACGTCGACGAGCAAGTCGATTCGTCATAATTGGCAATACTTTATATAGGAGATCTTTTGAAGGTATCCTATTAAGATGTTTAAATTCAGAAGAGTCTAAATCAGCCTTGAGTGAAGCCCACGATGGATCTTGTGGAGGACACTTTAGTGGTAGTGTCATTGCTAAAAAGCTCCTTCGGATAGGATACTTTTGGCCTACCATGGAAACGGATGCACATGAGTATGTGCGCCATTGCGACAAGTGTCAAAAACATGCTGACCTTGTCCATGCGCCTGCCCAAGAGCTGCAGGCTATTTCGTCTCCTTGGCCCTTTTCTAAATGGGGCTTGGATATTATTGGCAAAATCAATCTTGTGTCTTCTGATGGACACAAGTTCATCATAACTGCCACTGAGTATTTCACGAAGTGGGTTGAAGCTATGCCTTTAGCTTCTTGCACTGGCTCACAAGTCTCTAAATTCATTTTTAATCAAATCATTTGCAGGTTCGGAATTCCTGCGAACCTCATCTCTGACAATGGAACTCCTTTCAAAAATAAAGATGTTAAAAAATTATGTCAAAAATATAAGATTCAACATCGTTGGTCCACTCCCTATTATCCTTAGGGTAATGGTCAAGCAGAAGCATCTAACAAAACTTTAATCAAAATTCTCAAAATATTGGTCAATAAAATTGGCCGTGACTGGCACATCCAGTTATATCCAGCCTTGTGGGCCTACCGAACTAGTGTTCGAACCCCCACTGGAACTTCACCCTTTGTTTTGGTGTATGGTGCTGAAGCAGTTTTTCCATTTGAATTGGAAGTTCCTTCTTTGGCTCTGCTACTTCAAGATACCGAAGTAGGAGATGAATATCGTGTTGGCAGACTCAGTCAGCTGGAACTCCTCGATGAAAAATGCATCAATGCTTTGGAGCATCTCCGTGCTTACCAAAACAAGCTTAAAAGATCATATGCTAAGAGAGTTCGTCATCGATCCTTTGAGATTGGCGACCTTGTTTTAAAAGAAAATAAAAAAAATACAAATGCAACTAAGGAACTTAAAGGTAAATTTGAGCCCAACTGGCTCGGACCATACATCATTACTACAAAATTTGAATCAGGAGCATACAAATTATCTACCTTAGATGGTAAAGAACTTAAAGAACCCATGAATATTTTACATCTCAAACGTTACTATGCATAAATTTGGTCATTTCATCCATGTATATATTTGTTCAAAATTACTATCTTGTATTTCTTTCAATTTATCCAAAAACATCAAAAACATTCATAAATCTCCAAAAATCTTCAAAAACTATCTATTGCATTTATTTAAAGCACTTGTTAAATTCTTTTTGCTCAAAAACAAAAATCAAAATAATAAAAAATCTAACAACAGCTATATGCTTGACTCTTTCGAAACCAAAACAATATACAGAAGAAAGAGAGAGTCAACATTCTCCAAACTTCTCAAAAAATCATTTATATATATTTTCTTACAATTATTGCAGTTATATGTTTCAACTTATTTTGGATAAATTAGCATTTATTTTGAATCCCTCACTTGCACACTCACAACAATAAATATCTTGATTTTATCTGACATGATTACTAATCTCTCTTATATCAAAGTTCACAAAATTCAATTAAATAAAGTTTGAGCATAGAGAATTGATCTTGTTATTTACTTAAACCAAGCACATCTTTTCACAATAAAATGATTATATTTGTAATTTCCATGTTTTGCTACATAGTAGAACTGATTTCTTGAGCGAAAAGTTTCCCCTGCTATCCTATCATGCACATGGTCTAGAATCTTTGAGAATTGGCAAAAGGACAAGCTCACCCCTACCCAGAATAAAAATCCCTTGCTCTATAGCTAATCTGAGCAAGTATCCCTAGCAAAGAAAAAGAGAAGAAAAATTCAAGAAAAATAGAAAAGAAAAATGTTATTTCAACAATGTTCCAAGCATTATCAAGCAAAAGAAATACAAAAAGAAAAATAAGCAAAGAAAGCAGAAAACGAACGCAATAAAATCCCTTTCCCTACCCTTTGAAAAGAAAAGAAGGGTTGATGAGCTTGAATCCCTGGAATTCTCAATTATTCGAAAAGCGTGAGGTAAGCCCCATAGCAGGTGGTTTGTGCCCAACTTTGCTTGGCCTTGGGTAACTCCTAGCGTGGCGATATGTCTATCACATTAGCGACCTTCTTTTGTACAGACCTATGTCTGCTTATGGATTAGCTAGCTCTTGATAATCCGATCTACATAGTGGTCTAATATGGTTATATGCATCTACATCATGGTTAATGAACACTTATTTGGTTTCTTCAAATCACTTGTATCATAGTATCTTGCTCAAATCTGGTAAATGAACAATGCAATTGCACACACATTTGTATTTGAGAGATTTTGTCTATCATTATGATAAATCAAGATCGGAAATGAATTCACATATGCACATAGGGATTCCTTATAAATCTAACTTTTGTCTTCAAAGTACTTTGAAATATTATTTTTGCAATTTGTTGAAATAAATCAAGTACAGTTGTTTACTACAAAGACAACTATATAAATAGAAAAATCAAAAATTTCTTTCAAAATACACAAATCAAATCATATATATCTGGTTGACTTTCGCGACGATGGTATAGTTCCAAAACCAAAATTGGAATTTTATGCCTAGCGCAAGTCCTCATTTTCATATTTCCTGTTCATCAAACATCAATCATGCAATAAAAATAACCTTTTTTTGGATTTTCGCGATGACGGTATAAGTCTATACCTACATATTCTATGCCTAGCGCAAACCATTGTAACAATTTTTATTCCCCATTTCTTAAAAATCATGAAAACCATATGACTTAAATCATTATGTTACACAATTATGCTTTCAAAAGAACGAACTTTATCACTATTTTATGTCATTATGTCAACCTTCAACTTTGCAATGATGGTATAATTCCTAAGGAATTATTCACAAATTTTCTCACACTTAGGAATTTATGCCTAGCAAAAATCATTTTAAAAATATTTCATGCATAATATTTTTCATGGAAATCTGAAAACAAATCATTATCATCACCATCATTTTTCATCATTGCACCAAAGTCTTAAGACAGTCTCTTAAGCACTCTTTTACTTTTTGCAATATTTCTATACTGGGATTAGCTTGACGACCGAGTGAGCAGCGACTCCATGAAATGGTCTATAATAGCGACAATGTCCTTTGAAATTATTGTTAGAAGTCTCTTTTTATTTTTTTATCACATTTTCATTACAAACAACCAAATTGTTACATCAGATTATTTCATTTCAAATATTACAAGCATGACATTCCAATTATAATATATCCATCGACATAATCACATGAAATCAATCAATCAAACATAAAAACATCATAAGCATCACATAAGACAAGTCATATGATCAAAAATAGCTCATCTATATATGTCACAAATATATGTACATCATCAAAACTGGATTGGTATGCCACAATCTGTACCTCGGCATACTCAATCCTCTATCAAACAAAAAATATATATAATACAACATCAATGTCCAGCCCTCTAGCCTCGAGAGCCCCTCGAGCTCTCTGCCTCATCTCCTCCCCCGCCCTGAGGTGGACGAGGTGGCCCCATCGCAGTCTGTGTAGTCCTAGTCCTCGACCGGGACGTGGTCCTCGATGACCCGATCTTGATCGGATCTGCGATGTTAGCTGGCAGGGGTAGTCTATCTACCTCTGGCACCAGCTGGAAGTACAGTGTCTGATAGAATGTCAACTGGGCGATAGCCCGTGTCAACTCTCCGAGCTCGCCCCTCCGCCCCATGCCCTGAGGCATGCAATCTCATCCCGTAGCTGTGACACCTCAGCATGGTGTCGTGCAGCCGCATCCTGTAGCGTCTGCACCTGAGCCTGCAGATGATCTCTCTCCGCCCGGAGAGTAGCCATCTCGCTACTCTCTCCTGTGTCCACACCCTTGCCCTTATCGGGCGATGGTGGCCTCTGTGGAGATGGGGGTCTCTCCTCCCTCCTCTCCAGCTGCCGCGGCCTCTCCTATGCCTGTGGTCTCCTCTGCTCTCTCCCGCCGTGACCCTGGGCCGCCTCTATCGCTGCCTGGCGCCGCCTCCCTATCCGACGCACAACCGCGTGGATCGGACCCTGAGCCCTCGTCATCCGAGGAGGGCGGATGCCTACGTACCAGGCATCGTAGCCGTCAGCTACCCCTGCGTCGTCTCCATCCACTGGCTGGATGGGGGCATCATCCGCATCTTGACTCCAGAATCGTTGCATGTCTGGAGCCCCGCTAACTGTGGTGTTATCCCGGACAGTCCGGGAAAACTCATAATCCATGAGAGATGGGATCCCTCGCTGTAGACCGAACTGCCTCAAAACTCGGTCGTAGCGGTGGAGCTCCACCTCTCCCCTCTCCATCCTCAGCCAGTAGACTCGCCTGATGCGAGCCAGCTCCTGTCCATCCTCGGCCCACCCTGGGTGCCCTCGCCATGGCCTCTAGGTGATCTAATCCGGGATCAACTCATCTAGCAGTCTCCGGGACATAGGCAGGTCGATCCGTCGCTGCGCCCCTCTCCGGAGCCACCGGTAGAAGACTCGGGGCCTCTCCCCGTCTACCCCTATCAGTGGAAGCCCTATCGGCCTCCGCACCGCAATGTGCTCCCAGCACCAAACCTGTAGTAGCGATGTCATCACCAGACATCGGCCGCCCTTGTACACGACCCCATACAGGATCCTGTACAACCGGCATAGAACAAAGCTGCCCCAGCAAAACCTGTACCCATGGTCCCGCATATCGTAGATCACATCTGCGAGCATCCATGGTACCCTGCACCCGCTCTGGTGGCACAGCAGAAGTCCACCAACCACTCCTGCTAGAACTCGTGTGAGTCTGGATGCCCCAGGCATCTGGCGTAGTGCCTCGATGTTCACTCCGCCCTTCTCCAGGGTGAAGCTCGGGTCACCACACAGCCGTCCCATAGCGTGGCCCTGGTTGGCCGCAGGAGTGATCATCCGTCCTTGTATGGGGATTCTCAGAATCCTCCATACATCCTCCAGTGTGGGAGTCATCTCCCCTGTCGGTAGCCGAAAATAGGAAGACCCCGGATACCATCTCTCTGCTAGGGCTGTTGGTAGCCCCATATCTGTGGATATTTGTGGCATCTCCGCCACATGCTACAAGCCGGCCTGTGCCAGCAGATCCCGCTCTGCCTGTGTGAGCGCGGCCAAGTCATCTCTCAATCCTCCATATTTCCACTCCCTGCTCTTTAGCAATCCTCTCTGCAACATAAACAATAAACAACAAATAATCATTAATCAATAATTCAAATAATCAATAATGCAAGTTAAAAATTCAATTTTTTGCAATTGATGATATCGCCCACTATTGGACGATATCGTCCCAAATTTGAGCATAATCGTCTCCGATTTCGTAGTTCGAAATCGTCTCTAATTTGATGAAATCGTCCCCCTTTCGACGATTTCGCCCTTAGGCGAAATTGACGAAATTGAGACGATTTCGTCGAAATCGGGACGATTTCGTCCCGACGACGTCGACGGCCCAAAAATGGCCGCGATGCTCAAAATTCATCTAAAAATCACTTAAAAAGCATGTAAATTCAAATTAAATCAGTTCTAGATTAGTCTAGACCCTTACCCGTAGACCGCGTCGGACCTCTGCTGATCTGTGCGTCGTCTCCACCATTTTCTGCTTCAGAGCTCTCAAAACAGTAAAAATGAACAGTAACAATGAATTAGGGTTTTACCCTATTTTTCTTAATTTTATTCAACAATAATTTTTTTTGCTTTTTCGCGTTTTTACCTCAAACGTTCGATTTGGGTAAAAACACGGAGGGGCACCATAGTAAGTCGTCGTACGATTCGACCAAGAATCGTCGCCTAAAAATGGGTATAATTTTTTTGCTTTCTCGTAGATCGAGAAGAACTCATCTTTAACGCATTTTCTTCGAAAAATTCGCTAAAGAGGGGGCAAAATGTAGCACCCTAAAATTGGCGCAGTCAAAATTATAATAATTACATTCACCTTAGTAAATAATTTAAAAATCAAATTTAACCTCCCAAACCGCCCGTTAACCGTCGAGAAATCCGTTTCCCCCTTTTCTGCGCCATTTTTAGAGGTTGTTTTGACCGTTTGACGATATCGTCGCCGATCAGACGATATCGCCCCAGATTTGACGATTTCGTCCGGACTAGGACATCCAGACGATCTTGTCGCAAAACTGAATTTGCATAGTTGGAATCTGTTCCAACGGGCCTCCAATCTGGGCAGAAGCGTGTCTGCGCCGTTGGGACCCTCCCCCGTTGGAGATCTCCCAAATTGGGATGATCTCCAACCTCCCAACAACTCCCCTAAGCCTATTTAACTTCTAGGATTTTCCCTCCCCAACCCCTGGCTGAATTTATCTACAAACTGATTCCCTCTGCGTCAACACATCCTAATCTTGCTTTTGCACTAGTCCCATAGCCATTTTGTTGCAGGTACATCACTGGTTTTCAATCGGAACCAGCACCCATCGTCGTCGACGAACCTTGTTCAAATCGGAGGCGATCTGTCGGATTCGAGGCGATTTCGTATGCGATGCGAGACGATATCGACTGTCGTCTACATCGAGGCAATCAGTGCCTGAAGTTTGCTCTTCTTAACTCTTTCTCCGTCTTTTTATTCTGCAAATTAGACTATTTATTTAGTGTTTATGCTATTTTGCATTTGGTGTTCACCCATTTAGCTTAGAATGCATGTTAAGTTCATGATTTGCCATTAAAGTACAGTAATTTGCATTAATTTCTGTTCTTAAATATTGTTCAGTATTCATATTGCTATTTGGTGTAATTTGCCTCTGTTTGCACAGTAGGATTTTTTTGTATTTTGCATCTATTTTCGGTTTTGCAGGTCTCTGACGAATTCGTTAGATCTCAGACGATCTCGTCTGATTGCAGACGATTCTGTCGAATCTCAGACGATCGGGACTGCTTCAAAATCAGAATCTTCTTCAGACATCCGGATCAGGTATTCCCCGTTTTCCTCCTGTAAATTCTCTGTTTTTTGCTTTCAAATATGTCTGTTGTATTCATGGAACTTGCATTTTCATATAGTTTAATTTAGTTTCATTCGGCCAAACCTAGGATGAATGTTTAAGGTTAAAACGAACTCATTAAACACATTCCAAAAACCTAGGCGTGGAAACTGCCATTAAATGTTTCCTGGTGAACCCACCATCCGTCGAAAAATCACCAAAATACACCTCCCTTGAGAGGCGGGACCTTCGCAAAGTCCTCTCGTCCGAGGTACCGCATCATCCTTTTCCCATCCTCCTTCCGGGCGCGGATCCTATAGCCTGAAGGTAGGGATGCGAAAAATTTGGAGCGATACAAATATTAGGTAATGACTTGTTGGAGAGGTCAAGTGGGTGGTGATGTATGCATAGTGTTTTTCTATAACTAGAGGTCATGAGGACATGATGCCTCAGAGGGTAGTAATAGTGTTTTGGGAACTTAGGGAGACTAAAAATAATTTTAAAATCCCCTTCTAGATATTGTGAGTACAAATTCCTTTTTCATAGCTCTTAATAGTATTTAGAACAAAAATACTTTCTCTCAAAGTATTTTAACACTATTTTAAATTACCAAACACACTTGTAAATAAATTTACATGGGAAATCCATTTTCTAATAAAATATATGATATTTCTTTCTTTAGATATATCTTCAAAAATATTAAACAAATAACCACTATTTTCAATACCTTGAAAATTTAAAATATTTTCTATGCCCTCCCCCAAATCAATTATTAGTCCTATTTCTTTTACAAAAAATAAAGGGTTCCGTCGAGGTGGGATGTGATATACTCCCCCAATTAGAAAAAAATGTAGTCCCTTGTGTTTCCATAGTTCGAAAACAATAAATGATTAATCCATAATCAAACATAGCAAATGAAGTAAATAATCATAATACTTTTACCAAATTGCAATCACATGAAGCCATGCAATCTCAATATTCCACCAGGGTTATGCATAGTGGCTATTTTCGCAAAATTGGCTAAAATTAGGATTTTCAAAATTTGGAATTGGCTAATATTTGGGATCCTTGACCAAGGTCCATTAGCCAAAAATTTCTAGGTGCAATTTTTTTTTGGGGTCAATTCGCCCCAATTTTATAATAATTTGACCATTTTAAGTTTAAATTTTCAACATTGCCCCTAATAATAGTGAACCTTCTACATGTGTTTTGAAACTATTCACCTAGAGTTTGAAATCGATTCGCCAAATTTTTATAAATATATTTTGGGGTCAACCCCTTATGCATAACCCTGTTAATTCCACACCATTATTGTGGATGACCTCTTTAAGATAGACTAGATATCATTGTCATATCCATGAGGCTAGTCTCAGACATCATTGCATAATGGTGCAGTCATGAGTTTACCTATATGTAGGTAATTATCCATGTTACCCATGGGTTATCATCATCACTTTCATTTTTTTTCAAGTATCTCGTTCTTGGTGGTCGAATAAATCCTTCTCATGATAAGGTCAGTTTCTTCCATCCATGAAATCTCCTAGACCTATGATGTAACAAAATATCAACAATACCATATTCTTCAAGAAAATAAACATACATATGAATAAAGACATTTATAAATAATTGCTTTGCATTGTAAGATATAAAGCATAAATATCATCATATAATAATATGATATAAGCTAGTGCATACAAATCATCATCAATGCATAAGTATCTCTATCAGAGTATCTATCTATGCATCCAACAAAGTCTAATTGAAATAATATTACACATTTTTTTCAAATAAATAAGGAAAGTGATTCCTCATGTCCTCCACCCTTTCACAGGTTGCATTTCTTTTAGAATATAGGTCCCACTAGACCTTGCACTATTCTATGTTTCTCTTCCTCATGGTCTTGGAATGAAACTTGAGGATCCTTACTATTTTTACTTCAACGTAAGTTGGATTCACCATTTGCAACTTTGAGACATCCAAAACATGATTAGGATCAGTAATTTACTTCCTAAGAAGGGACACATGGAAAGAGTCATGGATCTTTACCAAATTTGGTGGCAAGTCAAGACTATAGGCAACAAGACTGATCCTTTCCAAGATGACGAATGGTCCAACATATCTAGGATATAATTTTGTTGACTTGATGGCACTTTTCATAGGTTTTACCCTCAAGAATACCCTGTCTCCTACAGAGAACTCTCGTGGGGTCCTCTTCAAGTCAACATATTTTTTTTGGCGATCCAAATATTCCTTAAGCCTTTGATAGATCGCCCTCATTTGTTCCTCCATTTCCCTAAGAGTATATGGCCCAATAATGACCCAGTATTTTGAATTATCCCATGACAAAGGTGTCCTACACCTTCGGCCATACAAAGCCTCAAAAGGATCAATTTTTACAGAAGCATGGTATCCATTGTTGTAGGTAAACTCTACTAAAGGTAGGAAGTCTTTCCATAGATACTTCTGATCCATGTTGTACATGTGAATCATGTGTTTAAGGACTTAATTGACTCTCTCAGTTTATCCATCAATATTCGGGTGATAAGAAAAACTTATATTAAAATAAGTGTCAATTACACAATGGAGGGCTTGCTAGAATTTAGAGGTAAACCTAGAATCTTGATCAGATATGATCACTTTAGGGAATCCATGTAACTAAAATATCTGCTTGGTGAATCTATTGGCAATTGTTACTGCAACATCCTTTGTACTCTCGGGTATGAAGTGTGCTAATTTGGTTAGTTTTTTTACCACAACAAGTACCACATCATGTTGGTACCTAGTCTTAGGTAATCCAACTATGAAAGCCATTGATATCACTTACCATTTTTGCACAGGTACATCATGTGGGTACAAACGTCCTACTAGGCATTTGTGTTCTACCTTCACTTTCTATAATTCTAGACATCAGGCAACAAAATCGGTGACATCCTTCTTCATACCAGGACAATGTAAATTTTTCTTCATGTTTTCCCTCATCTTGGCCCCTCCAAGATGAGCGAATCTTGGAGATATATGAGGTTCCCTCATGATTTCCATTATCATATTACCAATTTTAGGGATAACTACTTGATTCTTGAAACACATTAATCCATCCTTAAGATTATAATCCTCATCTATCTTAGGATATTATGCCATTTTTTCTTGGACTTCAATGCATCATTGATCTTGGGATTGAACCTACTTTACTTGGTCCATAAGATCTATATGACTTCGAGTTAGAGCAATAATGTACCTTCTGCTTAACATCGATGACCTTGTTTTCTTTACCTTTGATATACTCTATGCCAAAATAATATTCGGCCAAGAACTCAATCCACATTCTCTATATAGCATTTAGCAAGGGCTGAGTAAATATTTACTTTAAACTATGGTGATCATTTCTTAATTCAAAGGGTCTACCCACAAGGTAGTGGCACCACAATTTTAAGGCATGTACCACAACAACTAGTTCTAAGTCATGTGTGGAATACTTAGACTCGTGTTTCTTGAGATTTCTCAATTCATATGCCACTACTACTTCATTTTGGGATAATAATCCTACCAATCCTTCCAAATAAGCATCTGTGCATACTAAAATTTTGCCTTGGGGATCTAGGATTTTTAGTATGGGAGTAGAGGTGAGATTATATTTAAGTAATTGAAAGGCAACCTCACATTTTTTCGTCCATACGAATGCCTATAATTTCCTTTGAATATTTGTTACTGGGGAGGCTATCTTATAATAATACCTCACAAACCTTTGATAATACCCAGCCAATCCCATGAATCTTATTACCTCTATTACATTAGTGGATAGTGGCCAATTCAAAATGGCCTCAATTTTCTAGGGATCTACTACAATCCCATTTGTAGAGATTATATGTCCCAAGTAGTGTACTTTTGACACATAAAAATAAAATTTGGATAGGTTCCCATAGAGTTGATTTCTCTCCAATAGCTCTATTATGATTCTTAAGTGTCTATCATGCTCCTTTTTACTCTGGAGATAGATTAGAATGTCATATAAAAATACCAACACAAATTGGTTCAACTGATGTCTAAACACTATGTTCATCAAATTCATGAATGTAGTTGGTGCATTGGTCAATCCTAATGGTAGGACAATGAACTTGTAATGCCTATATCAGGTTTTGAAAGCAATTTTTTGAGTATCCTCATATGAGATCCTCAACTTGATGATATCCTAATTTCAGATCAAATTCGAAGAAGATGGTGGTATCCTTAATTTGATCAAATAGATCTTCTATTCTTGGAAAAGTATATCTGTTCTTAATGGTGGATTTTTTCAACATCTTGTAGTCTATACAAAGCCTTAGTAAACCATATTTCTTCTTCACAAATAGTACCGGTGCACCCCATGGAGACACACTTGGTTTGATTAACCCTCTATCAAGTAATTCTTGAAGTTGCACCTTCATCTCTTGCATCTCTATAGGGTTCATTCTATAAGGAGCCCTATGGATGGATTTTGCACCTGGTACTAGATCAATGGTGAAGTCAAATTCTCATTTGGTAGGCATCCCCAGAATTTTTGAGGTAAGCACTTCCCTATTTCTTGTAGAATTGGAAAAATTTGAAATGCTTCCTCTTCATTGATATTTTCAACTTCTTTTAATTTGACCGCATAGACCATACCCCATTTCCTTATGGATTTATTTAGTTGCATTGCATACAATAGAATGTGTTTGAAGGAAGATTTTTCACTAACCATTTTCACCCTTTCATCCTTATCATTAGTGAACTCGATCCATGAATCTTAGAAATTGATCAAAGCCTTGTGAGCCTTTAACTAGTCCATGCCCAAGATAACGTCGAAGGCATGTAGCAGTGCTACGTATAGGTACCAAATGGTAGATCTATTGGGTAGGGAAATTTTAGCTATGGGAAAGCATTGATCCATAGAGTAGGTTTATCTTGACCCATACTCCACTTTTCACCATTGTGCCAAAGATCTAGGTCTCTCCAGCATTTCCCTTATTATGCTACTAGAAATAAAACTATTTGTAGCTCCACTATCTATCAAAATATTAACATTTATACCATATATTTTACCATTTATAAGTAAAGGAGTTGCTTTTACTTCTAGGTTCTTTTTTTTGATGGATGCATAGATCTCGTGGCCCTTCCCATTAGCCTTCTTGCTAGATTCTGCACGAAGTGGGCAATTCCTTGTGTAGTGTGGACCACCGCAATCATAGCATCCCATTTTATGATTCTGACCTATCCCTTGATCTAGTCTATCCTTTTCATTGGTAGGAAGTGATCCTATATGCTTCAGAGGTTGTGGTTTTTCAGCCTTAATGTTTCTTTTGTTCTCCTATTAGGAATTCTTCTTAAAGTGCCCTAGTTTCCCATTGGTCTTCTTTGCAAACTTAGGATTTTACTTTCCTTTTTGTTGCTGCTCGGATTCCCACTTCCTCTTTTGTTGATGATGATGTTATTTCTTTGACCCATATGAGGGATTATAAAATTTCTTATTAGGGTGTATATTGTATTCTGCTTGGCAAGCCAGCTTGTAAGTTGTCTCTAAATTTCTAGGTTTATGCATGCTCACTATATTTTTGATATGATAACTGGCTTCTAAGAGGAATTTATGTACCTTCATCTTATTACCCTTCTCAAGGGATGAAGAGTATTTAAGCAGTTTTAAAAATTACCTATAATACCCTTCAATAGATTGAGTCCCTTAATAGAGTTGAAATAACTCATCAAGTTTCTTCATATAGAACTGCTCTGTAAGGAACCTTTTTTTGAAGGATTTAATGAAGTATTCCCACTTGAAGTGGATTAATTTGATCTTCTTCTCCTTACTATAGTTCTTCCACCATTCCAGACTTATTTCTATTAGAAGTCCTATGGTCCATACCATCTTAGTTGTTGAGGAATAGTTTCTAATGGAGAAATAGACCTCCAACTCATTCAACCAAGATTCTACCGAATCTCCACCTTCCTTTCCTGAGAACCTTCTAACCTTGACATGTTTTAGGTCCTTATCTATTCCCCATTAATGCATATTTTAGCCATGTGATCCTTAGGTTTTCATATTTCAGCCCTAATGGTTTCCAACAAGTTGCTTTGTTAGACTATTTGCTCTTTGTACAAAGGCATTTACCCTTTAATTTTATGCACAATGATTTTGATTTTTTTGACTCTGATTGAATTTCTTGAGCTATCCCCTATGATTCTGTCCTCAACACTGTCAGTGTTAGTTGGTTTTTCCTTCTGAGAAACCCTCTATATTCCACTTCTCAACTTGTATGTCATGTTTCCCTGAGTTTAAGAGTGGTGTCAATTTTGCATCTATTTCTATTATATGCGAATTTCAAATACCATACACATTTTGTAAAATAAAATGCATCTAATGATTATCATGCAATGATGTTTTCAAACAGGGTAGGTTCAACTTGCTACCACTTATGGGATATGTTTTTCCATATCCTAATCAATTTTATTATGAATTCCTTATTTGACCAAGAAGTCATGTTGTAACATTAATCAAATTAAAAGAAATATTTTTTTCCTAATGCAAATATCCTATCAAGGTAATTTTACATTATTAGGATTTATGAATAACTCTTTTTTATTTGTAATACAGTTTCTACGTAAGGAAGAGGCTTAACTTGGGACTATGAATTCCAAGTACAATTTCTCAAAGGAGTCTCAGGTACACCGTTTAAAACCCACTATTGTGGAGGTTTCACTTAACTCTTCCAATTTTATTCACTAGTTTCGATCTTGGGAGAAATGACTTACTCATCAATAACCTTCAAGTAATTTTTCTTACCTCACCAAAGATGTATTTATTCAGAGTTATTTTAGCATTTATATGAAAACTTTGTGCCTAATAAGCCTAGGCTTTGATACCAACTATAATATCCCTAATTTCAACACTAATCAACATAAGGGAATTTTTTTTTTGTGTTTAGTCCTTATCATGGTCACTAGCTCATGGTTGTATTGAAAGTATCTTTGTGTGGCTCTCTTATATATGAGTGTCCAAATAAGTTCAAGGATGCACTTCATAGAAATCCAACATGCTCAATGTCTATCCTATGGGTAGGAGTGGCCAACCCCTATCATGACTTGCACGTATGTTGAATTTAGCTTGCAATTGGGAATTCTCCTATCTCAAATAGGAATGCCCTTTTTCCCTACTAGTTTAAATCAATCATCAAACTAGTTTCTATGCTAGGTCTCTTTCAACCATACAATAGGTGTATGCCTTGAGGTTTTGTTGGTTCTTCCCTAAGGATAGAACCACAAATTATTGCAATGCTTAGTCATCCCATATAAACCATAGGAGCTAAGGGGTTTATCACACAAACCCGCATAGACTTGTGAGTGTCTACTATTTTTCCTTGGTTTAACCAACTATAACCTCCATGATAAATAAGACTTTCCAGGTTTTTCCTTTACAAATATTTTCATAATTAATCTATAAGTGTCATGTATAAATCAATAATTCCTTTTAGTTTTAAGGTCACTCTATATCAATAGATACAATTTTTGAGTCACTTTTAGAGATTCAACATTGCCATAAGGTGATTTTAATTCACCAAGAAACTCCACATTTCCTCTATGATTATTTGAAGTAAAATGTTACATTGTACACACTTCCTCTCAAAGAGTGATGTATTTCATTTACAATTAAACTCTGTAAATACAATTTACAATGATGAAGACCTTCTACCAAGAGGTATTGTTACATTATCTACACATGCGATCAATAGAAGTCTAGTAGTGCCAATATTTGCTTGACCTCATTTGAGTCACCAGTACTATATTGTAGGTGTTTTTGGAATCAGGAAAACCCATTACATGTATATGAAATGCATTCTAGACACACAATGGTATGTAATATTTTTTCCTTAAAAGCAACTAAAAATAATTCATTCTTCTCAATGTAAATGTTTAAAGCATTTCAACATTTAAAATAAGGAAATCTCACACTTTCCTAAGATTTAACATCCAATTTTCATCTCATATCCTCCTTCACAAAGATATTTCTTTGAAACAAGTATTATTATAGATAATTTTTGCTAGTCAATTTTACAGAATACCATGAGTTCATTTATACATGAGACCACTTTTCAAGCCTATAACATTTTAAGCAAAACATACTTTCATAAGTATTCTTTATTTCCTCTATAGAAATAACATTTATTCATTCATACTTTCACAAGTATATCATATTTTCTCAAACAAAAATAGCATTAAATCATTCATACTTTCACAAGTATCTCATATTTCCTCAAACAAAAATAACATTTAATCTTTCATACTCTCACAAGTATATCATATTTCAAACATAAATAGCATTTAAACATTCATAATTTCACAAGTATCTCATAAATATTGGATGGATTTATCACAGTTCATGAAGCTCTGCACTCTGCTCATAATACTAACAGGTCTTTTTTTACCCTCAAGCTTCATATGAACAAAGCATTTGACAGGCTAAATTGGGACTTTCTGATTGTTGTCCTCCTTAAGTTTGGTTTTCACCACCAATGGGTTAATTTGATCAAATAATGTATTTCTAAAGCATGGTTCTCGATTCTAGTTAATGGAACAACTCCTGGTTACTTTCAAAGTCATAGAGGAATTTGGCAGGGGGACCCTATCAGCCCCATGTTATTCATCATTATGGCAAAAGCTTTAGGAAGAACCATAAAAAATGCTTGCAGTTCAAGGCTAATATTGGGAATCAAGGCAACATATCTCACTAGTGTCATTTCTCACCAAAAATTCGTCGATGATACCCTTATATTGACTAAGGCATCAGTGTTTGAGGCCAAAATAATTAAATACATCCTACAACTCTGCGAGGATGTTGCTGGTCAGAAAGTTAATTTCAGTAAAAGCAAGTTATATTTCTTGAACACCCCCATTCATAGGCAAGGAAGGATTGCATAAATTTTAGGGTGTGATATAGAAAACCTCCCCACTTTGTATCTTGGTCTCCATATTTTCATTGGTTCTCCAAGAGAGTCAATGTGGGACAGGGTTATTGAAAGAATCCAAAAAAACTTGTTGGATGGAAAGGTCATATTCTATCTCAAGTAGGAAAGTTGACCCTCACTAAGGCCTCTCTTCAAAGCATTCTAGTCTATTTCCTCTCCATTTTCAAAGCCCCTATGAAGGTTTTCCATAAAATTGAGAAACTCCAAAAAGAATTTTTATGGACTGGATCAGAGGAGAAAAAAAGGATACACCTTGTAGGATGGACCAAAGTGTGCAGACCCAAGGAAAATGGGGGCTTAGGTCTGAGGATAATTTTTCATATAAATTTTACTAGCTAAGCAGACATGGTGTCTCATTTCTGGTGAAGAAAATGAAAGGACAGCTATCATCAAACGAAAGTATCTTCAAAATATGAAGTTTCTAAGTGACTCAGTTCCAATAAGAGGTTCTACTTTTTGGAAAGCAAATCTTAATTATAAGAAAATTATCAAAAAGGGTTTAAGATGGGTTTTAGGAAATGGTGAGGATAAATTTTTGGAATGAAAGGTGGGCTAAGGATGAACCATTGACGCAATATCCTAACTTAGCCCAAATCAGAGATATCATAGAAGAACTCATTGGCAAAAAAGTCTCTGATTATATGGTTGAGGATAGAGGTAGAATAAAGTGGAAACACATAAGAATTTAGGTATTTCAAGTGGAATAAAATCATCTTTGTAACATTCTCGGGAAACATTTTATCCCCATGAGACCCAAGGAAGATCAAGTGACCTGGGATCCTACGTAAAACGGGCAGTTCACTGTTAAATCAGCTTACAAGCTTCTGCTTGATGACGAGGATTTTGTCCTCCAAAAGGACTTAGTTTGGATAAAAAATTTAATTCCAAAAATTGTAGTCTTTTCATGGTTGGTTATCCAAGGAAGAATTCTAACCATTGATAATATGATGCGTAAAGGTATTTGTATCACTTATCATTGTTATCTGTGCAGGGCTAATTGGGAGACCATTTATCACATTTTCCTTAAGTGTCCTTTTTCCTTGACTGTCCTAAGTGGGGTTTTTTAGGCCTTTAATATTTCATGGGTTAAACCAACCACCATACTTGATTTGTTCATCCAATGGCCTTACCCATTTTCAAGCCAAATACTTAGATACCTATGGAAATTTGTCTCAATAACTATCTTTGGAAGGTGTGGTTAGAAAGGAACCATAGAGTCTTTAATGAGCCTATCCATGATCATCAAACTATCATTGTCAAGATCCTATCCTTTACCAATGAGAATGTGAACCTTATCCTTTTTTATAGCTGTAAACCTCATATACATGAGACCATGATTGCTCAATATTTAAGCTTAACCTTGTTAGATGAGTCTATGCCTAGGGTAGTCAACCCCAGAGCCAATGTTACGTTGTCTCCACCTCCTATGGGTTGGTTTAAGATTAATTTTGATGGAGTAGCTAAGGAAAATCCTAGCAAAGCAAGCACTTGTGGCATTGTGCAAGATCATAATGGTAATATGATGCTTACATTTTTTGAATATTTGGGAACAAGGACGAACAACGAAGCTGAAGCTAGAGCTATGTGGAGAGGCCTTAAAATGACTCAAGACTTAGAAGGCAATTTGATCGTAGAAGGAGACTCTATGCATGTTATAAATCTCCTCAATAATTGTAAAACACCTCCTTGGAGGATTAAAACAATTGTTGAAGAGGCTAGGAACCTTTTCTAGGGAAGACAGGACAGAAAAGCCCAACATGTCTTTCGGTAAGCTAACAAAATTGCTGATAAGCTGGACAATTTGGGTGTCTATGGTGACGGACTTTTCAAATGGGAACACGATGTCCCAAGTGAAGTAGAGGAGCTTATTCAACAAGAATGCCAAGAATTATAGTCAAATTTACCAATAGGGAAGGCACTGTAAGTTCGAAGGCTAGGAGTATTTTCGTCTCTTATTTGAATTGGACTCACAATAAAAATTATCTGAGTTGTCAGTCTTCGTGGATGCTGCTTGGAAATACCACAAAGACTAATGGGGATAGTCACATGTTAGATAACATGGCTCCTAGTCGTCTTAGTAATTTGAGGTTGGTTGATAATCACAGGGAAGGAAAGAAATGACAATATAAGACTTTGAACCAAAACCACGTGGACCACCAGATAGGCACTGCCATAAATCTAGCTAGTAGGCTCACTTCTCCAAGGCTGATTGGCCAAGATAGTATGTGGTACCAAAGCATGTCATATACAAAAGAAAGCAATTACCAAATAATTATTAAGAGTAACTGTCAATACAAAGCTTGTAGAAGTTTTTTCAGTACTTTGCTATGTGTGTTTGCAACTTTTTGTTTCTCCATTATCTCAAGGAAGGGATCCATGTCTGTTTCTTTTTTGTAATTATGATGCATGTGTGTTTTCTCGGGGTATACCCAAAATGTTGTATGGGAAGTTTCTTTTTGATAACAGGCTATGTGCCTTACCGGATGTAATGGCTTTGGCGGCATGTAGATTTTACATATATAGGATCCTTAGTAAGGATATGTTCATCAACAGCCCTGGGCTGATTTTTGTAAAAGGTTTTGGGTCAACCTGTAAAACTCGGTATTAATGCTATAGTATCTTATGTACCAAAAAAAAAAATCCTCAAACAAAAATAGCATTTAAACATTCATACTTTCACAAGTATCTAATGTTGGAAATATGAGCAAGTTTTGTTGTCATTGATGTCAAGAGGTTGATGTCCAAGTTTCGTCATCATTAAGGTCATCATGTGTTTTTTCCAAAAGGTAAGGAAGAGGTTTAAAGTAATAGGATATAATATTTATTTTAAATATTATATGCCTAAAAATATCTAAATAGATTGAAGATCCAAGGAAGGAGAAGCAGGTTTAAAAAGAAATAATAATATTAAATATTAAATATTATAATATTATAGGTTAAAGGTTGAGTTGAAGAAAAATGAGGGCCAAGGAGTTATTAAATTATAAATCCTCAAAAAGACCCATTTGGCAGATTTTAAAGATTATGATTTAATTTATTTAAATTTAAATATTTTAACCATAGGTTAAAATTTAAATTATACTAAATAAAAAGGCATCAAATTTAAAAAAAAAAAATGAATTTTCTAAATCGTCGACGTGTTGGAGTGCATAGCATATGGTATAAAATGGGCAAAGTTTTTAATTAAAACTCATCCATGCGAATTGTGTGCCCAAAGTCTAAAGAATTCGTGCACTGCATTCATTAAAGGAGTAAGGAAAAATTCACATGTGTTAAACATTGAAGGGCAAACATGGTGATAAGTTGAAGCAGAGCACCAAGCAAGTCTCAAGGTGCTTGGTAGCGCAAGTGGCAGTCGAGGGATGTGTTAAGGCGTTTGTGAGGGCGAGATCATGGGTTCGATTCATGCGATTGTATTTTGAAAAGGGAAAGCATTTTTTATTTGCACTAGTGGGATAAGAGACGAGGAATATAGAGGATCTCGTGCGCTTTTATTTTCATGTGGACACGTAGCCCAACTAGTGGATGAGCATTGGGCTAGGGTGTTCGAAAGGTGAGGTTGTGTGTTTGAATTTTGTTGGAGATATTTTTGTTGGGTAGAATAAAATAAAATGTGTTCTTCTCATGTTTTAATTTGTCCAAATAGTTTTGATATTTAGAAATTGCATTAGAGGGTTGCATGAGATTTAAAAAGGATTTTGTGGGTAAGGTATGCAAGGAATATTGTATTTTGCAAGGAAAAATTCATATAAGGTATAAGAAAATTAAAATATTTTATTTTAATTTTTGGTGATTAGAATTTATTTTATAAAGTAGGAGTGATAAGGTATGCAAGGAATATTGTATTTTGTATTTTGAAATAAAGCTACATTGTGATAATTATTTTGAGAAGAGAAATAAGGTGCATAAAGGAAATTATTGTGAAAGCAAGTTATCTGAATATTTGCTAATTATTTTTGAAGTTTGGGGATTATAAGGTGTACTTGAGATTTAATATTTTGTATGGTGAAATAATTTTTTAGGAACATAATTGAGTGAAGATTTTAAGAAATATTATTGCTATCTAACATTGAAATTGGCAAAGAGGAGTTGATTGTGATTGAGACAGGTTTTGAAGACATATCTCCATCAAAACAAAAATGGACAAATTTAAGTAAGTCCTAGAGGGGACTTAAGGACAAATTTAAGCAAGCTTTTGTGAAAGTTTATGGGTAGATTTGAGTAAGTCCTAGAGGGGACATAAAGACAAAGTTAAGCAAGATTTTGTGAAATCTTGTGGAAAATTTTGAGTAAGTCCTAGAGCGATTAAGGACAAATTTGTGTGAGCTTTTATGGAAGCTTACAAGCAGATTTGAGTTAAGTCTTGGTGAAGACTTGTTGAGAAGATTGGACAAGTTCTAGAGAGGACTTATGGATAAATTTGAGGTAAGTATTAGAGAAGACTTGAGAGCATATTAAGCAAGTTCTTGAGAGGACTTGTGGATAAATTTAAGGTAAGTATTTGAGAAGACTTGAGAGCAGAGTTGATTGATTGATTTTTTCAAGCTTTGAGTTAAGGCTTGGGATAGATCTAGCAGAGTTGATTTGTGATTGGATCAAGATTTGTGTTAAGGATTGAGGACATATTTGAGGATAGAGTTTGGTACAAATTTGAGGGTAGATTTATGCCAAACCAAAGATAGATTTGAGAGCAAATTTTTGCTAGACCAAAGGATAGTGTTTAGTGTAGATTTGAGATAGAGATTAAGCAAAGCTGAGAGCATGCTTTGGAGGTGAAATAGCAGAGGATAGTAGTATCTAATGTATAGGGATCCATTAGATAGGATAGTGAGGACATAGGTCTTCTAAGTGAGGATAGACGTCTTCAGTGGAGAGATATCCACAAGCCATTGCAATGGAGGCAATAGTATTCTAGAGGATCACCAGCCAGAGCAAAGGAGAAGGAGTTCTCTTGTATATAGAGATCCATGAATCATAAAATGAGAAAGAGTTATCCTATGTATTGGTGTCCATGAAATTTATTAGGGGATTGGTATCTCCTTTGGACAGAGTTCCATAAATATTGTAATAGGTAAGGATTCCTAAGATATTTATTGAGAAAATTTTAGTGAAATATTTTCTTTGTGGAGTAGCCCATGAAGAACACAAGTTTATACTGAGAGGGGGGTGAAAAATATAAGAGCACTTTTATAATTTTATTTACAAATTAATATTATGCAGTGTATATATAGCAGTATCAATAGCAATAATCAAAGCAATGCATAAAACACCATACACAATATAGACACCAATTTAACATGGTTCACCCAAAGATGGCTACTTCCACGAAGAAAATATTTGACTAAATTTTCTCAATCAATCTCTTAAGAATACTTCCCAATTACAATGTTTATGGTCCTTTTTCCAAAGGAGATGCTGATACCCTAAATATGGTTTGTGGATCTCTATCCATAGGAGAACTCCTTCTCCTCTACTCTGGTTGGTGATCCTCTAGAAGACTACTACCTCCACTGCACTAGCTTATGGATCTCTCTCCACTAAAGACTCTTGTACCCACTTAGAAGACTTGTTCTCACTACGCTATCTAATGGATCTCTATCCATTGGAGACTACTGTCCTCTCTGATTTGTTACCTCCAAAGCTCTGTCTCAATTTTGTACTAAACATAGTCTAGTCGATCTAGCACAACTCTTCTCAACTCTTGTACTAAACACATTCCAATAAATCTAGCACAAGTCTTCTCAACAAGCTCACTCAAATTTTTACTAAACATAGTTCATTCAATCTAGCACAAATCTACTCAACTCTTGTACTAAATACAGTCCAGTCGGTCTAGCACAAGTCCACTAAAATATACACTAAACATAGTCCAGTAGGTCTAGAAAAAAATTACTCAATAGGTCCACTCAGAACCTACTCAAATATTCTCAACAGGTCCACTTAGAACTTGCTCAAATATGCTCAATAGGTCCACTCAGAACCTACTCAAATCTGATCAATAGGTCCACTCAGAACATTCAAAAATCAATATCATAGAAGCATAAAGAGAATTTTTAGAGACTCAATATGTTCTATACTCAAAATTCAATCACTTTCTCAACTCAATATCATAGAAGCATAAAGAGAATTGTTAGAGACTCAATATGTTCTATTCTCACAACTCAATCTCTTTCACAACTCAAATCAGAATATAGAATAGTTTGTTTTATGGAACTTGAACAATCACTTCATACATCCACTTGACTAGGCTCAATCAACTTACTCAACCAATCTAAGCATGTATCATCAAACTCAAAATTTTTCCAACAATTCTCAACAACAAATCTCACATAACAATGATACTCATGATCTTTTCAAATCCTAGTTCAAGTTATTTTCATAACAACTCACTTCAAAAACCATGCTTATAAAACATTCTTCACATAACAATGATACTCATGATATTTTCAAACCCTAACTCAAGTACTTCACACAACCAATGGCTTCAACAACAATTCTTATAAAACAAGCTTCACACAACCAATGGTTTCAACAAAAATGCTTATAAAACAAGGTTTTAATCACAACTCTCAATTTCAAAAAACCTTGAAGCATTAACTCAAACACTTTCAAAAAGGAAACCCTGATCAAATCCTTTTCACTCCAAACTTTATTTTCTAGTAAGCCATTCAATCAACTCTACCAAGGAAGAATTTTCCCATACCTTTTTTCTTGACAAGTAGATGATCTCACAAATCTGCCACACACACAATTACTTCTTTGCCAATCTCAATAAGGGTTAGAGGATAATTTTCTGAAAAAAACATAACACAAAAACAATATCAAATTTACACCTTATCACTCCAACTTTATTAATAATCAACACCCTCACAATAATCACAAAAATCCTTAATTCAAAATAACACAATACCCACAAAGTATTAATCCTCCAATATACCACTATAGCAATTTAAGACTTTATTAAAAGTTTAAAATAGAAAAATCCTTATAACTCCTAGTGATAATTCTCAACTACCACAAATTTATTACAAAGCAAAATTTCCAAACACAAACCACTAAACAACCTTATACCTCCAACTTAGGAATTTGATTAAAATTAAAACCAAAAATACTACCTCGTCTTTGAAGGGAATCAAACCCTCAACATTGCCCCCAATGTGTGCCTTAGTTGCAGCCAAAGTCGTCGAACGAGCCAAGAGCTCGTCTGATATTAACGAAGCACCACATTCTTCTTCATATCCTCACACCTTATGCCTTAGGCAAAAGAACGTGCACCGTAGGTGCTTTAACCAACATAACTCATGATGCACCCATTGAGATTCGAATCTAAACCCTCTTGCAAGCCAGTGCTTTTGTGCTTCCCAAAATACCACTAGGACATGTTGTCCTATGAAACTTCGAGGATTAAAGCTTAATCCCTTAAACAATTCTCTATCATGACTTTCGTAAAAACTCACGAGGTCTTTTCTTCGCATGCAATCTTTTTAATTTTCGAGCAAGGATAATTAATTTAACTTTGGGCATTGTATTTATATGCTTCCTCCATTTTTTTAAAGATGTTGCCACTCTCCATGTTATCTTCCAAGACGTCAACAAATATTATAAAGGCTTTGAATGCCTTTTATCTTAAACCCAATAGTTGTGTTTATAAAATATATTTAGACTTTATAAAACCCACTTTTACATTATAAAATATTATAATAAGAATTATAAATATTTTATTTGGGTTTTCACCATATCACCTTTAATATTATAATAACCATTATTATAATATTATACCTTTGATAAAATATCTCCTTCTGAACTCTTAACTTCTACACTGATTCACTTGATATTTGGCCTTCTTCTTGGATATCAAATAACCATTTTTATCCCCTTTGTTTCCTGCTAAAATCCTTGATTATTAATGATGACTTCATCCAGTGACATCAATGACAACTTTCAATTAGGGACTCAAAATATCAAAAAATCTTCCCCTTTGTCCTTGATGGCAACCCATACTCTTCTTAACAAAACCTAAACTTTCTTTTTATTCTACTCCCCCTAGGAAATTGCTCCCCCTGGCTCAATGCTCTCTCAAATATCAAATCTCTCCCCATTACACAAATCTCTCCCCCTTTGACATCAATGGAAAAGGGTCACCTTTGGGGCTCGGGGCTAAGAATGAGCCTCTTAGCTTAGCCCCTCCCCCACCCATTTTTGAGGTGGTTAATTATGGGGTGGGAGTATTTATACTCCCAAAAGGTATTGTTCTTTACCTTTATCCTCTTCCCTTCTTTTCTGAGTTTTATGATTCCTTTGATTGTTTCTATCTGTGTCATCATCCCTGTTCCTGTCATTATTCCTGTTCCTATTCATGTTCACATCCAAGTTCTTGTTCCTATTCCTATTCCTTTTCTCATCCATGTTCATATTCCTATTCCTGTTCATGTTCTTGTTCCTATTCCTATTCCTGTTCATGTTCCTATTCCTGTTCATGTTCCTGTTCATGTCCATGTTCCTATTTATGTTCTTGTTCCTTTTCATACATATTTTTGGAATGTCTTCTCTAGACCATTTTTTTGTGTGACCATAATTATTGCACTTATAACACTTAATGTTATTATTCCTTGGAGGTGTAAATGTCTTAGTATTTATCCTAGTGAAGCCATATCCTCTTCTTTCATGAACCCTACAATTCATTGCCTTGTGATCAAACTGATTACATGAGTAGAAATACCCATGGAAAAGTTATCTATTTCCATATTCCTATATTTCATGTGTCCTGCACTCTAAAGCCATGTGCACAAACCTATGACATGAAAAAAATCTTCCATTGAAGTTTTCTTGTCTTGACATCATTGGTCTTCTGTTCTAATTGTTGTTCCATATGTATCTTCTCTATGCATTGTTCCTATCTTTGGTGAACCATTTATTGTTCAAATCATCCTCTAATGTCTCACTCCCTCTTACGCTATCTTCTTCTTATGTATCTTCATTTGAAGTTTCTTCTTATTCAAGGCTTGAAGTTGAATCCTCTTCCCATTTATTTTGAACCTGTTTAGAACCAATACCTCTTTTTTTTGTTGCTCCTCTTTGTATCTTGATTATTTTATCCACACTCTTTGCATTGTTTACATACTTGTATAAATTTTTCTTGGAATATTCTAAACATTCTTTTAGTAGTGTCACTTCTTGTGCTAACTTCTCACATTACAAAATATTTTCTTCTAACTTGTCTTTGAATTTCCTTGCCTTAGCCTTTGATTTTCCTAAATCCTCTATGAGCAATCTTCTTTCTTCATCATATTCTTGAAACTGAATTTCAAGTTTAGAGTGTTGCTTCCTTACTTTATTTACCATTTTGAAGGCATAGATAGGTTCTCCCTTGAGATCATAACCATTCTTTTCTGAATAATCCTCTATTTTTTTGCCTTTGTCCACATCATTAATTTCTTTTGGCTTGTATTCTATAGGATCACTCACTTCTTCTTATAATGCCATTAGAATATTTTCATCTGGTATTTCAAGTGCATCTTCATATTCATCATCACTGAAACTATAACCATCCCTTATGCAATCATCTTCAAGATGTCCAAAGTTATGACATATAAAACACTTGAGAATAACTGGAGTCTTTTTCTTAATTGGTTCTTTTTCTTCAATCATAAATATGACTTCATATCTATCATTGTCTGAAAAACTAGCATCACTATCATTTGAGTACTTGCATTATCCACATAGTAGATCATCTTCTCCTTATCTGTAGGAGGATTGACTTCTGGATCATATCCAAATTCTACTGCATCCCAAAATTCATCGCCAAGTGCCATCAGGTAGAACCTCATCATCATACTCCAATACATGTAGTTACTTTCATAAAATATTGGCATTGAATTACTTGAGTATGCATCCTTAGGATCCATTGTGTTCTTGTTAGCTTTTCCTTCAAGCTATTAAACTCTTCCAAAGGAACCCACTCTGATACCAATTGAAGAACACAATATTATACTGAGAGGGGGGTGAACAGTATAAGAGCACTTTTTTACTTTTCTTTTCAAATCAATATTATTTAGTGTATAGATAGCAATATCAATAGCAATAATCAAATAAATGCAGAAAACACCATACACAATAGAGACACCAATTTAAGGTGGTTCACCCAAAGGTGGCTACTTCCATAGAGAAAATATTTCACTAAAGTTTCTCCATCAATCTCTTAGGAATCCTTCCCAATTATAATGTTTATGGACCTCTATCCAAAGGAGATGTTGATCCCCTAAATCTAGTTTGTGGATCTTTATCTATAGGAGAACTACTTCTCCTTTACTCTGGTTGGTGATCCTCTAGAAGACTACTACCTCCACTACATTGGCTTGTGGATATCTCTCCACTGAATACTCTTATCCCCACTCAGAAGACCTATCCTCACTGCCCTGGCTAATGGATCTCTATCCACTAGAGACTACTATCCTCTCTACTCTTTCACATCCAAAACTCTATCTAAATTTTGTACTAAACACATTCCAGTCGATCTAGCACAAATCTGCTCAACTCTTGTACTAAACATAGTACAGTCGGTCTAGCACAAGTTTGCTCAACAAGATCACTCAAATTTGGACAAAACATAGTTCATTCGGTCTAGCACAAATCTTCTCAACTATTATACTAAAAATAGTCCAGTCGGTCTAGCACAAGTCCACTCAAATATGCACTAAACACAGTCCAGTCAGTCTAGCACAAATCTTCTCAACAGGTCCACTTAGAACCTTCTCAAATCTGCTCAATAGGTCCATTCAGAACCTGCTCAAATCTATTTAATAGGTCCACTCAGAACCTGATCAAATCAATCTCATAGAAGCATAAAGAGAATTTTTAGAGACTCAATATTTTCTATACTCAAAACTCAATCACTTTCTCAACTCAATCTCATAGAAACATAAAGATAATTTTTAGAGACTCAATATGTTCTATTCTCACAACTCAATCTCTTTCACAACTCAAATCAGAATATAGAATAGTTTGTTTTATGGAACTTGAACAATCACTTCATACATCCACTTTACCAGGCTCAATCAAATTACTCAACCAACCACTCAAGAAACAACTCTTGCTCATAAACCTTAGTCCAAGAATGTATCATCCAAATCAAAATATTTCCAACAATGCTCAACAATGAATCTCACATAACAATGATACTCATGATATTTTCAAACCCTAGTTCAAGTTCTTTGCATAACAACCCACTTCAACAACCATGCTTATAAAACATTCTTCACATAACAATGATACTCATGATATTTTCAAACCCTAACTCAAGTTCTTCACACAACAAATGGCTTCAACAATAATGCTTATAAAACAAGCTTCACACAACCAATGGCTTCAACAACAATGTTTATAAAACAAAGTTTTAATCACAACTCTCAATTTTAGAAAACCTTGAAGCATTAACTCAAACACTTTCGAAAAGGAAACCCTAATCAAATCCTTTTCACTCCAAACTTTATTTTCTATTAAGCCATTCAATCAACTCAACCAAAGAAGAATTTGTCCATACCTTTTTGCTTTACAAGTAGATGATCTCAAAAATCCGCCACACTCACAATTACTTATTTACCAATCTCACTAAGGGTTAAAGGATAATTTTCTCAATAAAAAATAACACAGAATTACAATATCAAATTTACACCTTATCACTCCAACTTGATTAATAATCAACACCCTCACAATAATAACAAAAACCCTTAATTCAAAATAACACAATACCCACAAAGTCTTAATCCTCCAATATACTACTATAGCAATTTAAGACTTTATTAAAAGTTAAGAACATAAATCTCCTTATAAATCCTAATGATAATTCTCAACTACCACAACTTTACTACAAAGCAACCTTTCCAAACACAAACCACTAAACAACCTTATACCTCCAACTTAGGCATTTAATTAAAATTAAAATTAAAAAATATTACCTTGTCTTCAAAGGGAATCGAACCCTAAACATTGCCCCTAATGTGTGCCTTAGCCACGGCCAAAGTTGCCACACAAGCCAAGTGCTCATATAATATTAATGAAGCACCACATAATTCTTAATCTCCTCACACCTTCCACTTTGGGTAAAGGAAAGTGCATCGTAGGCGCCTTAACCAACACAACTCATGATGCACCTATCAAAATTCGAACGCAAACCCTCTTGCAAGCCAACACTTTTGCACTTACCAAAATACCACTAGGCCACTATGTCCTATGCAACTTCAAGGATTAAAGCTTCCTCCCTTAAACGCTTCTCTATCATGACTTTCAAAAAAACTCATGAGCTCTTTTCTTCGCATGCAATATTTTTAATTTTCGAGCAAGGATAATTAATTGAACTTTGGGCATTGTATTTATATGCTTTCTCCATTGTTTTAAAAATGTCGGTGCTCTCCATGTTGTATTCCATGATGTCGAAGGAGATTATAAAGGCTTAGAATACCTTTTGTCTTAAACCCAACCTTTGGGTTTATAAAATATATTTAGACTTTATAAAACCCACTTTTGCATTATAAAATATTACAATAAGAATTACAAATATTTTATTTGGGTTTTCACCATATCACATTTAAGATTATAATAACAATTATTATTATATTATACCTTTGATAAAATATCTCCTTCTGAACTCTTAACTTCTACATTGATTCACTTGATCTTTGGCCTTCTTCCTAGATATCAAATAACTATTTTTATCCCCTTTGTTTCATGCTGAAATTCTTGATTATTAATGATGACTTCATATAGTGACATCAATGACAACTTTGACTTAGGGACTCTAAATATCCAAAAATCTCCTCCTTTGTCATTTATGGCAACCCATAGTATTCTTACCAAAACCTGACCTTTATTTTTATTCTAACCCCCCTGGGACAATGCTGCCCTGGCTCAATGCTCTCTCAAATATCAAATTTCTCCCCTTTACACAAATATCTCCCCCTTTGACATAAATGGCAAAGGGTCACCTTTGAGGCTCAAGGTTAAGAATGAGCCTCTTAGCTTAGCCCCTCCTCCACATATTTTTGAGGTGGTTAATTTTGGGGTGGGAGTATTTCTACTCCCAAAAGGTATTGTTCTTTGCCTTTATACTCTTCCCTTCTTTTCTGAGTTTTATGATTCCTCTAACTGTTTCTATCCGTGTCATCATCCCTATTCCTGTCACCTGTTCTTGTTCCTATTCACATACAAGTTTTTGTTCCTATTCATGTTTATTTTCTCCTCTATGTTCTTGATCTTTTTCCTATTCTTGTTCATGTTCCTGTTCCTGTTCATGTTCATGTTCATGTTCATGTTTATGTTCTTGTTCTTGTTCATACCTATTTCTAGAATGTCCGCTCTACACCATTTTGTTGTGTGACCATAATTATTGCACTTATAACACTTAATGTTATTATTCCTTGGAGGTGCAAATGTCTTAGTATTTCTCCTAGTGAAGCCATATCCTCTTCTTTCATGAACCCTGCAATTTATTACCTTGTGACCAAACTGATTACATGAGTAGCAATACCCATGGAAAAGTTGTCTATTCCCATATTCCTATCTTTCATGTGTCCTGCACTATGAAGCCATGTGCCCAAACCCGTGACATGAAAAACATATTCCATTGGAGCTTCCTTGTCTTGACCTCATTGGTCTATTATTCTGATTGTTGTTCCATTTGTATCTTCTTTGTGTATTGCTCCTATATTTGTTGAATCCTTTATTATCCAACTCATCCTCTAATGTCACACTCCCTATTATGCTATCTTCTTCTTATTCAAGTCTTGAATTTTACTCCTCTTCCCATTTATTTTGAACCTATTTAGAACCAAGACTTGTTTTGTTTGTTGCTCCTCTTTGTATCTTGATTATTTTATCCACACTCTTTGCACTGTTTACATACTTGTATAGATTATTCCTAGAATCTTCTAAATCTTCATTTAGTAGTGCCACTCCTTGTGCTAAATTCTCACATTCCAAAATATTTTCTTATAACTTGTCTTTGAACTTCCTTGCCTTAGAATTTGATTTTTCTAAATCCTCTATGAGAAATATTCTTTCTTCATCACATTCTTGAACTAGATTTCAAGTTTAGAGTGTTGCTTCCTTACCTTATTTACCATTTCAAAGGCATATATAAGTTCTCCCTTGAGATCATAACCATTCTCTACTGAATAATCCTCTATTTGTTTACCTTTGTCCATATCATTACTTTCTTTTGGCTTGTATTCTATAGGATCACTCACTTCTTCTAATGCCATTAGAAGATTTTCATCTGGTCTTTCAAGTGCATCTTCATATTCATCATCACTAAAACTATAACCATCCCTTGTACAATCATCTTCAAGATGTCCAAAGTTACCACATATAAAACACTTGAGAATAACTGGAGTCTTTTTATTAACTAGTTCTTTTTCTTCAATCATAAATAGGACTTCATATCTATCATTGTATGAAAAACTAGCATCACTATCATTTGAGGACTTACTTGCATTATTCGTATAGTAGCCCCTCTTATCCTTATCGATAGGAGGATTGACTGTTGGATCATATCCCAATTCCACTCCATCCCAAAATTCATTGCCAAGTGCCATCAAGTAGAACCTCATCATCATATACTCCAATACATGTAGTCACTTCCATCAAATATTGGTGTTTAATTACTTGAGGATGCATCCTTAGGATCCATTGTGTTATTTTTAGCTTTTCTTCAAGATTTTAAACTCTTCCTAAGGAACCCACTCTGATACCAATTGAAGGACACAAGCTTATATTGAGAGGGGGGGTGAACAGTATAAGAGCAGTGTTTTACTTTTCTTTTCAAATCAATAGTATGTAGTGTATAGATAGCAATATCAATATCAATAATCAAAGCAATGCATAAAACACCATACACAATACAGACACCAATTTAACGTCGTTCACCAAAATATGGCTACTTCCACGAAGAAAATATTTCACTAAAGTTTCTCCATTATTCTCTTGGAAATCCTTCCCAATTACAATGTTTATGGACCTCTATCCAAAGGAGATGTTGATCCCATAAATCTGGTTTGTGGATATCTATCCAAAGGAGATCTCCTTCTCCTATACTCTAACTAGTGATCCTCTAGAAGGCTACTACCTCCACTGCATTGGCTTGTGGATATCTCTCCACTAAATAATCTTGTCCCCACTTAGCATACTTGTCCTCACTGCCTTGGCTGATGGATCTCTATCCACTAGAATACTATCCTCTCTGCTCTGTCACCTCCAAAGATCTATCTAAATTTTGTACTAAACACATTCCAGTCAGTCTAGCACAAATCTGCTCAACTCTTGTACTAAACATAGTCCAATTGGTCTAGCACAAGTCTTCTCAACAAGGTCACTCAAATTTACACTAAACATAGTTCATTCGGCCTAGCACAAATCTGCTCAACTCTTGTACTAAACATAGTCCAGTTAGTCTAGCACAAGTCCACTCAAATTTGCACTAAATACAGTCTAGTCGATCTAGCACAAATATTCTCAATAGGTCCACTTAGAACCTGGTCAAATCTGCTCAACAGGTCCACTAAGAACCTGCTCAAATCTTCTAAACAAGTCCACTCAAAACCTACTCAAATCAATCTCATATAAGCATAAAGAGAATTTTTAGAGACTCAATATGTTCTATACTCAAAACTCAATCACTTTATCAACTCAATATCATAGAAGCATAAAGAGAAAAAAAAAGAGACTCAATATTTTCTATTCTCACAACTCAATCTCTTTCACAACTCAAATCAGAATATAGAATAGTTTTTTTTATGGAACTTGAACAATCACTTCATACATGCACTTGACTAAGATCAATCAACTTACTCAACCAATCACTCAAAAATAACGCTTTCTCACAAAACCTAGTCCAATAATGTATCATCCAACTCAAAATATTTCCAATAATTCTGAACAACAAATCTCACATAACAATGATACACATGATATTTTCAAACCTTAGTTCAAGTTATTTGCATAACAACTCACTTCAACAACCATGCTTATAAAACATTCTTCACATAACAATGATACTCATGATCTTTTCAAACCCTAACTCAAGTTCTTCACACAACCAATGGCTTCAACAAAAATGCTTATAAAACAAGCTTCACACAACCAATGGCTTCAACAATAATGCTTATAAAACAAGGTTTTAATCACAACTCTCAATTAAGAAAACCTTGAAGCATTAACTCAAACACTTTCAAAAAGGAAACCCTAATAAAATCCTTTTCAATCCAAAATTTATTTTCTAGTAAGCCATTCAATCAACTCAACCAAATAAGAATTTGCCCATACCTTTTTGCGTGACACGTAGACGATCTCACAAATCTGCCACACTCACAATTATTTCTTTGCCAATATCAATAAGGGTTAGAGGATAATTTTCTCAAAAAAACATAACACAAAAACAATATCAAATTTACACCTTATCAATCCAACTTGATTAATAATCAACACCCTCACAATAATCACAAAAACCTTTAATTCAAAATAACACAATACCCACAAAGTCTTAATCCTCCAATATACCACTAGAGCAAATTAAGACTTTATTAAAAGTTAAAAACAAAAATCTCCTTATAACTCCTAGTGATAATTCTCAACTACCACAACTTTATTACAAAGAAACCTTTCCAAACACAAACCACTAAACAATATTATACCTCTAACTTAGGCATTTGATTAAAATTAAAACCAAAAATATTACCTCGTCTTCGGAGGGAATCGAACCCTCAACATTACCCCCAATGTGCACCTTAGCGACGACCAAAGTTGCTGCACAAGCCAAGCACTCGTCTGATATTAAAGAAGCACCATGTGCTTTTTAATCTCCACACACCTTCCACCTTAGGCAAAAGAACATGCATCATAGGTGCTTTAACCAACACAACTCATGATGCACCCGTTGAGATTCAAACGCAAACCCTCTTACAAGCCAATGCTTTCATGCTTCCTAAAATACCACTAGGCCACGATGTCCTATGCAACTTCGAATATTAAAACTTTCTCCCTTAAATGCTTCTCTATCACGACTTTCTCAAAAACTCATGAGCTCTTTTCTTCGCGTGCAATATTTTTAATTTTTGAGCAAGGATAATTAATTTAATTTTTAAGCAAGGATAATTAATTTAACTTTGGGCATTGTATTTATATGCTTCCTCCATTATTTTAAAGAATTTGATGCTCTCCATGCTATCTTCCATGACATCAGCAAATATTATAAAGGCTTCGAATGCCTTTTATCTTAAACCCAATCTTTGGGTTTATAAAATATATTTAGACTTTATAAAACCCACTTTTGCATTATAAAATATTATAATAAGAATTATAAATATTTTATTTGGGTTTTCACCATATCACCTTTAATATTATAACAAGAATTATTATAATATTATACCTTTGATAAAATATCTCCTTCTGAAGTCTTAACTTGTGCACTGATTCACTTGATCTTTGGCCTTCTTCCTAGATATCAAATAACTATTTTTATCCCCTTTGTTTCCTGCTGAAATCCTTGATTATTAATGATGACTTCATATGTTTACATCAATGAAAACTTTGACTTAGGGACTCAAAATATCCAAAAATCTCCCCCTTTGTCATTTATGGCAACCCATACTCTTCTTACCAAAATCTGACCTTTCTTTTTATTCTGCTCCCCTTGGCTCAATGCTCTCTCAAATATCAAATCTCTCTCCCATTACACAAATCTCTCCCCCTTTGACATCAATGGAAAAGGGTCACCTTTGGGGCTCGGGGCTAAGAATGAGCCTCTTAGCTTAGCCCCTCCCCGACATATTTTTGAGGTGGTTAATTCTGGGGTAGGAGTATTTCTACTCCCAAAAGGTA